>VXAV01009753.1:375504-396378 GCA_013399715.1 Alectura lathami
CAACTACTTACATTGTACTAAGTCCTAGGGTCAGCACTGGCACTTTGGAAAGTAAGAACTATAAAGCTGAAGTGCTTCTTTCCCTCTGTACAATACAAAGCAGTATGTGGAGAGCAGCTTTGAACAAGAAATGTGGGTCAGCTGTAGCAATTTCAATTTATATTCTGAACTAAAGTAACAATTAAGGTTTGAAACTGGCTGCTGCAGAGTGTCAATTACTACTAAATTTTCTCAGATTCTCAAAAGAAAGATGAGAACAGGTGTCAGAAGATTTTTATGACTGACCATTAATTTTGGATAATCAAGCTGTTCTCTAGCTTACACTCACACCTACTATTAATGTTCAGTATGGCAGGGTACAAAAACTGGAATTACTGTTTCATTTTGAAAGGTACAAAGACATGGTGTTTTTTTGTTTTGTTTTGTTTTGTTTTTTTTTACAATGTAGGAGAACTGGTTGGTACATCATTTGTACTGACAGCTAATGACAGGAATAGGTTCTGATATCAGGATGGAAATGTCTGGAAATTTCTCTAAGATCTATAGAGGTAAACTGAGAGATAGTATAAGCAGATTCAGGTATTTTGTTACTCTTACTTTGGAGGCAGCTATGGACATTTTAGCTTAGGTTTTATTGACTTAAATTAATGGACAGGACTACAAGCACTGCCATGTTTTGTTGTTTTAGATTCAATTGATTTATTTCACAAGTTTATAAAAGAGGATTTTACTGTTGTTGTTGAAGTTGTTACAGTAAGCTTAGGCTTGGTTCCACTTCAGGACATGTTGCTTCTAAGCATTTCATGAAAAAAAGTCCTGAAAAATATACATATAGTCAACAAATCTGATTTCTAGGCAACTTATGAAGCGACAGAAAATGAGTAAGAAATCCTCTGTGAATGAATGAGCTCATACACTCTGAAACACCAATTAAAGTCTTCAAAAGCTAAAACAATGGTGCTGTGCTAAGTGCTAGTCCTTCCGCTGAAGGGGAAGAAAGCTGAGGGGTAGGACTGCTTAAATTATTAATATTGACCCCATGCTAGTCTGCTTCACTGAAACAATGAGATGAATTATAGCGAGGCAATGTTATTTTGAATTACTCTCAGCAAGGTGTGGAGCACTTATTCATTTCCGTGGGTTGATGTTTACATGCGTTCACTCCTCTCACACTCCTCCTATATACATACATATGTATATATGTAATGATTAACTCAAAAACAGTGCACATGTCTAGAAGAAAAAAATGATTACTCAAAGAGCAGATTCACACAAGAAAAAAATCTCTCTACAGGAATGCTTTTGTTACAAAAAGGCTACTGCATGTTGGCCCTCCAGGCAAACCCCTGTGTGACAGGAGACAATGAACTGCTATGAACGATGGCTCAGTGAATGAGACATGGGGCTAGGATTCAGGACACCTGGGTTTGAGCCCCCTTCAGCTAATGATTCTCTGTGACTTTGAACAAGTTGCTTAATTTATTACATCTTTTCATTTCTTCTTTGTGCAACAAAGATAACGGCTTCCCATCTCACAGGGAAGTGAGTAAAATCTAATGATTCAATGATTCCAAAGCAATAAGACTGTTAATTATTGTAAATTTTGCTCGGTCAAGCAGGCTTGGAAATACTCTTCCAGAAACGCTGCCCTGGATATGCAATGCCTTGTCTGCCACAGTTTCTACCAACGTGTTCTGCATTTGTGGCTGATTCTTATTCTGAGAGCAACTCTCTAAATCCCAAAAAAAGTCCTTCTGGAAGGATAAGATGCAGGCAGAATTTTTTCAGATTTGTATTGACGCAGGTGAAAAGAGGATCAAGTCCAATCTATTGCTATCCTGAAATACTTTGAAAGGGCATATACAGACCTGAGAATATCAAAAAACAGAAGCCACTGCTACATGCGGTACATTAGGTCAGACTACAAATACATTAAATGAGCGTATTTCCTCCTGCAGTTGCTATTTAAGCTACTGTACGCTCTGAGCAATAGAAATAAATTATATTAAGCACAAAGTGGCTCGTATGGGATCTATATTCCTCTCGTGCTTCTGCCATCAAGTTTCCTTTCACCTTTCACATCCCCACCCTGCTCAGATTGTCTCCCAAAAAATATTTCAAGTACTTTGTCTTGCAGAGAGGAATACACAAAGCACAACAGTTCGAACCCCACAATAACCCCCGACATTCAGCTTTTCCTACATCTATCACACAAGCCAACTAACCCTGATGAGCTCTCCCCTTCAACTTGGTTCCACTTGAGCTGACTCCACTGCCACCGAAATCACTTTCCTGTCCCTGCTTCTTCAAAAAACAGTAGTCAGTTGCAGCAGAAGTTGTATGACCCAGGCGAAGAAAGAAAGAGACGATAAAGCAGTGTATATATATATATTCCCATGGAACTACACACACCAAAAATCATCATTTCTAAAAGCAGTAACATCTCAGTCAAGCACTCCACTACAAAAGCAGAAGATAGCCCATTCAAATGCCTGCATTCATCCACCACTGGCTGGGGAGGGCAATGTCAGGCACCCACAACCTCCGCCGTACCTTAGTCCCATGTATTTAGGTAAGCCACTGGTCAGGCCCCACAGACATTCCTGGAAACATGCACAGTCTCCCAAGACGGAGAAAGCCCAGGAAGCACTGCTGCTTCTATTCTTGTTGCTCAGCATATTTTCATATAGTTTTTCTGCTCTTCCTCAGCACATCGTGCAAGATCATGCATTACATCCTGCCAGCATGTAATGCAAAGACAAAAACTAGCAATATACGGACTGCAACTACATGTTTAACACCACCAAAAAGACAGCTCAGCTAGGAACCATCCTGCACAGCTTCTCTGCCCATCTCTTTCAAACAAGCACGTGTTTGTGTGTATGTGCATGTACATAAACCAATTTCTAATTTCTTTTTAAATTTATTATTATTATTTTTACAGCTTTTGTCAGTGCAGCACATAGTTGCAGAGCCTACATCTTTCATCAGAACGAGTATTAGTGTTCTAGTGTTTCAAGCACTTTCCTTATGAAAGCTTTTACATTTTTAATCTCCTTTTCGGTGGAGTAGAATGGGTGTGAATGCCTGACTCGTATTCTGTACATAAACAATGTTCCCACCATTCCTCAACCAAACTAATGGAAGACCAAAAATGTTCAATTTTCTGACTTGTTTTCATCTGTCCTTCTATCATATTTCTCCCTTCACCTCTGCCTAAAAGAAAACACTAAAATAGCACCATTAGGTACAGAAAAACATGATTATTTATCACCTTCCAAGTTTGAACACCAAAAACAGCAAAATGTCAAATGTTTGCTTAAATTTATCTTTTGTATTTCGCTAAAACAAACATGTTTTTAAAATTCTCGTAGTGAATTTTTGCAACCCACTCTTTCCCTTCATCATTATTTGCACTTTTACAAACCTTGAACATCTCCCAGCACAAAAGTGTGAGGTTTCAAACTGTTATTTCACAGACTGAAAGGCACTTCTCAAACCACCATGGACCATTTCCTCCGTCCTGACAACAGGGACCCGCGATTCAAGACATTTGGGGCTGCGTCAATTCTAAGACTAAAAGATGAAAAACGTGCACTGAGCTATAGCACTGCACCACAGAAGTGTCACGCTGTTCTATTATTTTGTTTCCATTTATTCCCCCAAACAAGCAAACGTTCCAAATTGTCCCTGAACTAAATGCGACTCCCATGACCCTGGGGACAGCGGGGATAGGGCAGCCACAGAGAAGCTTCCAAGCCAGCCAGAGCTGACTGCACAGCAGCACAGCTCTGCTCATGGCGGCTGGCTGTGCTGTATCGCAAGACCTGTTCCTGCCTGAGGAGCCCACGTGTACACACAACCATGCACAGGTCCCACACACCGCTGAAGGAAGGCCACAGGAGCCGAGATTCTTTGCGCTCCTCTGAAACGGGGCTGCATCTCCAGCCGCACAGATGCGGAATTCGCCCTCTGCCTCCTCACAGCCTCCATAAGCACTACCCGGGGGACAGCGACAGAAGGAAAAGGACTCTATGCAGAGCATCCGCTCTCAATAATTTATTTGTTTTTACCATTTTCTACCAAAACCCATTCCCTCTTAAGATTGCTACAGTTTGCAGCCAACTCGTCCTCAGGCTGTGCTACAGTAGGCTGCCCCAGGCTAAGCACAGCACAGATCGTGCACCAGCAGGGGATCTGCAGTCCCAGGCTTGCGTAGGGCAGAGGCGCTCTGTACAACAGGGACTGCTGCTCAGCTTACAGTTCTGTGCTCTACTGAAAACAAAGCTGGAGACCTGGCCAGGACTTTGAATTTATATCTAGTTTCCTCAAGCACCACAGCCCAAAAGTAGAGTGGGAAGTATGACTGTCTTCATAAAGCCCCTCCTGCTGCTTGTCCTGGTTCCCCTCTTCTCCTGAACATACGGGTGGAGCTAACAGGATTTAATCATCACTGCTCTATGTGTCTTGGTAAAATGGTTCCCGATGCAGATTAGAAGCTTCCACTTGAGAAACATCACAGAAATGCTCTGCAGAATTGTACCAAGGAACACCAATGCCTTTCTTACACCTATAGGTGTGCATTTCTTTCACTACAACAAGACTTTTAGTAACAAAAAATAGAAAACAGTCTGGCCTCATGAACAGGAAGCTACATTTTGAAAAGATTCCTGCTTTTTTTTTTTTCCTTCTTAAAAATCCATCATACATTTAGTCCTCTTTCCCATCTCCCTAGCAACAACTTTTTAAAGTAGATGCCTCCAAGCAAATAAACTTAGACTCTCAGTTGCAATTTTGACTTGCATAAAAAGCCATAAACGATATGGACTGGCTTCTGAGCTGAGGATTTCTGGTTTGAAAGAAAAGCTGGCTATAGTCTCCCAGATTTCCTGCCGACTGAAACAGATGCCTAGAAAGCCTGCTGGCGAACACACGTCAATGGTGCATTTCAATACGTACCTGGACCTCGCCCGTCAGGCAGGACGAAGTGGTGGCGTACGCAGGAAAGGCCTCTCACTCCCAGCTATCAAAGGGATGATGGAGAACCTCTGGATGGACCACGCACCTGCATGCTGCTCATCAGCTATGCAAGACACAAACTGATGAAATGCATTGTGGTTCCAACAGCACAAGAGGACTTCCACTTCCTTTAAATCATCTCACGTGGAGTTGATCAGCGGAACCATCTCCCCCGTGTCGTTAATTACTACTATCACACAAAACACCCTGTCTCTTTGGGGCAACAACTTTCTCAAGCAGCTAACAGTCGTATTAAACCCACCAGTTCAAAAAGGAGCATTCTACCAAACGAGCCATGACATCCATTTCAGTTTTTTGCCACTAGTATGTCAGAAACTCTATGTCACCTTTAATAAACTTCTCCAGATGAGCATGCTGATAACTAAACAACATGACATTTCTAACTGCGAGAAGGCAGAAAACCGAAACAATTACATTAAGAAATGAAGGGGGAAGGGGAAGAGCAGAAGTAAAATCTCCTTATGTTCGGATCTCATACTCTCAGGCCAAAAGAATCTTAGATGTTCAAGGAGCCATGTGCCAGGTTTCCTATCTCACAGGACCGTCATAACAGAGGACTGGACTGAAGTGTGAACCAAGTGGTGTGCCTCCACCTGAATTCTCACCAGATACCAGAGCTGGAGAATGTTCCTTTTCAGCACCTCAGCCGCTCCCAGATACAAAGAGAGGAAAGATATGTGGCAGCTTGCCAAACCGATTTTCAACAAAAGGAAGGTAGGAGTGTAGGGCAGTTATTTATTTTACTGAAGTGACATCCAGGTCACTGCCCACTGTAGTGGGTCCAGAAAAATCAGTGTAAAGAAAAAATGGTAACAGAAAGAATCTGCACTTTCATGGAACTGGAAAACTTCAGGTTGAGTTCTTCTCATTTTGTTAGTCTCAGATTGTCTCTGTTCCTTCATATTCTTTTATACCAACAAAAATACAAAAAGCAGGCCTACTAAAAGAAAAAACTTGACAAGTATGCCATAGAGCATACGAGAAAATATCAAAAGTAAAACAAAACAATTTTTTTCCCTAAAAATATGAGAAGTCTCCTTTTTGAAACAAATGGATCTAAACCAAAGCGGGTATCTTCAGCAAGCTGCCTTTTTCATTGCCACTTCCTGTTCTTCAATCAGCTCTAATCCTTGGCTGGAGACTCAAACAGAGTTTGAGTCAATTTACATTAGCTAAGGATTTGGCGCATCATATCAAGCATTCCCCAGCATGATACTCCCTCTCAGTAATTAAAACATTTCATGCAGACTCTATATTTCAGTTTCTTGACTGATCCCAGCACAGCCAAAAGTGCTCCAATTTTCCTCAGACAAATGAACTGGAACATTTATCTGTACACTGAGACTTCTAGTCCCATATCCATGGTGCCTAGATACATTTGTACGCTAGAGATACACCCTTCAAATACAATGGGAAAGGCCGATTTGTAATTAGCAACTTAGTTGTCTATTTTTACAAAGTTATGCAAGTATCTAGTCAAGCAGGTCCCTTCCTCTTGTCCAACACATCACGTGTCACAGAATCCCAACGTCTAGACTCAGTCTGTACAATACAACCAGTTATAGCACTTGCCTCCATAGGATTCATTCCTACCTCCCTGATTCTTCAGGTGACTCCTGTCATGGGAGGTGAATGATGACAGGACAAGAGACAATACAGCTGGTGCCTTGATGACCTCCAGCCAGCTGCAGGATTAAAGCGATCAGAGTTGAGTTTCACTTGAAAAAGGGCAGGAGGAAGGTAAAAAATGAATGTTTTTGATTTTTACTCTATTTTTGTTTGCTTTGACTCATTTATGGGTTTCATACACACACTGAATGCTGTATATGAAAATAGTTTTATACTTGGTTTGAGGTCATCTCTTAACCACTGGCTATACTCACACATTCCCACCTAGAACAGAAATTCTGTCTTTGTCAGCCTTGGGGAACAAATTACAAAGGAAAAAACCCACTATTTTATTTTACTCATTATACAAAACAGACTCTGGCAAATCTTTGCTTCTATGAAATAGAACAGACCTCACTTTGAGTCTGAAAAGAAAAGGTAGAGAATGATTTAAAAGGAAAATTAGCAGAACACAATTTTGGATTTCATCCTAAGCCACAGAACTGACAGAATTGGTTTTCTGTTTTTTTGTTTTTTGTTTGTTTGTTTCTTGTTTTTTGACCAGTGCAACTATGGATCCAGCCCTTTATGAGCAGGGTCTTTGCTGAACACTATATTTTAAATTTGATCTCTCTGTTGCTAGCACCTGATCTCGACCCATCTTACCTCTCAGAAAGGTAGGCTATGACAAAACACCTGTGTAAATAAGCACCCCAAATTAAGCAAACAGTAACAAGGACGCAGAAAAGGATGCAAACCAGCAACCACTGCCACCCATCCTTGGCCTGCAGCAATGAAACCTCTGTCATCTGCTTTGAAAAATGATTTTGAATATTCATCTTCAGAAGAGGAAAGGGGAAAACTCAAGACTGATCAAAGACACTGCATAAGGCTTGGTCTGCTCCGGGTCACCCAACACAAACTGTTCCTGGACACAGAGACACCTGGTTCCAGCTCCTATTCAGGGATCTCTACAGGGCAAGCATGGTGATTGAAATAAGCACCTAAACACCTACAGTTTACCAAAGAGTGGTCATGTACTATACTACTGCTTCAGGAATAGTCAGATTGGTGAAGTTTTAAATCTATAAAGGCTTTTTTTAGATGCATTTGTGACTGAGCTCATTTACATAGGGAAATAGATGCTCAGAGCACATAAAAATAAGACTCCGAGTTAGGGCCCCTTTGAAATAGGGCCCTGGCCATGCAATGAAATAATCTCTCTTGAACATAAACTATGTGATGCTGCTCAACCATTTGCCAGGAAAGTCAGCATACACATAGAGCTAACCCCACAGCATAAGAGCAGTGCTGGATTTGCACTCATGAGCTCCACACAACCTCAGCAGTTCTACAATCTTCTGGCTTTATACAAGGCTGCCAGAGCTTTCATAGATGCTTGTGACCAAGCCAGTGAAAACAGGCAGGTCAGAAGATAGCTATGAGAGGATGCTGGCATCACTGCATATTCTTCCACACTGAAAAGCAATTAAGTTGCAAGAGAGGGATATGAAGAAAAAGGAATCATGCGAACTACAACTGGGAGGCAGAAAAAGACACTGAAGACAGAAAAAGAAGTTGCACTTCATTGGGAAATAAAAGATCAGCAATGTGTAGGATCTGAAAAGCACTGTATTTTGAGGTGAAAAATAGTCTAGATTCGTTGGTTTGATCCATCTTTGTCACTGATACACTTTTATCTCCCATTCTGATTCCACTACCCTTTTCTATCAGCAAGGGTCAAAGGTTGGGCTGCACTCCTCACAGCATAGCCACCTACTAATGGATGCAAGCTCCAAGTTTCAGAAGTGCTGAGCACTGCAGCTCCAACTTCAGGCAACAGGTGCTACAGGTATTCAGACATCTCTGGGGAAAAAAAATAAAGAAAGAAAAGCAAAAAAAACATAGTAAAAAAAAAAAAAAAAAAAGAAACCAGGTCTCTAATGCTTACCTAACCTCTTTGGGATGTTGTGAGGATTAATTAACTAATGCCTGTAAAACGTTTAGAGATTCTCAGAAAAAAATGCTGTAGACGTCAGAACAATAACTCGAATCAAATGTCACGTAATCACCAAATGTGATCTGGGGAAAATACCAGACTTGAAAATTACAGAGAAACATAATGCTGCCTAAGAGGGAAGACGAAAAGTAGATAAAATGCTACAGAATTTATTTCAGCAATGGGATGAATGAAAAGCTCAGCTATAAAGCTAAAGAGCTCAAAAAAAAAAAAAAAAAGGACTTAGCTCATTTAAAACATGCACGACATTCTCCCCAGAAGTCAAAGTTCAGTGAAAATTAGAGGCATAAGACTGCTGCAGGAGCCAGACCTTATTTCCCACCACAGCAGAGCAGCAGGACAACACAGAAGCGAAGGAGAGGATGGCAGCACCAGCTGCCCACCAGTCCCGCCCCTACCCCGCACACCCGTCCGCACGTAGATTGCCATCTTTCACCCGATTAATCCTCTCCCAGGACAGATTAA
Organism: Alectura lathami; assembly: GCA_013399715.1. NCBI lineage: Eukaryota > Metazoa > Chordata > Aves > Galliformes > Megapodiidae > Alectura > Alectura lathami. The sequence continues at coordinate 384,638 of VXAV01009753.1, forward strand.
CGCTTATCTGCTCAATATCCATCTGCTTTGTGATTTCTGTAGATTGTAACCAATCCCAAGGCCTTATCAGCGCCTCTCCCCCACAGGCAGATGGGAAAAGATGGAAATCATCGTGTTCTATTAGCGATGGCAGTGACAACAGGCTGACACAGCTGCCTCTCTCCCTTGTTTCCCCATTCAGGCTCCGCAGCACAAAGATGTGCGTATGGCAACACAGGGAGAGCCACCTTGTCCTTCTGTTTGCTCTCCACCTGAATGAATGAATTTAGAGAGGACAACAAGAGCCAAATGCTCCTTTCAAGATTTCATACAGGAGTGCTGCTGTCTCTGCCCCAGCAAAAAAAGATCAGAATGGATTACAGAGACAGGAAGCAGAAAGGAAAGCCTCCAACTATTCAGATTTAGTCATTTCAGACATCTGTGGACATGCACAACAGAAACCAGCAAACAGCAGCGGTACAGCATGATACTGCTCCGACCGCCCTCTCTTGTATGTGAAGCAACGCAGGCCCTCCCTGTGGACTCCCTACCTGCAGGTCTCCTTCTCCAGCTCTTCTGGGCTGCGAACATCCTTTAACTCAAAACAATTGCAGGCAAAGTGGGAAAAAAATGTATTAAGTTGTGCAGTTTATTTGCAAAGCAAACATGTCTTCAGCTGTACACCTAAATGGAGCTATGGCCTTTACGTTTTCCACAAATGAAAGAAATTGATTTCTGCCTTTCCATGTTCCTTGCCCTTTTGTGTTCAGGCTCTGGGAAGAATATTGTAATGATTTTACTTGCAGAAATGGAAAGAGGTGAAGTGAAGGGGCATAAACATTTCAAAGGAACATAATCCCATTAAAAATCTCACGTCTGTTCAAAAATCTCTTAGAGAGTCCTATAGGTCTCCCTGATAGCGTGTATTCTTCATGTGTTTCTCATTATCTCAGGGAATCAACACAAGTACCTTCAACCAGTCCTCCATTAAAATGGTTAGACAATACAAAACCCACTCTAGGATAAATAATGTGATCTAAGTATCCAAACAAAATTATACGACCTGATCAGATTTTGAATATTGAACACTTGTATCAAACTGCTCATGGTCCACAGACAAAGCAATGATTTTTAACGTGCAGCACAAGCAAATACATACTAAATACTGTTTGGCTGCCCACTGGCAACTAATTAACAGTGATATCTATAATCCCAGCACACAGACTTGGCAATATTTAAAACCTACATGAATATATTCTTAGTCAGTGAACACAGTCCTCAAATCCAGTAGGATGTGTAAGCCTGAAGCCATACCTGGCACTTCTTGGAAACAGGACACGTTTCCTAATTTGAAAAAATGGTTGAACAAACCACTACAGAAACAAAACACATTTGTATGCGATTTATCTAAGTAATTCCCAAAACACTTTCCAAAAGGTGAATATCAGAATTTTTTTCCTACCATTGAGATGCAGCATCTTTCATGGTGAAATGTGACAGCTATTTACTAAAATAGGGCAAGACTACAAACCTGCACAGAGTGAAAGACACAGTATTTAAGTACATAGGCAGAAGAAATTGACAGAGGTTTAAAGAAGAAAAAAAAAAAGTGATTTCACAACCTGGAATTCTTGCTAGAAAACAAAATCTACCATCTTTTGTCACATCAAATAACCCTGTGGACTCTTTACTAACTCCAGGCAGGGGAGACCTCACCTCCAGGTACACTCAGTGGTAAATGTGCTATTTGTAATAAACAAAATCAAAAGGAGAACACCACAGCAGCCACTGTACATAAAGCAGGCACGCACTGTCTGAAGAAGCGAAACAGAACATGAAAATATACTATACTGTTTCTAAAAATGTCTTCTGGACACAAGTGTAAAGCTCTTTTCCCAAAAGGTCACCTGCATTCTGCACCCAAACAGAAAAGCCCACGAAATACAGCAAACCCTGTGTTTTTCATAATGTAGAAGGTCACCGTACAGCAGGTCAACAATCCATTAACTCTCCTGTGACAGTCCATTGTTCCAGTTCCTTATGAACTGAGGTAGTGGGTGGCTGATACACGTAATAGGGTAAGATATTGATCTGTTACTGTTCTAATAAACACGGACTCCTCCCTGCCACTGCTTGGATAATAGAGTGCCTTACTATCTACAGTATACTTTCCTCATAATAAACATGAGGTGTTATTTACTCCTTTTTTCCCCAGTGATGAGGAATGAGGTATTTAGGCAGATGTATCGCACTGTTTTCATGGAAGACAGATGCTTAAATGTCCTTATGGGTCTGGGATTTTGTGTATAAGAGAAATAAATAAATCACAAAATGGACCTACTGACAACCAGAGTGTCCCACAGCCTGTCCTGGTGTGGCCCCCACCTGCTTTTTATCATCCAGCAAATCCTGAGAATGAAATACTGATGTTAGCTCTTTCCAGTGATTCTCTGCAATCATAGCTCTGAGGAGCAAAAGGAACAATCAGTAAGGCAAGGATAAGCAAGGCTGGAAACCTCCTTTCACACAAGACCCAGGACTAGAATCCTGCACCACAGATCATCTTTTTAACAAACCATCTTCACTAAGGAAGGAATTCATAAAATCTGGTCTCAGGGTGGGTTTGCATTGCGTGACATCATGGACAAAAGAAGTAAGAGGGGGGTATAAATTATTCACCATAGAAAAGAACCAAGTTAGACATTGTCTATGTGTCTAGGAAAAACTTAGCCTTAATGGGAATTCTGTGAGGTAATTTAGGTGCCCTGTGTGAATAAAGAAGCTGTGCACAGGTCTTGTCTTGATTTAGAAAAGCACTTTGGTATGCTCACTTTGCAAGTGCTGACCAACTTCTCTTCTGAGATAAAAAGGTGCAGCTCCTTAAAATGCCAGCCTAGAAAATAAAGTACAGCTCTAATGGGAGCTAGGAGACTTCATATTCACCCCTAACATCTCCCCTCTACCAGAGAGACGGAGAAGTCTCACAGTGGGGCACTGCAGCTCTCAGAAGCACAGGTATGCATTATGAATGATTGATTTAAGGAGTCTCAGTAGAAGACATCCTCTACAACAACATCACTGGGTAACCCTCCTCACTATCTATTAATGTTCCCACCGTTTGCCACTTCAAGGCTTGTAAAAACACTGTAAATAATGAGTAAATAAATTAGTATTTTTTAAAGAGTTTTTTTTTAATCAACGCCTGAAAAGAAAGCTTTGATTTGATAGAATGCAGGAGGAATTAAGCTTTAATTCTTGTCAAGCATTTTAAAATGTCGTTTTAAAAAAAAAAAAAAAAGAGGAGGAAATTGAAAGAATAAAGCCACTCATCTAGAAGTCAGTTTTCCAGGCTGCAATGTTTGGTGCTAGCCTGCATATTCCATTGCTTTAAGAAAACTTCCTACTTGTTCCCTAGCCTAAAAACTTGACTTCTGATCGTAGCTTTGGCAATGCTCATTTCAGGCATGTGCAAGTTACTCCCTATTACATGAAAATGGGCTGACTGCTTTTGCTGTGCTTACTAGTTCACTGGTAAATAAATCTGAAAATTTTCTGCTACCCTATAGTCAAGCTTCAGTTATGTAGAATCTCAGTTCTATATAGGCGAAGCAGAACGCCCTTAATGCTATCTGCCTAGGTTATTCATTTTTCATTTAGCTTTAAGTTTTTTTCTGGAACATTGCTGACAGATTTTTTACTCACTTTACTGGAAACAGTTTCACACTTCTGTCAATACTGTCTCTAATTAAGAGTCACGTTACATGACCTAATTTCAGCCCGTTTCTAACATTACCTTGCCTTCTTATTTGCTTCATGTAGAAGGACATACCAGCTACAGATTCAGATGCTCCAGTCTTCTATAAGAAGGTGGACAGTGTTTGCTGCATCTAGAAAAGAATCCTGTGGCAATGGCTATTTCACATCACCAGTGAGCTCTTTCAATCTGCTTCTCCCGCTGTACGTTCTCCTTGCCCTGTTAATTGACAATGCTCAGGCAGTGCTCGTGCAGTACAACACTGCTGACATCTCAAACTCTTGATTGCAACTTCTACTACCTGCACGATCCATCTGCAATGAGAACTTCCTATAAACACAGCGGTCAGTGCTGTATGGCAGCACTGGCTTCAGTTACGATCACAGCTGCCTTCTGCAGGAGTATCTTTCCATCTTTTCCCCCTCCAGCTCTATCTCAGTCCCTCTGGAATGATGCGTTTCTTCTCAATGATATCTTATTCAAGTCATGAGATAATTACTGTTCCACAGACACCTTTTGTCTGACAATAGTTAATCCACGCCTTCTTGTCAAGCCTCTGCCTCTTTTTTTCTTTTTCTTTCAACTCCCTTCTTCAGTCTTCCTTTCTTCCACACCATCTTGCATAGCACAGCCTAACAGTTAACACACACTGGGTTCCTCCCCCTCCTCTGCACTCCAATTAGCATCTCAAAACACAACTGGCCTAGCAAAGATGTCTAACTTCAGCAACAGGACAACACTGATGTTGTTTATGTATGTCTATTGCCCCAGTTTGTATCCTTATTCCATCATCTCCTCACAGCCTCTGTCCCTCCCATCCAGCCTACCATCTCTTTACACAGCCAGTAACACTATACACAAGCAACAGCACTGCTCCCTTTGTTCTCATTTTCAATTCACCAATGTGAGAGATGCACAGTCTGCTGCACTGCATGACTTGTCAGGTCCTCCTGGTCACAAGCGTGTCTTGATGACTGACGCTCCAAACTGGGCACCTGTCAAATTTCTACAGCCATCAGATTAATATTTTCTCCTGTTCTTCAAAAAACAAACAAGACTTTTCAGAAGACAAGCTCTATTTTACATTCTAAGGCAAGGTATTTTAGGTCTTTTCTTGTACTATACACTGAGCATTATTTGGTGGCTTTATCTACTGGGATCCCTACTCTTGCTAATTTCCCACTGTTGTTTTGGCACAGAAATTGAGCTATAGGCACCGGTCCATATTTGCTACACCCTCTGGGAACGGTTTGTGCTTTTCCATCTGCTCGTCTGACCGGATGGACGTCTAGGAATAGTAATGGTTCCGACTACTTTGTCCACATCCTACATATTTTAAGGTCTCACTGAGAAGAAATGATGCCATTTTGCACTGTTTGTTTCACAAGGAGCTACATCAAGGATAGGGTCAAAAATGGCAAGGCAGCAGCTGTCTAGTCTCTTCAAGAGTTTGGCTGTACTATTTCCTCCCTCTTCTCAGAAAGTGCTGAATGTAAGATTTTTACTTCCACAGGGGAGAACCTGATCATCCCCTGGTGGGCGATGCCATCTGTCTGCTCAGGAACACATCCTTACATCCAAGACTTGCAGAATGGCACAATACACTGCGTTCTGGGCTCCACAGAGCGCTCACTGCTGGGCATCCACACCATGTGGAGTGGTCATGCTTACAGTCACTGCCTTATCGTCTGGAAGTAAAACAACTTAAAGGATTTGAGTCTGTTCCTACTCTTTGAAGGCAAGAGAGTGGTAGAGATCTGTATCAGCTGAGGTTTGGGCTAGATAACCTCTGAAGAGATACAGAACTGGGCCCAAAACAGCAACCCCTTGAGGGGTCTTTTTGGGCAACTGCCATTCTAAAACAACTGAAGGAGTGAGGAACTGCAGCTTGTAAGAAAGGACTGGAAAGGAGGTAAGGGCAAGGGGGGAAAAGGTTAGTATTTCTCCAATAGAAACTACTGAATCTTACTTTCCCAACGTGCACTTCTCAAGTTATGCTTAACTGACATTCTTGTATACCTCCAGCTACAACACTTACTACTTCTCTCCCAGTTTACATCATTGCAGTATATGGAGAGATGGAACAGGCAGGATTCAGCACTAATGGAGTAAGTCATTCCTACACTCCTACCTTTCCTTCTGCCTGCACTTGGCAATATAGTCAGGAAAACTAATGTCTTTACAAAATATTTACAAAACTATATACAAAAATATATTAAAGCATATTAAAAATGCATAGCCAGTAAAAAGCAACAAACTGTTTTTCTGTTGCAGTCAGTACACGGCATGTCACCCTTAGGATGCGTGGATTGACTTTTGCAGAGAAAGAAACCGTCTTTTGTTATGAAGCACTGAGTTACAGCTCATTTGTAACCAATAAAGAAATTAAACCAGAAATATTTACAAGGGTCTAACCACCACAGCTTTCAAAGTACAAACCGCAGGCAAGGTTGGAGCAAGCAAAGGCTTCTTACATAGCTGGCAAAAGACCTGCTTAACAGTCAGCATCCTTGACAGAACCAGATGAGAGTCCAATCTGCGTGGGAGTCTCTCTGAGCAGTGCCTCAGGGAGGCAAGCGACCAGCTTCTCAAAGCGCTGGAGCTGGCAGCCAGTGTCCGAGCAGCCGTGTCAGCTACCTCGAGCCCAGGAACGCTGTCCACTGCAGACCAGGACTGCTCCCACCACCCTTCTGATCACTGTGCTTTGCAATAAGACACGGTATCGGGGGCGCAGGCCCTGCTAAGCCTTCATTTTCACGGGCAACAGGAGAGGGAATGCAGCCAGACTCTGGGGAATGGCTGCACCCAGCAGCCTTTGCAACTTCTTCACAATGACTAGGGATCCAAGTCAAGGCTTTTTGTTTTAATGCTCCCTGATGACACTAAACAGGAACAAATGAACAAAGTAGCTAACTTTTCCCATTGCTAATTCAAAGCAGAGAGAACTCAAGGCAGTAGCCTGTCCAGCTCTAAAAAATACAAGCTTATTTCTGCATTCCTTTTTCTCCCATTTGCTCTTTATTCTAATGCTTTAAAAGCAACTACTGATATGCACTTATAACTGGATGTCTACAATGGATGTGGCCATAATGGATGTGCCTATCAAAAAAAAAAAAAAAAAAAAAAATNTGATCTTCTTGACATCTACCACCCTGCGAGTACTCTCTTAGTCAGCACTCATGGTCTCACTGCAGGAATTCCCAACACTACAACACGATAATGTCTGTGACAGAAAAAAAAAACACATTTCTGCAAAACCAGTAGGTTCACAGTCTAATGGTTAGCACACTTCTGTTTAGGGTTCAAAGAATATGGAAGTGCATGGTTTTTCATTTTACCTTCTGAATTCCCCAAGGATTGAGACCCCCCGAATTGGTGCTGCAGTAGGAGAGGCATATGGCTCCCATCAAACCAAGAGATGGCGTCCAACAGGACCAGCAGGTGAGGAAAAAGGACTAACTTTTTGTCGCTCTCATCTGTTGGAAGCAGCAATGAAACATGCACACCATAATACTAGATGTATACACAAGGCTTGACAGGAAAATTGCTTTATTCATTCCAAACAAAAGCTTTTTCTGACATCCTATGGCTACTGCAAATTCTATATCTTCAACTTTTTTCCTCCTATGGAGGTTGTTGTGGGAAGTTTCAGTAATGGGACAAAATTTTAGTGCTGCCATAACTGAAGCTGACTTGCAGACATTTTAGTGGAAGAATTCTGGTATTGCCACAAAGAAGTTGTAGTCCCAAGCTATATTTATGATACTGAAAAACTAATACATAGATAAAATCTCATTATCAACTTGTAGCAATTACTCCCATTTTTCTTATTTAAATGTCCAGAGCAGACAGCAGCCGTTACTCATACAATAGTAAGGTGGCAGACCAAAGTACTCCTTCTCTTGCCCTTCTTTCCACTGAAATTGCTGTATATAAAGCAGAGATATTAATAGTGCTTGTATTTATACAGCTCTTTTATACAGCTCTAAACACATATGCAGCTGCAAATCCAATTTTGCAAGGTGCTCTGCCCTATCAAACCTCACCTAAACCCACCGGAGCTGCAAGCAAGAGGAGTTCTGAATCTCACAGGAGTGAAGCCTTAAAAAAAGCAAAAATTTCTTAACAGCTCTAAAAACGAGCTGTTTATTTATTTGTCCACATTTGGACACAATGTTGAAAATGCTTCAACGTTTATTTTTAAATAATAAAGAGAAATTTACTACAATCCTTCTCCTTGAAAGGGTTGTTGTTAACTACACACAGAATGCAGAGCGGGGAAAGCAAGTGGAGAAGAGGCAGGAAAGATGGAATAACTCCTCACACTGCTAAGGTCATGGCAACCTTGCCTGCTATTTTAAGGAAAGAAATTGCATCCTATTTTCTAGAGCCTTACACATATCACAAGGGTCTATTTGCAGTTAACTCTGAAAACCTTATGTTGCCAGACACCAGTCACTACAGTGCAGCGCTCCTGCAACACAGGATTTGCATGACATAGAGGAACAGAGTGAAGGAGTGGTGGCACAAGGAACAAACATCCACATCATTTTCAAAATGTGTTCAGCAAAAATTAACTTCACTGACACTAGCTCCAACTCCAAGTCTGGAAATCCCCAGCCCCTGCTGCTATAATCCGTGCCTGGTCGTCTGCCTGTACAAAAAAGAAGCCAGGGCATGATGCTGCAGACCCATGGGAAGCAAAGTGCTACAGTGTAAAATTGCTTTGCAATGCAGGTGTCCTGCTCAAAGCCAGCTCTGCACCCTGCACCTTGAGCATCAGAAGGGATTTATTTTCCCTGCAAGGGCCCATGAGAAATGAACAATACAATGTGCACAGTGGGCATAATCCTTGACTCTTGTTGACGCCACACAGAAATCCATTCTGTCTTCTTCTAATCCTTGCGCACAGCCAAAGCTTGCATGATGAAGCTGAAGGGACAGGAGCTATTTATAGCCTTTAATTTCATCCTGCATCAGTGGATTTTCAGGCAAAGGAAACAGAGCTTTTAGCTTGTTTCCCTTTTTAACCTGTTCAGTGCTCACAGCTTGCAGAAGTCAAAATAGGTTTATTTCAGAGTCATTTGGTGGTTTAGAAAAACAAATACATAGAAATAGACTGAAAATGCTGTCAGTTCCTACCCACTGTTTACTCACAGGACAGGAGCAATGCTGGGTTTCCCCACTGCTGCCCCTACAGTTCTGCAGATATATCGTAACGAGGGAATATGCAAAGCACTGGAGACCGTGATTTCGACCACTGTTCAGGCCGGCTGCCAAGAGAAGGGCGTATTTATTCCCTTTGTCCTGCTCAGTCTTCCATCCCCATTTTCTGGTTTGCTTTCTGTTTTGGACCTTGCAGCTGTGAAGTCAGTGTTTCTCCCTGCTCCACTGGCACATTTTCAATGTGGTTGCACCATTATAGCAGATGAATTTCACACAGGTACACAGAGCAGGCAGAGAGCTGCCTGCATGAGATAACAGACCTCCAGAGAGAGCAGAGCCTCTTTAAGCCCCCTAATCCACAGCGCACGCCACGCTGGCCTTTTGCTCACAGACCTGAGTGAACACCTCAGAACAGCGAAGACACCTCACGAAGTTCACGCTTTATGTTTGCATACTGTGATTTTTATAAGCTTATTGCCTGTTCACTGCTATTCATCGATATTTTTGCTTCCTGAGATTTGACAGTCCGAATCTAGGATTTGATCTGTTTTGTTAGGCACGACTGAATCAGATAAGCAATCTTTTTCCTTGCATCGTTTTTGTGAACACATTTCTGCTGAAAGCTGTTGCTGAACATGAATTTGTCTAGTCTTTGTCAACAAGCACCCATTCCCAAACAACTCAGTGGCCTAATGTATGTGCAAAGCATGCACAGAAAGACTGTGAAAAGACAAGTTCTAATAAACATTCATGGAAAACATCAATAATTTGAAACTACTCAGCAATAAACTAAAAGAAACACTAGGAACAAAATTTTAAAAAAGAAAAGGAAATATATGTAGTAAAGTCACATGGTTACACTAATCAGCATGCTGTTGGTATGTCAGTACTTCTGTAAGTAGGTATTGTATCTATCCCACTCCACACAGGCACTGCTGGCTGGCTTCTTCCATGCCACCAACCTGGAAAAAGAGGTAGTACAGGGCTGCCTGAAAACTACACGAGCCCAAGGAGCAGGCTTTGACACATCTGAAAACACCCTGGTCTGGAAATCCCAAACTAGCACTGTGTCTATGCTTGAAAAATCACAACCACAAACCAAATCAAGAGGCAAACCCACGTAGGACAGATCCTTGTAAAACCAGCAGCACAGCATCAGAAATGACTCACACGCAGAAAGCCAGATCAACAGAGATGAGAAACAGGTGTGTACTGAACTTGCTATTAAACTATTATTCTGCATTTCATGANACAGATGTGCACTTTTCTACAAACCCCTCAAAACAGAGACCAGTCTTTGGCACCTCCTCACATGGTGCACTGTTGTGTTTTCCTTCCTCCAGTCAAGAGCATGGGAGACAACTCTAACCTCTGAAAAAATACCAACATACTCCTTCTTTCCCTCCTTCTCCCTTTGTATTTCCTCCCCTCCTTAACTTCCGAAGAGTTTCGGTGGGAAGACATACTTCAATTTTAAAACTCAGCTTACTTAGCCAAATAAATGATTAAGGTTATTAAACCAGTGTAGTTCCACTGAAGCCTTTGCCAGTTTCCACCAGCAAGATAAATTATTCCTTTTTTACCTCTTTCTCTTCTGTGAGTTTTGAATCAAACCCCCTTCTACCACGGATCACAAATGCATGCTTACTTCCTACCCAAATGTTAATATTCATATTGTGTAAGATTCTTAGATCAGGAAATTAAGCACCCTGTGGCCATTGCCCTTCAATAAAAATTGGCACCTTACTCCCTTGGGAGCTTAAAAAAATCCCAGAGGTAGTCAAACACTTCTTTCAATTACACTGGCAAACAAGCAGAGTTATTCAGAGGGCTTCTGCAGACATGTCACAGATGCAGGGAGTTCAGATTTAATTTCCGGAGAGTGACATGTACAATATACCTTTCCTGACCTGCAACGTTTGAGGAAGTATTGATCAGATGAAACTACTGGACGGGAAATAAGAAAGGATTCTGAAGGCAGATACATGCATACATGTGCACAAAAATATAAAGCCCCATTAAAAACACATCTGTGCTGTCACAATACTACATTGCATGAACAGACAGCATTTCCCCCAGCAAACAGCACCCTACTTCAGTGTTGCTGTTTTGATCTCTACTTAATTTGAAATATGCAGTTCATATAGAAAAGCTTGTGGATCGTTCCTCTGTCCTACCTAAGTATGGACTGCATGCAGGTGGTTCATAGGTATTCCTGAGCCCTCAAAGAGAATTTGTTTACACACAGAATAAGCAAAGCAAAGAGCTCCACGAATCCATGGAGCTGTAATACAGAAGAAAGCCTGGACGGACGAACCTGCTTGAGGAGGGGGGCAAGATCAGCAGATGCACTAATAGATTCCATGATCAATTTGCAAAAGCCAATTTTATATGAGCTTCTCCTTTAAGTTTGCTGCCAACTCTTCTGTGAAAGAGACAATAAGATTTAGATGAAGACTTGTGCTTTAATAAGGAATTTTCTCACTCCTCATCTACCTGCCCTTAATCCTGCCTTTTCTCTCTTGCCAGTTCTCCTAAGAGGTCATAATCTTCTAGATGCAACATCGGTGTCTGCTCCTGGGGGGAATGGCTGGCGACATCATTAATACAGGATTATCGTCTGCATGTTGCTGTGTGTGCCAAAGCAAGCACACAGACGTGGGGAAAGATTTTGAGCTTCATTTAAATGCTTGCTTCTACTCAAGCTCCTCAGTGGAATGACAGACCCCACTGGGCCATCGAACAGCTCTGCAGGAAGACAGCACTTACCCACAGGACCCACTCCATAAAGGCAGCTGAAATCCTGAATGGTTTCTCCATCCAATCTTTTTTTCAGAAGGAA
>VXAV01009753.1:396410-409760 GCA_013399715.1 Alectura lathami
ATCTTTTTTTCAGAAGGAAGCTTGGGAAGCTGGGCTGGCTATCCTTGTTCCAGAGCCTCTTGAGGGCCTGTTCTAGTCTCCAAGTCTCTGCCTGGCCTCTCCTCATCAATACCCTTATTTTCTTAGCCAGTATCTGCATACCTGAAAGTAGCTGGATTTCATCAAACTCAGCTCCTTAAATAAGGAGGGAACATGTCCATAGCTTAGTGACACATTTAAAGAACAAGACATCAAGAGGGAGTACAGTTTCCACACAGAAGAGAAGATGCACAGAGTGCAGTATCCAAAACTGAACAATTCAGCCTGGCAAACCTAGCCTGAACACTTTGCATAAAAACTCAGCAGTGCCCAGAGTTTCTTCACCACGTGTCCAGTACCTATGAAGAACACAGCATCTGTACCTGAAACAGAAGCCACTCAAAATCAAGTCTATATGCAACATAAAACATACAGACATGACAAGTCCTCTTGCACTGTACGTACAATTGACAAACAGAATACATTCCAGGTTTAGAAGTATAAATAGTATGCTATGCACTGGGAACTAAAAGGTGCTCTCAGAAACAATCCACCATTCAAACTTGAACAGAGTCAGTTACTGCCACTGCAATTCTCTCTCCACTTCCAACTGATGTGTTTCTAAAGTACACCTAGGCATGCATAAGGCATTACAAGAATCATCCCATAAGGAATTTTCAGCTCTTCTCCACAGTCCTTCAAGGAATGTTTTCCTATTTCCTATCAGGTATTCATTTATACAGTTGGTTACAAATGACAGTATCAGATAAGATGCATTTGGGACACCACAGACCAAATCTTCATCAAGTGGAGAATCTTAAGCAGTCAAAGTGAAGAGCAAGTTCCTGCACACCCTGCAGTTCAGAATGGCTTCATAATCTATACTCCGAGATGCTGTCCTTTTGTCTGATATTGCAAACCTTTCCAAAACCATAACTATAAGCAGCTACAGTACACGGCGTATCACACTAATAACCAGAAAAGGGGTGTTGATATCACCCGCCCATTTCATCACCCACAGCACTGACAACCCCAAACCCCTCCTGAGTGTTATTCCCTTTTAACCTGCTCTCCACAGCTCAGAAACAAAAGGATTAATGACGCAGGTTCCAATACAAGTCACCAGCAATGTCAGCTTGGATGCAGAAAGTAGTACTGCTGGTGTTCTCCAGCTGGGAACTGCAACACCACTTCATAACTGCACCTTCTCCAATCATTACACAGGGTCTGATAAGGCTGTTTCTCAGGGATTTTTTCCCCGCAATAGCATCCTCCTTGGCACAGCCCAAGCATGGGAAAATTTAATCCCAAAGATAACACATCTCATCAGTTTGTGGAAGTGTGGTAACCTGATTTGCAACCCTGCATATGAACAACACTCACTGCAACTTATCTTCTTTTCTGAAGATACTCACTGAAGAACAGTCAGTCCTCAGAGATGTCAGAGAAGAGAAAAAGAAGACAAAAAAAAAGAGACTTTCAGTGGCAGGGCATGTCTGAACTGTATCTGCTGTGGAGCAGTACGCACACTACCCATAGTGAGCATTTACCCTGACGTCAGTTAAATTCCCAATTAATTTGCATAGTATCAAAAGTATGATGCCAAAGAGAGAGGCATGTATGACACAGTTCCTGAAAACTACTTATCAAAAACAGCATTTCTCTTCTCTAAAGAATATTTTCCTGTTTCAAGTGCATGCCAGCCTCTCTGAGGGCCACTTCCTCATTTTCTCAGGCTATATAGCATGAAAAGCCAAAAATATTGCAGATTGTGGAATCACAATTTACAGAATATACCTAATTGCACAAAAAGACCACATGTATCCTGCACATCTGCCACCACTCTGCAGGCAAAAGGGGAAAAAAAAAAGGATCTAAGATATGCAACAAGATTTCCAGCATATGAGTTGCAGTGATGTATCTGAAACACAGCACCACAGCTACAAGCAGCCCTACAGGGGTGGAAGCAGATGGCTTGATATTATTCTCCAGACCTTGGATTGCCAAGTGTTAATAGGGTTGTAAATCACTGCTGTAAAATCAGAGACTGGAAGTGTAAATGTGTGTTTTTATTTCTCTACCAAAATGTGCAAGATTTATCTGTATTGCTATCCATTATATAAATATGTTCCTTTAAAGGAGTTCTTCATCCAACATTTCAGGTTCACAACTGGCCAGAGAAGTAGCAATGGGTTCTAGTTGTTGGTCAGATGCATCAGCCACGCTGCAGAAGGAAATTCTCTAAGAATTGAACAGAGACCACTTGAGCTCTCAAACTATCATGGTCCTATGAGATATCCTCCCGAAATACAGTATGGAAAACGTTACTTTCCCTCCACTTCTCAGAACAACAATCTCTTTCTAGACCCTAAAATCTTCCCTGCTTATACAGCAGACCTAGCTGTAACTAACTTGAGACTCCAACCACTGTCAAAGAGCACTCCGCTAGCATGTCTTTACCTGCTCCAAAGACCACTGAAATCAGTAACACACTATCAGCTGAGACCAAGAATTGCGGATCGGGAATTGTAGATTTCAGAGAGGCCATACTCATGCCCAGATCTGCTATTTTACTTCAGTTTTATTCTAGATTGATCTAGTTCACCGTGTCTGAGGGGTTTTAGATAGTATTGATATTAATCTGAAGGAAGGAAAAAAAAAACAAACAAGCAGCCAGCCATTAATAATTCAGATTATACTGCTTAAGTATGCAACTAAAATATGAATTATTCCATCTGTATCTTGTTATAAAAGGACAGAATGCAAAAAGGTTGATTCGACTAGGTGCTGCTGATATTTCACAACTGAAAATTTGAAACTACAGAATATCTTTTTTTTGTCTAAGTAGGCTAGTTTAAAAAACAAAACCAAACAAAAAAAACAAAGTCAGAGTTCCTGAAACTGTTGATCAAGATGGCCCGAAAATATATTACCTTTCCTTTTTATTCCCACCTCCTCGCCAAGAGGTATAAACGTCACCTTCATTTCCTTCTGCCTCCACAAGGTCAGGGAGGTTTACACCCTTCTTCCCAGGACAACTCCAAAACACGCCAGGTCAGCACACTTCCACACGGTGACTATTGATCTCTGCGGTTGTACTGAAGTCAAAGAGCCAGCAGAAATCCCACTGCTGCAAGACAGTGCTGTGTGCTGGTGGCAGCTCTCTAGGAAAGAGTTATTTGGTAAAGACTGCTCAACTAGAGGACCATGGGCAGGAAAATATTTGAAAGTATGATTATGGAAGGGGCTAAGAGAATTGTTCAGTAGAAGAATTTGGGGACAGAATAACAAAACATGCATTCTGTGAAATGCCAAAGTCAAATGGAAGAGACTAATTACAGTTCAGTTGACATCCAATTTGTCTGGGGGTTAGCCCAACCAAAAATCAAATCGCCTGTCTTTCGGTATGGGCACTGCAGCAGGCTTTGAGCAGGATCCACTCAAAAAATGTCTCTGTGCCTCCAAAGAATGGAAAATGCTAACACTTTGAAGGCCAAACGATAAGCTTCTAAGAGCCAGTATTTAAATCCGTTTCTTAATCACTCCTTATTAGCAAACTGGTTTTCCCTAGTATAACAACTAATCACCACAATTTAAAATACTGAAAGATGTTCAGAGATATTCTTCATTATTACATCTAAAAATAGACTCAAATCTTAGCCTAGTTTTTAATTCTCACTGATATGCCAAGACTATTGAAGTATTCTTGCAGGTAAAATGGGACAACTGGGTAACAACTGGTAACAACTGGGACAGACACCACAAGCTCCAGTCAGTTCGTAGCTGCTCCATTTGGACATTCAGCTTAGCTAGTAGGAACAATTGCTCACTTCAATTGTATCCAACTTAGCCCTTGCATTTTTTCAGGAAAAAAAAAAAAACCAACTAAAATGATGAATCTAAATTAAATGCATTTACACTGTTGCTTTATAAACTCAGAGTAAAGATGAAGAGACCCCCACAGAAAAAGATGTAAGAATCAGTGTCACTTAGAATCATGAGCACCACGTTTCACTGAAATCAATGCAAGTGTGAATCTGGGAGAATTACTCAATGAATCCATAATGTATTGACTGGATAAATCACCTTAACAAAACATTCCAGGCCTTCATAACAATACAGCACCCTGATTTTCCATTTACAGAATAAAGGGAACAAGCAGAACTTACGAGCTGAAGGTAAGGATAAGTTTAGGTTAGGAGTGAAAGGGAAATTTGGATTTTCTCATTGTCACAACAAAAAGAAGGCTTGATCTGATTTATCCCATGCATTCTCCTATGGATGACATTGTGATATTAAGTGATAGCCAAGTGTATCACATTGCACCCGGAAGGGGGCCTAAAAATTCTGATTCAGTACATTACAGATTAGATTCACAATACATCCTAAACTGGCTACAGAAACCCTCTCAAAGTAAAACCCGAGGCTTTGTCATAGCTCTACTACTAAGAGCACAAGAGCAGGAAGAATTCTGTATCGGGTAACAAACATGACGCTTTCCAGGCGCAGACAAGAATGAGAGTGTACAGGTGTGCTTGGCCAAGCAGCCAGGCGGGCACACAGAGGCACACAAATCTATCCTTGTGCACGCAGCCACAGCTCTGTCCTCGTGAGAAGGCTACACCCACTTACGCCTATTTGCTCTGCATGTTCTTTTCAAACCAGACCAACCTGTGCAAGTCCATACAACCTCACTGAAACCCAGCGGGGCAACGCCAGTTTAGAGGAAAGGGGAATCTGACTCTCACTGCACCTTTGGAGCCTGTTTGAGTGAAGGGTTTTACAAAGGAGGGAATTCCTTTTCTTTCAGCTTATTTGAATGCTCTGCAGTTACTATGGTTACTCTTAAGGCATTTGAGATCTGCCTGCATGATGCAACTGGTGAAATGACAAGGCACAAAAACTGATGTTCCTGTGAAACAGGCTGTTCATCCAGGACAGAACATCCAAGGGTTGTAAATAGCTGATGCTGAGGATCTCAGATCTAGCCCCCTGGCTCCACCTCAAACACTTGCAGGGCTATCAAATTAGCATTTCCACTGTAGCTCTCTCTGTGACATGGAGCACAAGTGCTTTTGTTTCAACAAAGCTCCCTGTGTTGAGTTCACTCTGCTGAGGCTTTAAGACAATAGAGAAATGTCATTCAAAGAGCGGGAAACAATGAGCTATTATTTACCTCATTTATCTGGCCTATCTATCGGACAGGGAGTTAGGAGTCTTGTTTCTTTAAGAAATTATGTCATAAGCTGCACAAGAGGCAGCAAACACTCTCCCTTCTCACCCTGCTGTGGCTGCAGTAGCGGACTGGGAAGGACACATCTCTGGGTGTTTGTACCTACCCATTCTCCCCCACATTCCAAAATACCACAACCACTGGTACAACAAAAGCCATGTAAAGCTGTAATGAGATAATGAACAGCATATGACAACACATGAATAATGACCCATCCCTCTCCAACACCCCTATTCACACAAACACCAGGGTAGATATATTCAGCCCAACAAATCCTGCTATTGTAAGCATCTACAAAGTGTTGGAATAACATTTTTTTCCACACACATTTTAATTCACCAACCTGCCTCAGCATGGGTGAATTCACCAGCAAGGCTCAAAACCCTTCCCATGCTTAATGCAGGGATTTTCCTCTATACATATGCAGGTCATGTAAACACAGGAAGGAGCCTAAGAGAAGGGGCCCTGAACACTTCTTCAAGCTTTTGCATAGCATGCTGTATTGTTAATCAGCAGCAGGAGTGTGAAAACCCTGGTTGTACAGCAGCTGTTCCTGTTTCTGCAGGCAGAAGATGGCTGATGAGGCTAAGAATAAGCAGCAGGAATCTTTGCATTGCCAGTCCAGGCTTACCTCATAGGAAAGGAGACGAGCAGGAGCTCTCCCCATTCCCTTTGCCCTCCAGGTTACTGCAACGTGAAAATTGCACTCAGCTCTTCACAGTCTAAGTGAGTCTACTTTGGAAGGCAGCTGGTCAAATGGCAGTCCAGAAAGATAAAGAAATGTTCAGGGAAAAGATCACAGAACGAAACCTTGTTTCTAAAAATAAAAATGGTATATTGAACAACTGTTAAGTCACTCTCCTGCACTAAGGGCCTCACTGAGATTCTCTGTATTTGTATTTCTCCTGGCTTACAAGAGCTGAAGTAATTCTTTAGTGCAAAAATAGGAATTATACTTCCCAAAAGACTTAGCAAACTACCATCATAAACACAACCAGTATCTTTGATCACTAGAGTATCATCATCTGTCACACATTCTAGTCTATAAATCTTGCCATGCAGTCCCACAGGTTCCTCAAAACTGTAATATTAGAGCACCAGGGAAAACTAGAAATAGGTAGGAAAAAAGAAAAAAGAAGAAATATTCCCTTAAAAATACACCCTCAAAGGCAATTTCAGCAGCTATAAAAAGGGAAAATTAACAGTGAGTTGATTTAGGAAAGAGACTTCCACAGAATTACAGAGAAAAATATCAGCTTTCCAAAGAACTACTCGGTAATTTGAGAACTAAAGATGTTACTTTCATAACCCAGACCAGAAGAAACCCTGCTACACTTCAGGTTCTGTGTTTCCTTCAGAACAGTTTCATGGCTAAGGCTTCAGAATATAATGGAAAGGCCACCGCAGTCACTGCAAAAATTGAACCCACACAAGGCGCTGGAAATTAAATGACTAATCAGCCATCAAGCAGAATGCTTCAGAGGAGTTTGTACCAGTGAGCCTGAATACTAATACTTGTGGCTATTTTTAAAATTAAAGCAATATTTCTCCCCACAGTTCTAATACTTTCACCTCACATTCCACTCATCTCTCCTCATACGCTGCTTGCGTGCTTCTCAGATTCTGTTTGTTTACTGTGGCAGAACTCATGTTGGCACAAACTGAAATTAAGCTCATGTAGTGACTTCAAGCTTAAGTTCAAGATCAGCAAAATCACTTCACTGACGTTACAGAAAAGCAGATGACTAAACTGCTGCAAATTCTCTTATTTCTACAGAGTTATGTCAGCAGAAAACTGGTTTGGCATTATCGCCAAAATGAGAGAACACAGGACACTGACCCTCTGAAAGGCAGGGCACTGACACAGTAGCGAACTGACAAATGCACCCAATCAAAAAAATCCAAGATTTTGTCAATTCCATCCCTCATTCAAGTCAAGACAGACAGAATTATGCTATAAAGTGTTTGCTTATATTCCAGTATCTCCAAGCGCCTCTCCTGGAGCTGGACTGTAAGCATAAGGACAGGCTGCTGGGTGTGCTTCCATGCTACAACTCACCCATTCTTAGATGAAGTTAGAAACCTGACAGTATCTATTCAGAGCATTCTGCTGCAGCCAGTTTGGTAAGACATTGAAAGCAAAGGTTCTTCTCATCCCCTTCTTAGAAAGCTTATAGGTAAATAAAATCCCTCAGGACAAATCCATATATAACAGCTATAGATTATAACAGATGTGTGCACATAATACAGACATGACAGACACCCATTTATGTACCTGTAGGTACCTGAGCTCCCTAGTATTACACCAGAGATGCAGAAGAAATGGTATGACCATGCACAGAGCAAAGACTTTATGAAAATACAGTAATTACAAACGAGAATTAGAGTATTACTTAACTTTTCATTTTTTCTTCTGATCCAGAATAAAAGGGATCAATGTCTATGCCTCCACACATGCATGTATATACACATGCACACATTTTTCCTTGCCTGTCAATAATAGAGAGAGATGTNAAGAGGACATAGTACGATACCAGTATGTTAAAATCCGTTTTTCACTTCTGCCCTTTCCTTGACATTTCTTATCATTTGCTGCCAACACTCCTTTACATTGTAGGATCATCACTGACACATCATCTCAAAGAGAAATTTGTAACAAATTAAAAACCTTGTTCTCTTCTCACATCTATTAATTCAGAGGAGCATGAGTTTTGTAAGAGTACTACCTTACCCAAAGGTGAAGCTGCAATGGTGGAAGAAGCTACCGAGAAACCATGAGTATTTGTATTTATAGAAGCTTGAGCAGTGGTAGCAAGTGAAATAGTACTTTTTCACAGGTTTAAAGCAGAACCTTCCATTTTGATCAGACTTCAATCCCACTGCCTTTCTTTGGTTGGGATGTAAATGACGACCTAGAGAGGATTTTTATTTGAGGGTGTGAGCATACCTCCTGTGAAAATGAATAAACAAACATTAATAAGCTAAAAAAACTGCTTAAGCTTAGGTCAGTTACCATTTCCTTTTTCTTCACAGCAAACAAGGCTGTATGCAAGTTGAAAAAAAAAAACATTGTCTGCATCATCCCACAGGCTACTTCGATGAAAACAGTTTTACCTCCTCTCCAGGAAAGGAAGCTGTGGCTATAAAATACATCTGCAAGCACCCTTCTAAAAACCAGTTACAAACTGGCTGCCCTATCAATGAGAAAGAAACAGACTCGGATGTGCTGAACGATTCCATGATACAATCCATCCCTGCAGCAAGCCAGGCAAATTTACCATGCCAGGACCATGCACCTGGTAGAGTCCACCAAGTGCTGTGAGAATGGCAGTGAGACTTGCAGGCCTGCAGTCCATCACACGATACACCAATCATCGAGCAACGAGACAAAATGCAGTAAGCAGCAAAAAAGCACATAATTTCCACCAGCCATTCAAAAAACATTGTTTCTCCCCAGCATATCACCGTGCAGAAGATTACTGTGTGAGAAGACATTAATTCCCCAAACATGGCAAAAACACGACAGATGCAATACAAAGGGAATCTTAATGCTTTGATTCTGCATGAGCTTGGTTCCAACAACAAGAACCACAGCTATGAAATGCCTCAGATATCCACACAGACACTGCACTGATTTCCACAGGGACAGCTCTGTTCTAGGGATGACATGCAGCTGGCTGACAGAACAAGTAGGTCCATAAGAAAAGGAAGTGGTGAAGTCAGGTTTCCAATGGTTTTGTGTGCCAGCTGGTTTCCAACAAGGAGCTAATTTGAACTTAAAATTTCCTTTATGTTACAATTCTCACAACAGAGCTTTTCTGTTTGTATCCTCTAGTGCCCAATAAAGGTTATACTTGTGATGCTGTTTTCTCAGCAGAGCACTAAGGACATCCCTTCTATGCCACTATGAAGGCTGTCACCTCTCTTGCCAAATTTGAGCTGAAAGGGAAAAAAGAAGACAACCAAAGATGATAAAATTGACAATCATCACATAAGCCATGTTCCCTCACAAAGCTAGCTTTAAGATGCCATGCAGTGCACTTGTAGCATTTCAGCCCAGTAATCTCAACCCTTTTCATAATGCCTCCAAGGTTCCCAAAGATGGTTCAATGAACTAGAGACTTCAATAAAGTGCAAACAGTAGGCGGACAACAGAGGGGAGATGATGGGAAGGGAGACAGAATCAGTGTTCTGTGCTACTTTCTGCTTCATTATGTTAACCTTTTTCTCTCTGCCTTCCCTTTAGTTATCCACCACAAAGTAAGTATTTTAATTGCTATGTACCTAAAGCCATCTTTCCCGCAGATGGACTGAGAAGGCCAAGCTGGTGTCTAGGGAGTGCAGGCCCTCTGGTGATGGTTTTAATTCTGGTCAGAGAAGTCAATAAATCATTCTCGCAGAAGTTGTTGCTGACCTTGAGCAAGCCGTGGGAGAAGAGATGTAATCTCTATTCACTAGGAAATAAAGAGTTGATGTTTTTTTAGATTTTTTTTTTTTTTTTCATGGGGGTGGTGCTTTTTGTTTTAAACTTTCAGATACAGAACAAACAAGAAAAAATAAATAAAAAAAGCAAAAAGTACAAAGCCTAGGCTGCAATGACCAGGGGGGGAAGAGCAGTTAAGTTCAGTTGCTTGACAAACACACTGCTGACTCACCTGGATGGAAGGGAGCAGAGATGTGTTGCCATTATTTCAGGATACTGACCTGAAACTCAGGAAGGAAATTAACATGCAGCCAGCCTTCCTGCCTCACCCTTGTGGGTTCATAGAATCAGAGAAACATTTGAGTTGGAAAGGAGCTTTAAAGGCCATGTAGGCCCACTCCCCTGCAGTGCACAGGGACACCTACAGCTGGATCAGGTTGCTCAGAGGGTTCAGTTATTTCTTAACAATACATGAGTTTCCATTGGTCAAATTCTTTTTTTGTTTATTGTCTGAGTTTTTCAGAACTTAGCCACGTTATCATTATTTTAATGGAAATTAATACTGGGTAAGGCATACTATCTCTCAAAACGTAAATAAATGCACAATGTCTCTTCCCTTCCTGCCCTCCAAATCCTCTTTGTGGTGTTTGGTGAGAGTGGCTGTATACCTATACCACGCTTTATATCCATATTTGATATACACATGCTGCACAACAAAAGTTAATGGTCTTCAGAGAATAGGTGACAGCAAGGAATCAGACTGAAAATACCTTTTGTAACAGCATTATCTGACAAGCAACAGCTAGCAATTGCCTCCCACAAGCAATTCCGCCACACCGGGCAGAGGCAATGTATCCGTATAAAATGCTATTAAACATCTGTGTAGCTAAATTGCAAGTATTCAGGTTTTTGAAGCATAGATAAAAACTACTTTTCTTCCACAGGCTGGGTATTACCAGTTTCCACTGCTACATGAAGTACGCGTAGGATACTATCATCTTAATACCACATGGACAAGGCTCCTTTGGAGCAGCTAACAGCAGCTATTGCTGTCATCCTACATTGTTTTACTTGAGAGAAAGATTACTTCTCCACTACACTCGACATATCTAAAAACATTACAATGTCGTGTCCAAGTCACAGCAGAGGTAAGGAAAACAAACCCGACACATACACGCTTTATTATCGCTTCACTTCATCATCGACTGGAACACACAGAAATCAATAAGAATCCTATACGAACATATCCACCACCATAAAATGTGGCTTACATATATCAAATCCTAACAAGTGTGCTTGCATGCTCAGTGGGGAATAATCCCCAGAGAAAACTAAAACCAAAAAGAAGTGTCTAAGGAAGGGACAAAACCGAATGATGTATCCTAAGTATAAAAACAAGAACAGCCCTCTATTAACATGCTGGACTCGACAGGCCAACGTTCTTAACTGCTATTCTATGGCTTAGTTAACTTCACACTTGCAAAGAGCCGCATGCATTTTTCTCTCTGCTGGAATCAGGGAACTGAAGTGCCTAGCGCGTATTTCTGCCCCTCATTTATCCAATTTCTTACAGAAGCAGCCAGTGTTAAATAGAAAAGACTGCCTGCTTGGGTCTCCATGACCTTCTCTGTATGGTGAGTGCGCTGCACCCTGCCTCAAGAATTGTCTTGGGAAGTGCAGCTCCATGGAGTTGGAAAATTTGAATAAAACCTCAGTCTAGCTTTAAAGTCCTGCTAGTCTCCAATCATTCCCATAAGACATCAAAAGAAGTTCTGTAACACAATACACTTTAAAAACATGTATGGAATAAAACCTAAAGTTTGCCACAATGGCTTTCGATTGTTCTGACTTGACACACTAACAATAGTTTATTCACTGCACTGTACATTGTGAATTTCAATTTTCCTGATGAAGGATTTCTTTGTTACTTGAAGATAGATTTTTGACAGTGTTTTTCATGTTGAAGTCTGGTGTTCTAGCTCATGATCCCTCTCAAATGGTTATCTATAACCTTCTCCAGATCAGGTTCTATGAACCCCCAGCAAGTAAGCCAAAATATTACAAATAACTGCATCAATTTGTGAACCACATTACCCTAGGAAAGTTAAAAATCTGTTCCTGTATTTAGTAAGGTTTTTGACCAGAGAGTAGACATAATCTGTTTGCAATTTTATAATTTGTTGCACTATCTCGTTTTGTTCATTTGTCTTCTTTTTATCACTTTGTCTGTCCAGCCAACAATCCCATTTTCTTCAGTAGTGCGTATCCTTCCCTAGATATCAGAAATACATTAAATAAAAAATCACCAGCAGAACTGAGACAAAAGACATTTATAACAAGAAAGAGACGATGAAAAAAAACAAAGAGTGGAGCTGAGCATAATCTTGGTATTGTGGTATACAGACTTTTCTTAAAGACCTAAGACAAAAGAAAAAAAAATCATGTATTCAAAGAAAATTCATAGCTCCTTACTATCATGCTGTTTTCTAAACATCAAATTCAAAGTGAGAGTGCCCCTTCAGTGTTGACCTGTTCCAATTTCCTTGATCTTGGCTACTGCCTATTACTCTGATTGCTTTTACAACATCTTTCTATTGAGCCTTCTTTCCACTGCTGTCCCATAAGGCCAGAGACACTTCTCAAATCAATTCCCAGTGAATCTGAATCAATTTCTGAAGCTCACTATGCCAAGGGACCAACTTCTTTTTTATTTTGAGACCAGGGCTGGTCATATGTCTTTAATATATCGCATTAAATTTCCTCAGTAATTCAGTGTCAAGCTTTAAACCTACTGTACATGCTTGCAAAAGCAGGGAGCAGGATACAAACTTGCATTACAGCAGCACACGTTTGACACAACAGTCCTATTGTGAAAACAACAATGGGTATTCCCAATTTCTCAGCTAGATCTTGACATTTGGGCTTAACTCCTCTCAGAGCACAAACCTATGCATTAGTTTTACATCATAGAAATAGCACTTGAGCCCCCTAATAAAGGTATTTCATAACAAAGTGATTTCTTGGATACAGGGTAGGATTTTACGGCAGTTATTAGAGAAATAGCTAGTGTACCCAGTAAGATGAGCTTCTTTTTCTCACTTAGAAAGTTGTGTGTCATTCACATCTTTTAAACAAAGTCTCAGGAAACTCACAAACTGCTGCATCCCTGCGAGGATCTCCTAGGATTTGTACAGGGCACATTCAGAAACTCTGCCCCTAAAGGAGCAAGCTGGCTTAGTTCTACACTCACACTTCTGAAAACCTTTGCAGGGGCAGCAAGCGATGATATTTTGCTTCCTCTCCCAAAATAGTGATTTCTGGTTCTTTGGGGACAGTCCTGAATATGCTATTATTCATTCCCTACTTTTCATAAACAGAAGTTGTATGTTTTTGCCATGGTTCCTGCAACACACTCAACAGATCAGAAAATGTGTCATTTGCATCCTTCCTAGAGCACTCAGCTGTAAGACCCAGCAGTCCTTACCACGACAGCAGTCATTCCTTCATCCAGTTAAGAAGGAAGACACTTTGAACTTACAACCAGAAACTTCAAATACACAGCAGCTTTGAAGCCTCTCTCCACAGCTTTAGCCCTCTTACAGGAGGGCTACTCAGCAGTGATTTCATGTGGAGGAAAACCAGCAACTATTTGTAACAAGACGTATCATTGACAGAA
>VXAV01009753.1:419229-442141 GCA_013399715.1 Alectura lathami
AGATATTTTGCACTGAGACCCATCCTCATCTTAACAGCATTTCCTGAATAATTACTACTTTGCAGTTGGTGTTCTCACAGTATTACTTCTGTTTACACAAATCTGCTGTCCACTCACGGGTCATGCCCAGTCTCCTTCTGATAGGACTGGTATCTTCTTACTCAACACATGNGCTCCAGCTCAAGGAAGGATTGGAGATCTTAAAGCTCTTTACAGAGTGATACTTCCTCCAGCTTCCACATGAGCCACCGAGCCAGTTCAAAGATATTTTGCACTGAGACCCATCCTCATCTTAACAGCATTTCCTGAATAATNTAAAGAAAAGAAAATGTTTAATTCATTTCTACTGGTAAGACACAAAAGAAAGCACCATCTCTCCAGCATATATTTACAGACGTCAGGGTCTCTCAATGGCTTTTCAGAGTCATCTGTAACTGCTGTAAGCAAGCTTATATGAGAAGGGCACCTCCTGAATCCTTATTTAGAGCAAATCAAAGTTTTTCCTCCATTTCCTTAAAATAGTTAAATTAATCCCCCCTGCAGTCTCCTAAAGATGACAGTACAGATTGGATTACGTGTCCCAGCTCTGGTCCCCAGGGAATTCTTATGGTAATAAAAGGTACACTGCAGAGAACATCTGACTCCAGCAGATTTAGACTTGATAGCAAGGCTTGAGTGAAGAAAATATAAGCTTGGACGAAATAGCAGAACACAGCCAAATCCTTCAGAGCAGTACTTGGTCACAGAAAAGTTAGCTCTATTTGTGTGAAATGCAATTACCAGAAACTCGCATGAAATCAGCTGTACTAGTAGTGAATGCATCAGATTTCAATTTAGCCACTAAAGCCTGCATGTGTGACTGACACAGAAATCTTAGCGTGTGAATATGCAGAGCACAGCCAGGGCTCCAGCCTTCATGTTTTTCACTGAAGAGCACAGAGACCAGAAGAGCAGATTTAGGCAGCTGAGGCTCTATTCCCCCACCTGCTGCAGCTACTCGATCTGATGTGGGTCAACTCAGGCTCTGCTTAAAGTAAATTGATGCAACAGAAATAAGCCACTGGACTGAAGCAGTTAGTACCAAGTCCCTGACATCTACACTCCACACTGATTCAGGCATTTTATTTCAGCACAGATTAACCAGCACCTGGAAATGGCTATTCCCAACACAAGCAGCTTGCCAGGATCAGCCATTGGCTCAGACCCTCTAGGATCCCATCAACAGTTGCAAAATGGTCTTAGTAACACCTCCTTTATGTCTAAGTATTTTAACACATCAGCAGGAAAAGCAATAATCAGCAATATAGTCAAACCTACATGGTTACGTTTAATATTATTCTAGCTTCTAATAACAAGAAGAGTGAGTAGGAACATTTATACTAAGGTCATGACTTCTTAAATATGCACACACTCAAGAAAAGTCAGCATGTGTGCACATGTGTTTGGACCACTTATATACAAGAATTACCCCAAGAGATCAGTTAGCTCTCTGCTTCAGAGAAAACCTCTAGTACAGAAAAAGCTTTAGCAACCTATGCACAGACCCAAACGTATCACTCCCAAACCAAATTTCCATGCCAGGCAAAGCTTACGGTTCCAGAGCCTGATCTTATAATTGGGGCCTTCTTTAAACTAAGAGAGCGATGCCCAATTTCACAGACCGTCATGGTGAAATGGGAGGAATTTCACAGTTGCAGTCAGAAAATGAGGAGCAAAGGGAGAGAGCTTTGGTAGTTTATTTTATTTTATTTTTTTTAATTGCTCATACACATAACTATTTTTTTCTGCAGATGTTTTAAGATGCAGCTGAAGGGAGAACAGAGTAGAATAGCTTTGTGAATGCAGAAAGCACCTAACAACACGGTGACTTCTCTGGAAACATCAGAACTGCTATGCTAAATCCAGCTTGTGGTCCAAGGCAGACAACAGCCAGTTTATGATCAGACCATTGAGCCAGAAACACGTCTTCACTGCATCCTTCTCCACCTCTCCTGTCTTTGGCTTTGTCCCATCACCTGAACACATTCCATCGCTTCTGTATATGTCAGCAACATAAACCTCTTGCAAAACTCAAAGAAACAATAGATAGCTATGGAGTATGTGCTTGCCTCTAAAAAGGAGATAGGACTAACTGATGCTGGGAACATTTTGGTCATAGAAAAGCTTTAGTTGTAGTGAAGTAGAAAGGTGTTGCAACATTTCCTAAGAACAGTAATACCAACTTGTATACTCTTCTCTATGGAGGCATCCACAGCCATACACACATCTGTCCAGAGTCACATACACAGATGTATAAATTTCCTTTATATGTTACTGTAAATTTTGTTACCTATAATTTGCCAGAGAATAGAAGCCACAGACTGCTCTCTGTAAGCCTTACCCTATCAGAGTAAGATCTCTCCTGTTAGTGACTGGGGCAGGGGAAGGATATCAGAAGCGATCCATAACCCTGATGGAGCGTATCTGTATAGCCTGTACAGTGAGGGAGACAGCACTGCCTTGCATCAGTAAGACCTTCAATACAAATTCACCTTCCCCAAACACAGCATGTGTTCCTGAGACTGAAGGAAAAGGACACTAACAAATGTCAGAATTTCTTGGGCCAAAATCATACTTTCAGCTTGAAAGCAGCCCCCTCATTCTCACACGAAAGTGATCACAGAAGTGAACTGCTCTGCCTGACTACAGTGCAAGCTGGTGTCTCTGTNTACCTATAATTTGCCAGAGAATAGAAGCCACAGACTGCTCTCTGTAAGCCTTACCCTATCAGAGTAAGATCTCTCCTGTTAGTGACTGGGGCAGGGGAAGGATATCAGAAGCGATCCATAACCCTGATGGAGCGTATCTGTATAGCCTGTACAGTGAGGGAGACAGCACTGCCTTGCATCAGTAAGACCTTCAATACAAATTCACCTTCCCCAAACACAGCATGTGTTCCTGAGACTGAAGGAAAAGGACACTAACAAATGTCAGAATTTCTTGGGCCAAAATCATACTTTCAGCTTGAAAGCAGCCCCCTCATTCTCACACGAAAGTGATCACAGAAGTGAACTGCTCTGCCTGACTACAGTGCAAGCTGGTGTCTCTGTGATCAGGAACCTCCCTTTGTCATGTTGCTTTATGGTGCCAGTATTCCACGCTAAGGGAAGCGGTGTTGATTTAAAAGCAACTGTTTTGGTAGCACTGTTCTCATTTTGTTTGACTTCTTTGTTTTGCTTTTGAAGATGAACAATCCCAATCACCACAGGGAGTTCTGGCACTGAAGATGCTAAGAAATAGATTTCATTTGTTGCTGAACTATATTTGTACATCAGGCCTTCCACAGTGGACTCAAAGCTGCAAAGATCTTTCTTCTTTGCACTCCTTCAAGGTTTGCTTGCTACATGCCTTACAACAGCTCAGCAGGACGCCAGGCTCCTTGGGGCAGCTCTTGGAGATACTGACAAACCTGCACATGTGAACTCTGCATCACTGGGAAATTCCTACAGGGCTACAGTTACAATAGCAACATGCACATTTGGAAGATCTTCATGGAGAATTTCTTCTTCCTAATTGTTGTAGGGAAGTTTGTTTTTTTTTTTTTTCCCTCCATGTGACCAGCCAAGAACAGAAACTGCAGCTACCAAGCCTCAATGGGAAAGCCAGAAACATTTTTAGAAACTCTACCCACTTGTCTGCAGATATGAGAACTGCACCTATGGCTCCACAGCCAACAGTAACTGCTGATCTTCCCTCATCAAAAATCATGAATTATATCTGGACACTTTCCAAGTCACAACTCCCAACCTCTAATTAGAATGAGGTTTGTATATGGCATTTCTTCTTGTGTGGCATTCCTAACTAATCACAGCATACTTCTTAAGTGCCTCATTCTTCCTAGATCCAACATGATGCAGTCAGGTAAACTGAATCATAGAATCATAGCATGGCCTCGGAAAACTCAGCCAATGTTTGCAGAGATGGTCAGATGTTCTGTCAGATGATATCAAACAGCCACTGTCTACCTGCTTTTGGGTAAAAAATGAAAAAGTTATGTGAGCAGCACAACTAAGGAAGCCTGCCTTCCTGCGGATACACAGTTAATGTCAGATTTGAAAAGGGGTAAGCTCACATAAGATTTTTCTGCAGCTGAGCCATATAAAACACCTCTCTCTCACAGATTCTCTGGTACCCAAAAAAGGTAGAGCTTTTACCACAGTATTTCCCCCTGGTTTCCATCCTCTATCCAGGAAGATATTTTCAACAACATTTTAGAAAATCAGTATTTGTAACATTACTACCTCTCTGTCCTCTCCATGCAACTTGCCAATGTTCAGAACTTAAAAAGGCAATGGAAAGCTTTTTTTCTTATACTGAACCATAGGACAGTATTTCAGAGATGTCACAGAAGTACAGCAAGTCCTGGACCAAGTATTACAACAAAACTGACAAAAGTGACAAGAACAAAATGACAAGAAAGGCAATTTTGAAATCCATAAACTTATACTGGGAAAAAACATCTTAACTGCTGTTTATATTGGAGGAGAAATAGGCATTTCCCACATGTTAGTGTCACCACAAGTTTTTGTGTACATATCACTAGAACATACATTTTATTACAGGCACCATCTCTGCGTGGTGTGATTTGCATACCCCAAGAGATTAATTTGATCCAGCACAGTAACACAGGTCACCTGTGTTAAGGTGGCAGCACTGATACTCAGCTACTCCAGTCAACAGCCAGTATCAGCTACACCCCTACGCTGAGGAGCAAACCTTCAGCACTGGTGTCCTGAAATGTTACACTGACTGACAGTGCCTCTCCAGCACCAGTGCAGAGAGTACGGCACAAACTGAACGGTGCTACAAAGGGTGAGTCATGAAGTAATGCAAAAGCACACTAAAAGCATTCCCAAACTGTTTCTTTCAAACACTGATTTGTTCCGTTTGTTTATGGCACTACAAAACAATCCCTCTGTTCCATACAAACAGGAAGCTGGCTCACAGTCCCGAACTTCGAAATAACCAGGAAAGCTGTGGCTCTGTAAAAGACAGGACAGGCCCATTTGAACACCCACTGGCTAGCAGCTACTAACATCCGACTCACCACCTCCACCCACTGCCAGATACTCAAGTTTCACCCTATTGATCCCTTCTCTCATTTCTCCAGATACCAACAGAATGCATAATATATACCTGCTTTTTTTTATTATTATTGTTTATTTAAAACTAGATCTCCATACACTGTCAGGAGTTGAAATAACACTCGTATCATTGTGCTCCATACCTCAAAGCTGTCCTGGGAACTTTGGACAAAATCTGCACTAACTGCCATAAAAATGAAGATGAACCGGAGAATTCTGCCCTTCGTTTCTCTGACTGTCAGCAACCTTTCATCTTCAATAAGAAGCGAAGGAACTGGACAAAGGAACTAGGAGGGAGGAAAGAAGCTTTCTACAGTCAGAGAACTCTTCTGACAGTTCTGAAACTGAACAAAAACGGCCTTCTTCCTGCAGACAAAAGCAGCAGTGCTGTTCAGAGGTGTGATTTGCCACTCATCAGCCTCACGACCAGTGTAAGGTGCAAAATCAGAACAAGGATTTATTACCTTCTTCCTCAGATTCAGTTTCCTCCTTTAATTTCTTTATCATTGGTGTTATGATACTACAAAAGCTTCCTTCAAAATCATGTTTTCCCTTCCTCTAAAAAGGAAGCTTCCTTTACTTTCATCTTACAGAAAATAGGAGCTAAGACACACAGAAATGTGGATGAGTCCAAGCAAACAGAGTTTACAGAAGAGAGAGAAATTTGAAGTAGCACCTTTCCTACCTCATTTCACTGCAGTAAGTAGACAAGGTTTTGAAGATGCAAGAAACATTTTTGTCTATACAGAGATGCCACCTGTGTACTAGAAAGAAATTATTTCTTTGGTCAACTTAGACATGCCTCAAAAAAAAAAAAAGAGTTTTATGGTTGACTGGTTTTAGTTTGTTGGGTGGCTACGAGGGGTGGCAGGAGAACAAGTAAGGAGAATGTGATTAAACCCAGATTGGTTTAGAAAATGGGAATTCATGTCTTCTTGAATGACATGATTGAAAATTGTCTTTTTTTTTTGTCCTTCCCCAATATATTGCTGCTTCTGACAAGCTGAGCAACTGCACTTCAAACAAAACTACACCATTCTTCAGTGCATTGCTCAAGAAACCTTTAATTGCAAATAGAGTGCAAATAAGATGATAGAGAGGAATAAGTGCATTAGGGAAAGAAAAAGAGCAACCAAATGCCTCCATTTCCTACCACTTCCTGTACAGCTGCTACAGAGATACCAATCGATGATATTGCACAATGAACGCAACTTTCAGCAATCTAACTGGTTTTTGAGAAGCAGTTTGAAGATGATGATGGTTCTGTACACGCTTCTAAAGTGGATGCTCAAATTGTTCAGATGATTACCTTTCCTCTTCCCATATGGATATACTCCATCAGACCTTATTTTGAAATATAAGGATCAGTAACCATAAAAAAGGGACTGTTTCAGAAATTTGTAAGGGAGGTGAAAACTTTTGGTAAAACAAGGTACAGAAATCTTATAGGAAAACAGGATTTTTATTCTAGGTTGCCTCATCAGAAGGATGCTTAGTGTTGCGAATACAACATTATAAAGGGACTAGAAATATGACAAAATCCAAACACTTTAAATAAGCTTTAGATCAAATCACAGAGTGGTTGAGGAGTGAAGAGACCACTGGAGACAGTCTGGTCCAAGCCCGCTGCTCAAGCAGGGACAGTCAGAGCACATTACCCAAGTCTGTGTCCCAGATGACTGCTGAGAATCTCCAGGGAAGGACATACCACCACCTCTCGGGGCAACCTGTTCCAGTGCTCCGTCACCCTCACAGTGAAGAAGTTTTCCCCATATGATGTTCTCAATTCCAGCACCAATTATGCATGTCTTTCAGCAGCTCAGGCTCTGTTTCCCTGCTTCTGAAATATGAGCGATTACATGCACTTTATAAGAGTGCTATTATGAAACTAAGACTATAGTTTTTCAAGTGCTTTGAGATCCTTCAGAAGAAGTTGCTATAGAAACATACCTAGTGTATTATTAACTGTGATCGAGAAACTGAAAATGCAGTGAGAACGTGTTCACACAGAGAGCAGGAAATCCTTTCCTGAAATCAGTAACAGCAGAAATAAATGCTTGTATTCATGTAAAATAATGTGATCCACTGCTGATGCACTAAGATGTGTGACTGTAGTAGTAAATATTGCAAACTACAACACTCAGGTTATATTCAGAACATCAGAACTCTAATAACTTGTCTTTTGCTCAGAAAAACCTCGCAGCCATCTCACTGTCAGTTTGTCACCGTATCCAACCCTAAGAACTGTTGTAAACCCCAGTTCATGGCTGGTATTTCTATACAGAATATTGACCTTGGTTAAACAGGGTTACTGCCTCCTTTATTTCAGAGAGTGGACAGACCCAGGACTGCAGTCATTAACACCGAGAATTCCTAATGCTGTACTGAAACCAAAAACATCCCCATTGCCATTAATAGCTGCCAGTTTATTCACAGGAAGAAAAATCTCAGATTATAACAGCAGAGATATTGTGACATTCAAGCATATTTGGCAGCAAATTCATAAATGAAGAGCAAGAGAAGCAAAGAGGAAAAACAGACAAAACTCAAGTATATTCTGGCATTTTTGTAAGGCAAGTACTAGGCACCTCTGTTGCTCTCTTGTGGAGCATTTTTTAATCATGAGTAATCTGACAGGGGTAAGGACAACTTTCTCTCCTACGTATGGAGAACTGAAGCTGAGACAGCAGGTACAATTTTAAAAGACTATTATTTAATAAAATTCTAGGTGCAAGTGTTCAGAAGAACCAAATTTAAGCTTAACAACACATGATATGAACTTGGTTACAAAAAGTCCTCTGGCACCCAAGCAGCTTAAGAACAGAGATGGTCACAGAAACCCAAATCTAACTTGCTGGATCCTTATTCCAGTTGTTACCTTCCTTGCTTCCTTAGTTTGGAGGCAGAAGTCCCAATTAACCTTTGAACGCTGGAATGATAAGCAGACAAAAAAACTTAGATGGTAAAATACAGCTTTCTATTAAGATTCCTCCCTAGCAACTCAGACATCAGATTGCAATGAAAATCTATAAACACCAAACAAGTAACACAGCATCCAAAAACACAGAGTTTGAATGGACACAGCCCTGCTGCTAAAGAAAACAACAGACACCACTTAATTCTAGAGGAACAGAAGAAGACCAAATAATCACATAACTTATGTTCAACAGTTTAAGTAGTTTTGGCTAAACTTTTCTGAAGTAAGAAATTGTATACAATATCCCTTAAGCACTTAAACAAAAACAAACAAACAAAAAAACAACCAGAAAACACAAAACACCTAACTTACTAAATGACCAGGCAATGTCAGGTGCCAAATAAATGAGACGTTCATGCAGACGGTTAAAAATAATAATAATAAAAAAAAAATCAGTACATCTCCATGGCTAATTATCAATTTAAGAGCCCCAGACTATACACATACTTAACTAGTTGGAAACTTCCAGGCTGGTCCACGGTATCTTGAGTAACCACAGCACTTCTCAATAGAAATGGCATTCATTACGTAGCTGCTGCTGAACTGCACATCTCACTTTTCATCTCGTATATAACCTCAGCTCACCACATTGTTTAAATTAAAAACAACACAGTAGTTTTCAACAGGCTTTCATAGTCACAAAAGAGAAATTTTTCTCAAGGCAATTGTAGGCATTTTAAAGTAAATTAGGAACAATTTAATGTTTTATTCTTTCCTTCATCTAGAAGCAACTTTTAAGGTCCTGTACTGAAAATCTCCATCTAATGAAACAAACTAACTTTTTAATGAGTCTTTACAAACCTCCTACCCCGTTGCAAAAAGACAGGGTCGTCATTATCTGATCAATGAGGCTGACAACAAAAACTTGCTAGTCTCTCTTGTTCAGCCATTACAATCAAAATAAAGATTACAAAGTTATTCTCTAATACATACATTGCAGTTAGGTGTGTTGTACTACTATTGAACTGTGGAAGGGGCTTCTGCATAGCTAGAGAAGGAATGGTAATTAGCAGAATGCTTTTTTTGGTTCACTAATTAAAATAACAGTGCTCTAAAAGCTGGTGCCCCATATGGATCTGCAAAAGGTTTTCCAAGTGAATAGAAAACTGGCATACAACACTCAGACTATTTCCAAAAAGAGTTTAAATGTTTCTTGCGTGCTGTTTTTTGTGTGCATGTTGTTTGTGAGTGCATGTGTGTGTGCTTGTGTAGGTCTTCATTGTTTTATCTTTTTTTTTTTTTGTGGGGTGGCTTTAAAGGGGTGTTATTTTTGCTGTTGTTGCCTGAAATTCTTTGAAGGCATTACGCATGCATGTGTATCAAAATTTCTTCTATTTTCTAGCTGCACTTCTTGCGTAGCAAAGCCTTCCTAAAGTCTTTGCATTATTGTGACCAAAATGAGGCAGAATGCAATCTTGGCTAACCCACTCCTCCAGGCAATAGGCTACATCTATAAATCAGCTCTCTGCCCCCACCCCTCGCAGATCAATGTCACAAGCAGCTATCCGGGGAGCAGCAGGGAAGCCAAGCTGGTGACTATGTTCAAACACTCCTGTGGGTTATTGAGCAGTGGTGTTAGGTGCCGCAGTCCAACAAATCTGTTGTTTCTCCCTGTGTACATCAGTGTTTCAGAGTAGTTCATCAGGAAAACAGCACGAGGCTGCTTTTCATACCACCTTCCTTTAGAAAGAACTACTCAAAAGATCAGCAAGTCAAAAAAGCAGATGTTTAAAAAAAAAGATAAAGATTGAACCCTCCTAAAATAAATGTTTATTATGGCCTCTCAGCCATCAGGTTGATCAGGTTGAAAAACCTCATCAGGTTTTTTTAGATAGCTAGACATTAGCCTCTACCATTACCACAATCACTGACACTTTCCTCACATATCAGCAGAATAATGAAATGTGCCTCTTCCCCTTCTCATGTAACACAAGTACCAGTTGCTCTAGTTACTCATTCTCTCCAGTCCCACAATAAGAACAACCAGAAAAAAATAAAAGGAGAAGAAAATGGGACAAATATTGCAACTTAGACTGCTGAGCCAGAGAGAGCAGTCAGGAAATACCTGATAGCCCAACTATCAGTAACTGATAAAACTGTAGTTCAGTTTCATTCATAAGAGGTAATCCAGAGCCAAACACAGTTAAGCGGGGAACTTTCTGTGTATTTCAGCTGGCTCAAGATCAGGCTCAGGGTGATGCAGATCATGGATGCACTCCCTAATTACGGAGCATGCTGAGCACCACCTGCAAACTACTGTCTAGACTGAACTTCCAGTGACTGCACTGTGAACAGCAGATACCATAACCCCACAAAGCTATCTCCTATGCACAAAGCTGATGCAAAAGTCTAGCAGAATGAAGCTATGAATCAACTTCAGCTCATAAAAGCATAGCTTGCACATCATAAAGATAACAAAGAAACACTTGGCATCTCCTTTATTAAATGACCCTTCTTAATAAAAAGGAAGCTCATCTACGAAAACAGCCCGTATAACTGTACAATATTTCACTGTTTCAAGCACCTCTGCAGAAGTCTGGTGAACCTCACCAGCCTCGCAGCAGGCTTACGTATCTGTGCTCGACTTTCCTCTGGTTTGGCTCAGTCCAACACACAGGCGGTGCTGCTTAATGCTCCGCGAGAGGCTTTCAGTTCTTGCTTAACAAAGCTTTCCTCCCACATGTCATATGCATTCAGGCTACAGTCTGTTTATCTAATATCTGCCTCTTTCTTTCCTTCTCCCCCTCCTCCTGCTTTCCACCCCCTCGTCCCCAGAAGAGAATAACCATAATGTGCCTATCGCTTGCAGAAACAGACAGCTCAGCTCCCCCTTGCCATCTGGTCATACTTTGGTCTCTCAGCTGTCGTCAACATATGAATCCCGTTGTTTTGACTAGTGGGGTCCCAAGGAACAAGCAACAGTGCAGATTGCAGGGAACCAGGATGCTTTTTGGTTTAAGGAAGAGAGAAAAGGGCAACCCGTGCAATTAGCGAGTGAAAGAACATTTGTGAAATGCAATAGAAGGCACTATCCCTCCACCTCTGCTCATGTGATGGGAATTACACCAGCCACACCAGGCTATTCTGTAACTCAGCAAATTATAATATTCACATATTGACTTAACATTAATACACATTTTGCTGCCTTCATCACCTGCAGGTGACCATCCCTTCCTGTTTACTCCTCAACCTTTCACCTCCAAAAAATAATCAAAATCAGGCTCCCACTAAAGGTAAAGGCAAAAATATAATCTTCAATCCGTAAGCCTTTATCTTCAGAAATTATAAAGAAATTACAGAAATACTAAAATACAGAAATTTCCACAAACCAGAATGATAAGCATTATTTCTAGGCCTGAAAAACATTAAACGTTTATGATTTATGTTGATGAAACAATTAAAAATGCCTTTTATTTCTTTAAGCACAAAGAACCAAAATCGGTTCACCACTGTATACTGGAAATGTAGTGGAAGCAGAAGATAGTTCTGAACCATTCAGCAGTATTAAGAACAAGCCCAAATCAAGATCTCAGCAAAACTGCCAGCTTGCGCCCTCTCTTTCACCAAAATGGAGTCAGTGAAACTCTCAACAGGCATCTGAATCTTTCCTTGCCAATCCTTTGGCAGGTACCTCTGAGGACTGCAAAAAGGAAACAACACAAGACTTCACGCTTGCATCCCCCACTCAGGATTTTACTACAGATTTTGAGAGACAGCTTTACTTCCTGTATAACCACTTCATGACAGCTGCAAGAAAACCTCCGAAGATCTGCTTCTGAAGCATACTTTTCAAAATCCAAGTTTTATGTAAGAAAAGTTGCTGTTCTACATCTGTATCACTAAAATGATTCACCTCGTGAGGTTTTACTCAATCAGGAGTGTCTTGCATTGCCACAGTTCAACACATGTGCAAGTTCATGAGTGCAGCAACTGTTATATTTTAAGGTTTAAACCTTTGTTTCAAACATTAGCTATTATATCACAACATATGCAAATAGAGAAACAAAGAAAAACAGTTTTAAATTACAGCTACATAAAACGCTGCATTTTCTCTCATGTTACACACAGAGCTGAAGCTTTGCCAGAACAGCAGTTGGACGACTCAAGAGGTCTCGCTCCAAAGATGCAGTAAGATTCGAGCCCTTTGTCTCTCACACCTACGACTGCACAACCAAAGGTATCCTCACAAGTAGCTCTTTGTCAGCTTTCAAGGAGCCAAAATATTGTTGAAGCTCAACTTTGAGCCAGTAACATAGCAAGGCCTGCATCTTGCACCTACATTGCAGCAGGTATCTGCCTACTTGAACACAGTTAGAAAAAGCAGCATGAGCAGCCCAGGCCACAGCATTGCTTGGGTGCCTTTTCATTCAAATCCTTAAGTTTCTGGGCAGGTTTATCCAGCCCAGATCTGCAGTGCCATAGGGTCAGTCTATAGATCATCGACCCAGTATGATAAAAGTTTAAGGATGCCTGCAGGTTGCGGTGATAGCTCCTGTGTCTCAGTAAATGTCCTCTATGCTGATTCCAGGAGTGGATAGGCTGTGGAGACTACAGCTAGGCAAACTGCTTTAAATGGTTCTTTCAGACTGCTGCAATACAGCAGCAGGACAACAGACATTTTTAGCGCTTGCTGCCCATGTGGTACGTGCTTTAAAACTCAGCTCAACCCACTGAACAACTGTCAAACGCTGCAAGTTAACATGAAAACTTATTTAAGAACCATGAAGCATTCTCTTCTTCACTCTGTGCAACAAAACACAGAGAACAAAAACCTTCATCTTCTGAATTACAAATAGTGCCCAGGGCTGCCCAACATCTGGTGTCGTTTACAGCAGCCCGGAGTTCTGGCTATTTCCTACCACAGGTCACTCTGGCACCGAAAGAAGTCATGTCCTCAAGCACACTACCCATGCCAGGGCCAGCTCTACAGCCAAAGGGCATGCTCTACTCTACATTCAGCAAGGTTCACACCTACATTTATTTCCCCACAAAAAAAACATGTGAAGTGTCCTTCCCCGGTATGGGAAAATGACCTTTAATTCACATAAAATATTTACGTATACTTAGGACTTCTTATATCCAACTCATTGTATCTCACTGCAGGATTTTTCAGTTTTCTCCATCTTTCTTAAATCTATGCTGTTTTATGATTAGCTGTAAATCCCTTAGGATTTTTTGATCTAAATTTAATAAACCACAAGTCTGAGAGCAGCACTCCGCCTCCTGACAGATAAACTAGCATGTAGCCACACTTCTTATCTGCCCAGTGCAGCAGCCTCTCCCAACTCCCATACAATCAGAAAATATATTTCTTATCAGTACCAAGTCAAGCCTCTGACAAGGCTTGTCCCCTTTCAAATGTCACCACCATTCCTGTCACTTTTCTCTCCCCCTTTCCCCTTGCCTTCTCATTTACTAGGGAAACATTCTCCAAGAACTACAGAAAATTGCTGTGTTCCAAAATTACACATGTGAGCAGTGCTTCCCCTGCTTTTAGTGGTTCAGCACCAAATGACAACACACAAGAAGAACCCTCAGTCATTCTGGCTACTGGGCTAATTTATGGGTGGCAACAGCAACACAGCACAGCTAGCTCTCTTCACATAATCTACTCATACTAATGAAGATATTTAGGTTCACAACTCTTCATTAAGACATCCTTAAATAAGCAGCCAATTTGCCTCCCAGACTGCTTTGGTATAAACCAACATTTTGCTGCAGGGGGTAGAAAACACATTTATTTCCAATGGAACTCATCACATGAAAATTTAATATCGAAGCAATACATGCGGCTCAGAATGACTGGAAGCCCATTCTCAAAATACACCAAGGATCAAAATGTGTAAAGCAAAGTACCTGTCAGTCCTAAAAATAAGAACAAAATGGGCTTGGGAGAATGTTGTGCATTTGGCAAAGCACTGATGGAAACATCGCTTCTCCAGCTGGCTGCATGACACCTGGCTCAGACAAGGTAAGTGGGAAGGGGGAGAGAATTCCAGCTCCCAGAACTGCTGTTAACCAATGAAGACAAGAACTCATGCGTTTGCAAGTACTCAAAGACAACTTCTCACTCAGCTGTAACTTACTGCAAGTGAAGATAATTTATATGTAACACATTNTGAAAATTTAGATTTTGCAGTGATTAATATCTGCATAACAGAAGATGGTTGGTTCGGCAGGCTGGGACAACCAAGCTTAGAAGAAGCTTGAGTCTATTGAAGAACAAGTTTCCCTAGGGTGATATTCTACAGTGCACCCTGCATAACAAAAGCCAAAGTACANTAAAAAACAGCAACAACATCAAAAAAAAAACACGAGAAAATGATTCCATGTGTAGTGATCCAGTCATAACATCTGTTGTCAGAAAACATGAAAGACGTGTGTGATAACCCTATCATCCCCACACTGCTACACAGGTCAACATGGAGCTCAGATCATCTCCAAAGCAGCATTTCTTCCAGAGTTGCATTATTCAGAGGCTGCTGCTTTAAAGGAAATGGCAGAGAGTGAGGACTTTTCTGCTACACAACTCAGGGTCAGGTTTGAAGAAAGCCTGATAGAATACAGCACTGAAAAGCTCTGAAGGCCTGTAGGAGATTGTCAGAAAGACGCCAGTAGACCTTTAAGGCCTATTTTGCATAGTCATTCTAAGCTAACTACTAATAATGTGCTCTCTTCTCCTTATAACCCAGCTGATGATGACCAATTGCAAAGAAGGAAGACTTTTATGACTTATTCCTTTTTAAATGTTTAAGGCGGCTTTTGAAAACAAGCAAACTGAATCAATAAACCAAGTATTACAGCTCTTTTTCATGCTCACTGATTTTCTCAACTATGCCATAGCTTAGACAATTTTGTATTACTAGGTCCGAATACCTAAGTACATCATATTCTATCATTGTTTTTAAAACATATTTTGTGTCCTTTCACAGACTCAAAAGTTGTTGGTATTTTCTTAAGGAAATTCAGAAGTTAAAGCTTCTGTCACTTTTGAACTACAGCTGCTAGAACTAGGCTATAAACAGAATTTGTCTTCGCCAGTATGTGCTGCCTGTCTCTATATATGCATCTATATAGGCATATACACATATGTGTTCTATGTATAGATAAATATTTCAAAAAGATTATAGGCTTTAAGTGTTGAAAGATAACATTAAAAGCCCCTCCGAGTTTTATCAGTGTTTGAGTACATTCAGCTTGGAAAATGCTGGACAGTTCCTTTGGTTTGCCTGAAGCAGATTTTCCACTCCCACATGGTTCTCCTGCAGCAAAGAAAAATTTACAGATGGGTTAATTCCTCATGACCAAAAATATTACTGGAGAATTGAAAGCTGGAGTAAATGCAGTACAACCCATCGCAGTGCCAACAATCCATAAACTGTATGTGCGGTGAGTTCAGAGCTGTTTTAAGCAAACAAACAGAAAATCGGTATTAATGCTATGTATATATTCAACACACAGTGAAATCAGAAACAAATCTGACTGAAGGATGCATCATCAGTGGAATAAGGTGAAAAACTTTTGCATTCTGCTGGGCACTCAGAATAGGTGTTGTAGTTTAGAAAATCATGACTGAATGATGTCAGTAACACAAAAGCATTGTTGTCGAAATACAAAAAGCGTTAAGGAGCGTAGCTTTATGTCAATACCTGTAGTTTGATAAAGACATTGAAAAGGATTTAGCACAAGAACGAAATTTTCCAGTGCACTTTTGAAGACTGGCAGCTCCTGTTTCAAAATGTGAAATAACCCACCAAAAGTTGGTTTAAAATTGTCAATTATTCATATTATGTAGAGTAGAGCATCAATATGCAAGGAGTTTTATATGTTTTGCAAGAATGAAAAATACATTTATTTTTAAATGACTCCTTTTGGCCTCTGGCAGTACTTAATAACCAAAAAGTTTAATATTCTGAGAGCAGGCTTCTCAGTGTAGCAACTGCTCAGGCAGGATGAGGTTTCCTAGGAGGGTGAGTCCCAAGGTATTTCTGTAATATGAAAACAGTAACAATTATCATCACAAGTTTATCTCAGCCTAGTGAATTGATTCTAGATCTCTGCTGGTTGAACAGCTGAGAAAACAAAGTGTTCAAGAATGAGATGAGAAAGACGCAATAATTTATATCATGCATCAGTATTACAATTTTCTATGACCTTTCTATACAATAGATAAAGTTTATAGGAATTTAATTATAATCACATTTCAGAGCTATGCTTTAGCCATGTTAAAAACCAGTGTCCAGCCACTCAGTTTCTGGTATTCCCAGAACACTAAGCAACTCTACCTCAGAAGAGATGTATACATCCTGCAGCAGGGAGGACTGGCCCCAGGGCTGTAATACACTTCAGCATTACTATTTCAGCATGGCTTGTGCCTGTCTAGAGAGGCAAGAAAAATAAAAATTGACCAGAATGACAAAAACATAAGCAAGTCTGTAACCGTC
The DNA here is from genome assembly GCA_013399715.1 of Alectura lathami. Taxonomy (NCBI): domain Eukaryota; kingdom Metazoa; phylum Chordata; class Aves; order Galliformes; family Megapodiidae; genus Alectura; species Alectura lathami. The sequence goes on from VXAV01009753.1 coordinate 435,774, forward strand.
TCCGGAAGCATGAAGCCTGATGTTTTGTGGTTTCACCCCCCCCCCCCCCCCCAGATATTTTCTTTGTCTTCTAAACAGCTGTTGCTCCTGATCTACAACATAAAAGAAAATTGGTGAGGCGCTGGCACAGGCTGCCCAGAGAAGCTGTGGCTGCCCCATCCCTGGCTGTGTTCAAGGCCAGGCTGGATGGGCTCCTGGGCAGTTTGATCTAGTGGTCGGCAGCCCTGTCCACGGCAGGGGGGTTGGAACTAGATGATCTCTGAGGTCCCTTCCAACCCAAGCCATTCTATGATTCTATGAAAAGCAGAATCTCCCTCCTGGTTGTCCAGACTAGATAAGAGCATGGTTGGATTTTAAGAGTCTTAATGGTCTTCCTCCCTCCATCATTTAAACTGAAGTCAAAAGGAAGTCAACGTGCATTCTGCCAACCCAAACCCCAAAGCAGCCAAACAGAGGGGCACAATCTACTCTGTACCTGTTGGCATAGCTTCCTGCCATGCTTCTAGGACCATATGCTCACAGATGAGATTCATAAGGAGAGACCCAAACCATAAATTCTCAATCTGAGCTTTAAATGGCAATCCCCAGCACTTTTAACTAGACTTCATATTTTTCATCATTATGAAGTATTAGTTGTCACAGCCATTTCCTTCTTTAGATCATAACACAAAACCATAGAGATGCACACAGCAGAACAATATGTAAGAACATTTGTTGTTACTAATCAAATCACCAGACAGCTTAAATCAACACTGACTTCAGCAAAGCTACAAAAAAATTTACATCAGATAGCTGGTTTATGGCTTCCTCACTCGTTAGGTTGTCATATGATTAAAACCTCACTCACCCTCTAAGTGAGAGCAGGGGGAAAAAAAAAAAAAAGGAAAGTAATTTCTCCACTCATGACTAGCTACAGAAGAGAACAGGGTAATTTTAAAACTTCCAGACAATCACATTTTGTATCATCACAGACAAGTTTTTTTTCAGAGCTCTTATTCTTGAGCTAGATGATTCAGCCAATGTTCACTATCACACAAGAAGCCTGTGTAGCTTTGCTCCGAAAAATAATACATCGGCATGGCAGCTACACAAGTGTCCATCCTGAAGGCCAACTTCTCTGTTATGGCTTTCCTGTATTAAGAGTAGAAAATGAAGAATTGCAAAGAAGTCAGCTACAGCTCCCTTCCTGCAATGATGAAATTGTGACAATGCAGGCAAGAGCTGAATAAGGCTGATCTCACGTGTGTTACTGAGTCGCTGGGGGAACTTCTATTCGTGAAGAACTGGCATGGTATATAGAGCTCTGCTTCAGCACTCATTTTCAACCCACCACCCAAGACTGGGCTAATGTAATCAGCAACATCTGCACAGGTGCAACTTCCAGCAGCAGAATACCAGCAGAGACTTCTCACTACACAGTGAATTTCTGGTTGACCAAAGAGAACAGAGCCAAACTACTACTTCACATCAAACCTAGCAGAGAATGAAATGTTCTGATGATTCTTTACACCTTCCCATTTCACCCACTAAAGAGGAAAAGAAGTTTGAAAACTTTGAATTTTCGCATGAATCTTGGCTTCAGCAAGTCTTACTGGCTGAACGAGTAAGACCAGACATGAGTAGATCAGACATGACATGCAAGAAAAGCTTCACTAATATTGACTACACTTCAGTAAGATAAAATACTTCCAGGAACACGAAGGGAAAACAAGGAAAAAAAAAATCTTGGGTGCTTCTTCAATACCCCCTTTTGTGAGCTCAGTCACCCACGCTGGTCACATGTTTCTAATTCACCTGTGACCCATCAAATTCCTGCATGGCATCCCTGGTGAGCCTGGAAGTGTTCTCTGGAAGCAGCAGCCTTTTCAGTCCTTGCAGAGCCCAGAAGCCCGACTGACACATGTAAGAAAGAATTGCATTTCAGCCCATGAGGCTACAGGAGATCTGGATCAAGCTTCCAGTAAGGAGTTCACATTGCTGGGAACTCATTCCAAAGCTGAGGCATAATTGGGACAAAGCTCCACAGTGCAGGACTGCAAAATACCTATAATAAGATCTATTGCAATCTCATTACAAGTAAACACATCGTTTAAAATATGAAGTCCTTTACATCTTTTCTCACCTTTAAACTCTAACAAATTTCTAGAAAGAAAACAGTATTTGTGAGCATTTGCACACTCCGCTGAGTCTACATCATAACACTCCAACCTAATGACAAACATCCCCCCTCAGCAGCCAACTGCAATGCCAGTGCAAATGAGCATGACCTGCATTAGGAAATCAGAAGAGAAGCTGAAATGCAACTTTAACTGGAATCCATCCAGCACCATAAGTAAAATTGATGTTAACTAATGTAGTTTACTAAAATAGCTTGACTTAACATGTAAGTGATTTACTAAGTCCAGAAGTTTGTTTGCAAGGTTCGGAACTTGCTTGATACTGGACTTCTCGCAGCTCTTTTTCCATATACTGCTCCTTATAGAGTCAAGCATCCAGCACAGCCCGCAGATTGTTCTAAGCAGCATACACAACCAGCTATTTCCTTTCAGCAACAATTTCTCCTTTTTCTCTAGGAAGAGGCATCCATTTTTATGTTCTTCCTAAACATGACAGGGGGATAAAGAGGCTGCAGGAGCCTCAGACACAGCACTTATTGGTTTTGTGCTGTTTTACCAGAATATTTAACTCATGGTGACATGCAGGATAGGCAAAGACTTTCTGATATGCAAGGTCAGTCCTGAACAACAAATAATATTACCAAGATCCTCAAAGTCTATAAAATGTCATGTCAGAAGGCATCTGTCACTAGTTAATAGGAGCTACGGATTGTCATTTAAAGGTCCTGTTTGTCTCTTCTCTCCTTGTAATTTTACAAGCATTAAAAAATAAAGACTCATAAATAAATCAAAACAACATGTAGAATAGTGGGCAGCAGGCAAGCAGACTACGCCATGCCTTACATGGATCCCTAAGCCACCTCTTTCAGAGGGTGGGGAGCAAAACACATGGGAGAGACAGGAGGAGGCTACTCATTAAATTATTATGAGTTTTAGTCTAAATTGCCAAGTAAAAGAGTCACTGCATGTTTAGCAGATGCTGCCACGTAAAACTAAATCCACTAAGATACCAGTATGTTCCTCTCTTTTTGTCCCTGCTCTGCTTCATAAGAAGGATTTGCACAGTCAGACAAGCATCCATTGAACAGCTGGGCACACTTCGCCAATTTTGCAGCAATCAGTGATCACGGAACCCATCAAGTTCTTTTCTCAAACTAGAAGCACAAAAATAAATAGTAACAACAACAAGTTTGCAAGGAAAAAAAAAGATTCTCCCATCTGTACATTTATTTTTACATCCTTCATACTGCAGTTTTATTTTGTTTCAGTAGTTTTTGAAAGTACGAAGACTACTCATTTTCATAGCTTTGTATTTTCCCCCTCATTTTGCAGATATGGAGAAGAGACTTTTTATTTCATCTGTTAATTTGTTGATATTTATGGGGAGCACCAAAGAAGAATCAAATGTCAGCAAGTGCTATTATATATGATGATAGGCTATACCTCAAAAAAATTCTCTAGCTTTTATAAGACACAGGGTCTGCAGCTCCCAAAGCAGTTTGTATAAGAAACAATATAATCTCTTTACAGGTGACAAAATGGAAGTGCCAAGAGACAAGACTTAAAATCAGGGATAACTAAAGAAATCAAACTTCCTAATCTTGAATCTAGCCATCTGCTAAACTACCTACAAAATCCTGCATGAAACAGTAAATAAATTGATTCTACTTTTAACAAAAGTGGGGAGGTAGATGGGCAAAAATAAGTAACAAATTAATCTCTTCTACAAAATTCCATTTAATGTTTCAGGCCTTGGGGGAAGCATTATTGACTTGCTTTGAAAGAAAAAGATACATAAAAAATAGAAAGATCAACAGAAAGAAAACAAAACCTAACAAATCTCTCAGCACCTGGATATAGTAGCTTTGACCTTTTCAAGTTCAGGATATCTCAAGCATCCAGCAAATTGCTACTTCTGTGTTTTCACTATGGCAGTACCCAGCTAGATCACCAGAACTTTCAAACTACAGATCACAATACATCAGCTTCACAGCAGATGTTCCAGATATGGCACCAACACTTACTCCAGTTCTGAAGGGGTTAATAGAGAAATTTGATCCTTTATGTTGCCCTAGGAAATACACAGTACATCCCTGATTAATGTGACAGGATGCATCAGTTCATAAAGGGTGAAATTTACCCTTGCACAGTAGGCTAGCACAAGACCAACGCAGCACTTAAGTCCCACTTAAACACTTAAAATAAACGTCAAAGCTTGGCGGATGGACAGCATGGCGGTAGATGAAGTTCAGTGTTGACAATTGTCCAAGAGAGGGAATAATGTGAAGCACTAATATATTTTCCTGTGTTCTAAATTAACTGGAGCCAATGAAAGACTTGCCATCACTTTGGACAGTACAATAAAAATAAAACCTTTATGTGCAGACATAACCAAAGCCTTGAACAAGATCAAAAATTATTCCTGAGAAGGTAACAACACCAACATAAACTTCAATGGTGCATCTTGCTGGAGTACTAATCTCAAAAAAGAAGCAATACAGAAACAGGTGACATTACGAGACAAGTAGCAAAAACAATGCATGCATCTGGTTTATACCACAGAAGAACAAAACGATACGTTGCCAGTCTGGAAGACTAGAGCAAAGAGAGACATTCCGTAATGTCAGACAAACACAGGATGATGATGAGCATAAAGACGGTAAACTAAGAACGCTCACTTTTCTAATACCAGGATACGTGGTATCTGGATCAAGTAAAAGGGAACAAACAGAGAAGTAGTAGTAGAAAAGGATTTCAATGTTCCTTTTCCTTCCTGTGGGGGTTTATGCAATATACAACCACAGACAGTAAGCTGCTGCCACATAGTATCACTAGGAGTTTAAACGGATCTGAAAAACAGATGGATATTGGGAAGAGACTGGTATCCCCATATTAAGAATAAAAACCAGCCAAGAGATAAGCTTTGACACATCCAGATGGAAGTCAATTACAAACCAACAGATACTGGGGGGGGGGAAAGGGGGAATAATCATACTATTGGTGATTCTGAAGTCAGTTGCTTCAAGATTTTTTTTTAATTTATTTTTTAAGCTGTCCACTGAACGAATATCTGCTACACCATACTGGAACAAACCTCTAGTCTGATGCAAAAACAGTTTTATCGCAACATTCTTGTTGTGCCCATCAAAAACCAAGCTGTCTAAAATGCTCTGATTGTAGTGTTGAGTAGAGATAACCAAGACATTTTCAAATTAGGAAATTCAGGTATCAGTCTGAACCGCAGAAGTCTGGAGCCCTCCTTCTTGCCTGGGTAGTAACTGCAGCGTAGACATACCCAACGCTGAACTAGGAACAAAAGGCTGACGTTTGGGCTTCACACTGCCAACTGGCATGGGAGTTTGGACAATATCCAAAGTTTGTATTACAAAACAGATCCTTTTACAGTTTTGCAACTTATGCAGATGAAAACTAAGTATGTGGCTCTGTTCAGTTCTGGAACAGAAATTACTTTTTCCCTATAAGCATTCTCCTGATGCTCAAGGTCTTTAAAATTCAGATTCAAAGTAAATGTGATCAACAGTACCTCTAACTATGCACATTTCACATACTTTATTAAAGGGTATAATGCAAAATTAACACATTCTAGGCTAATGAAAAAAGTAAAAAAATTATGACTCCTGATGTGGATAGAACTAAGTACAGGAAAACAATCAAACAAACCTTAAATGAAGGATTATCCTTATTTTCTCGGAGATTTATTTCCAGCAAGGAATTGAACACCTTCCCTTCCTTACCACCTCCTGCAGTCAAGGCAGATAAAATAAACCTAGTCATATAGATTTTTATCAAAATCTCTTGAGAAAGAAATAAATCATTTTTAGACCACAGGCCAAGTATAAGAATTTTTTAAGCCCAAAGGTCGATTTTCTAAAATAACTGCAAGTACTTGTGTGTAGCTTAGAACAGAGGCAACATACAAGCTGTGGATATTAGATTAACATCGAAACATAGTTGCTATAAATTCAAAGATCTTTTACTTAAAGAAACAAACAGGGGAACACTACAGAAATGATTTTTCAAAGTGAAAAACAATACATGACTATTTGCAGAAAGGGTGTGAGATCTAAATTTTGAGACACTATAACCCTTCACAGTGTGTGTGGTTTTGGTTGTCTCTTAACTAGCAATGTCCACAAAGAAAGAATCCAGTATCTAGGCTCCTTCCCAAATTTAAAAATCTATACCCTCTGCCTTTAATACAGAAGGTCAAATCCATAACAAAGGTTAGCC
>VXAV01009753.1:444698-469265 GCA_013399715.1 Alectura lathami
AACTGCTGCAGCCATGTGTTACAATGTCATATCTTTTTAAACCACACACAAGAAGCTGAGTAAGCAAAAATAAAATCATGTTTTGGAGACTGTGGTTACTCAAGAAGTGTTATTGATGTCCTGGTCTCTACTTAAAACATTAGTTNGATTGCAGGGATGTGGGGGGTGCAATTTACTTCTTTCCAGCTTTCCTCTTTCATTGTACTTCCTTTTCATTTTATGTTAACTGCAAAAATTAAAAGTCAGAAGTTGAGCCTTCCCTGCAACATAAAAACCACTGCGCAAGTGGAAGCGGAAGCCTGGACACGCTCCCTAACTGATGCAAACTTGGCATTTAAAAATAAAACAAAAAACACAACAATCAGTTGAGACTTACATCCTCAATATTAACATGGCTGGAACAATAGTTACATATGATGCATCTTAGCTTATCTTTGAATAATTATTAGTAATGATATCACAGCTGACCTAAAGCATCACCTAGTAAGGCCACAAATGCATACCATTTTCGGTCCCCAGAATTAAGTCAAAGAGCACATATGCTACAACCATTGTCTAGCATTTAAAATAATGGAATTTATCTGGTATCTCAGATCTGCTTTTCAACTATCTATCCAACCCACTAGACTTATTAAGAAATACATACACATACACAAGCAGATTCATTCTGTAAGTTTTGTTTCACTTTCCAGACACACAGTAGATCTCAAACATCACACTCATATCAGCACATTTTAAAACCAATTTAAAATGAATTGTTTGCCCTAAAACCTGAAATTGCAGAAATTACTTCTGTTCAGCTTCAGCTATAAGAAAGCTTGCTTTTCTTCCCCCTTCTAAAACATATTACTTCTGGGTTCAATCATGACAGAACTGTATGTCTTCTTACAAAGACACAGTACTCATATTGTGAGACAGCTGCAGATACAGAATGGTTTTAAAATTTACTACAGTCCTGAAAATTAAAAAAAAATGCATTCCTGTCACAAACTTAATTCCTGAAAAACTTTGGCACAAAACTCTGGCTTACCTTCTCTAAAACAATAAGCAGCAATATTTTACTTCACCTAGTTTCTGAACTCCCATTTTAGCTTCCCAGTACATCACTTAGTTCTTCAAAATACGGAATACATGGGACTCAAATGGTATCCAACTCTCATGCTAGCAGAAGGATAAATTTCACTTCTAAGGCACTGATGAGAGGATTCTCCTTCCTCATCAGCTGAAATCTTTTTCCAGGCAGTAACTTGCAATATAACTATCAGTAACGCCCATAACAGACTTGTAAGGTCACCCTTTAAAAAATAATTCCTTGATATTTGAACTTTCAAGTTCACCATCAGCCTCCTCAGAAATGCCTGCATTCCTGACAATTCAGCCAGTTTGCAGCATAACCCATTAGCCTCACCACCCACTTCACACCAACCTATACCCTTTTCCAGGCAACAGTTCTGCAAGCTGAAGTTTACTGAAATACCATTTGGTAAATACCACGTAGCCAAGTAAGACTGTTTCTATTATCAATGGGTGCATTTATTAACCTTGCTTTGCCTTCCACATTTCACTTTCAAATTTAGATGGGGGTGGCGATGAGGTGAGGTCTGGAAAGGAAAGAAGAGAAGATACGGGACTGTGAAGAAGCTTAATTTGAGGCATTTTCAAAGGCTGTCCTATCAGCCTGTCAGAATTTCCAATGACTTGCAAGAGGGGATAAAAATAAAAACCAAACCAAACCAAACCAACAACAAAAAAAAACACACACCACCAGAGGGCTGTTGCCTGCAGGAAAATGAAACTGCTGCATTTTAACACTGCAGTATAATTCTACTGGCTCCAGAGGAGCATAAATAAAAGTGACCAAGTTATAAATCTTTTGTAAGTAGCACACATAGTATCACACAAACATAGTTTTACTCACTGACATTTTGTTTTAGAGATCAGGGACAAATGTCCCCAAGGAAAGAAGCAACAAAAGTCAGCATAGCCACAAATTGTCAAAACGGGAACATCAAAGCAATTCTTCTATTTTATTGGATAATTAAACCAACTTCTGTTTTAAATTGCAGCCACAGAGATTTCAGCACTTACGTATCAAGATTGCAGTAATTAAAAGGAGAAGTTATAGAAACAAAACTGCATAAAAAGGTATCATCACCTGGAAAGACCAGGCTGCATTCTGGTTTCCTATATCATCAGGAGATGAAAACCAGCAGGTATACATTAAATGAAATGAAGCTACACACATGAACACTAGCAGAAAAAAAAAAAAAAAAAAAAAAAAAAAAAGAAAAAAGCATTGGGCCTAAAAATGTCAGGTTATCCCAGGCCCTTCCATGCTGCTTTCTATTTCTTAAAAAGGTATCACTATTATCTGGCTAATCCTGTCAGTCCCAAAGGGGAATTATTGTCTTAGTTTTACAGCAGGCATCATGAAAAAAAAGACAAATTAACTCCTGAGACACTCCACCCCCAGTCAATGGCAGAGCCTGTCAGGGCCAGTGACAGCTACACAGTTACTGCTTCTGAGTAATCTGCATTATACTGCACTTATACTGCACAGAGACATGAACAGAGCCTGTTTTGTAAGTCTCTTCTGCTCTTCCCCAAGAAATCAGCAGCCTAGGACTTCACAGCATTTTAGAGAGCATAGGAGTACCAACAGGGATGCATCCTTTCAACAGCTGAGCACCTTTAACCCAACAGGAGTTGAGAATACAGAACAATCTTTCACAGCAGATTTAGAACTCCCTAAGATCAAGCACAAGGTTAGTATTTTATGAATACAAGGGAAACAAACAAACCTGAAGTGAAATCATACACACTAAGTGTACACTCACTTATGTACACAAACACAGCTTATCCACATCAGACATATCGCCTTGATTTCCAGCTGATGCAGGGTTTGTCAACAGCGCGAAACAGAAGCACTAATGGTCCAAGTACATCATCAGGTAACGATGGGGAAGCCTGGACTTCTGCACTGGGTGAGGGTCTTAAGTGCTCTGGTAGACTTACCCAACCTTCACCCAGCCTGCACTGCCCTATTTTCAGTACTGCTTGTGGCAGGAGATACAGTGTTATCTACTGGTGCTACTATCACTCCTCTGACTGCAAAATAGACATAACCCTTTGATCAAAATCCTTTGCCTTGACACATTTTCAGCTCTCCTTCTTTTGGTGAGGAGAACAAGGCCTAAAGCACTGGGGCTTCTCCCCTCTGGAGGACTCTTCAGAAACATCTAGTACAGAAATAGACACTCAAGCAGCAAACATGAGGTTAACTTTGCTATTCTAATCAATCTTTTCACAAATGCTTGAGAAGCAATCCATGAACCGACAGGTTCCCCAGGCCACAGGCACCAAAGCACTAAGAACAAACAAGAATCGGTGAAGCTGAAGAGGCCCTCAGCTGTCACTCACCTGAATCAGCAGTGATAAGAGCAATGGTGACGGCACTATTACAGCTCTGATCCAGAAATGACACCTGTATTTGCAGTGTTTCCTCTGAGAAGGAAGAGTCACCTGGTAGGTAACAAGATGGCAACTGCCCAGCCATGCTAGCAGTCAGGCCATGTCTGTCCCTAGCAGAAGTGCAGCAATGCCAAATATAAGGGTATCATCCAAGCCCTGCAGTGTAATGCAAGCTCATCAGGCAATTTCAGTATATGTATGTGATGGCACAGTAGAAAAGAATTACTGCTGAAAGTATTCAAACGTTTGCCTACCTTAATTTGTCTGTTAGCTGAGCAGATAGACTTCTGCTTTAAGGATGAACGACAGCAATTTGTAAAATGCTGCGCCTGTATTTTCAATTTGAATTGAATTCACTTACAGTATCATTCCACTATGTGCCCTAATTCGCTTGAATATTCACTGCAGAGGAGATGCATTCCTGGGCTGTTCTTAACTAGAACACTGCCAGAGGTCTGCCTCTGCTACCATCAATGAGAAGCGTGCTCATGGGTCAAACTCCCCTCTCAGACAAACTTGAGCAAGGCCTTGAAGTCAGTGGAGCCACACAGATGCAACTGAGTGGGAAATTTGACTAAGTAATGTCCTCAGCACAATCAGAAAACAACCAGAAGCAAAAGAAAGAGATGCAATTTCACAAATATGAGCAATGAAATAAACCACAGACCTAGAAGAAAAGCAGCATGGGACAAAACTCAGAAACACTAGGACAGATCTTCCTTTCTTGCTGACAATTACCGGTTTTCGTTAAGCTTTACAGATCTGCAGGAGTGGTAAGTTTGGGGAAAAAAAGGTATAGATTTAACTAGTTTCAAAAGCTAATGAAAAACTGTTTAAGGCTGCTGCTCACAGCACATAAGGATTCTCAAAAGCTGTGCCACTCATGGCCATGCCTTTTCAACAAAACAAATGCCTACGTTTAATAGGGCTATGGCACTTGTGCCATTGCCAAGTCTTAATATAATACTTGGCTTTGTCTATGGTGACCATTTTTGTACAGACAGGCATTGCAAACATACAAATAGCTCTCAGTCTTCCCCTCAGCTTTCTGCAGGAAAGGAGTACTTCAAATACTGCCACAGTACCCAAATGGATACATGGAGGAAATACAGAGAGGGCTCCCTTCTTCCCACACTCCCCAGTCATTGAACTCAGCTTGCAAACAGAAAGGACCAGTTCCAAGCCTCTGCCCTCCCTGCCTTGCACAGCTCCAGCAGCACAAAGTAGGCAGGAATCCAGCTTATCAAGATGGCTGGGGATTTTCCCAGTATTAGGAGATCATAATGCAGTCTGGGAGAGCTTTGGAATAGAATACTGAGAGAGATGAAGAGATTCCAGTAAGGTAAAAATCTGAGAGCCAAATCTGTTCCCTTAACTTAGAGGCAGGTGACAGTTATTAAAAGCAATCCATATAGTCACTCAGTGAAGCTCACCCTGGGCAAATGGTAGGCAAGATGAATAACTCAGCGCTCTGCCAGCGATGAGTCAGCACAAGGCATGAGAAGTTTTTGAACAAGCCACACAGTGCATTTGATTCCACAAGGATCTGGAACTTGAAGCCTTCTTTTCTTCTTAAACTGGTTTTAATCCAAATGCAATAAAACTATAGTCTTAGCACAGTCATGTGATAGCCCAGCTCAAACTTTTGTAGAGCAGGAGACTGTTGTTTATTATCTTTGTGTAAAGGAAATCATGCATCAGCTCAGCTCATGTTTAGCTACAAATATGTCACTGCACTTTCTCACCAGCTGTATCATCATAGGGCTGACAAGCCAGCATCATGAACTAGGGTTCCAGGTGCCACATCCAGGAGCAACGCAATTAAATGCTCATTTTTCCAAGGAGAGTATTGAGTAAAAATGTAGCATCTACATTGCTACTCACACACAAAAGTAAGGAAGAAAGAGAGTCAAAGAAGACAAAAAGATAAGGAGTTCCACCAACAATCCCTGCTGGGTCAATATGAAGACCAGCTCCTCTGCTATTTCTGTTCCAGTCAGCAGTGCCTAACAGCTAAACAGAAGCACTCAGCTGATGGCAGGTAAGGCTGAGTACACAGACAAATGACACTGCAGAAATACAGCTTGTTAATACATACATAATGCAGACATAATTTAGAAAATACATACACGATATCACAGTTTTTTTTCCCCCCTCACACGTTAAACATATACTGCAAAAGATAGCAAATCAAAATTGCAATAGCCTCAGGATACAAAGAGAGTATGTTGTTTGCTAAGTAAAAGCAGGAAGCCAGAAGAACACTCACTAAATGGATGTCAGAAAACAGTTTTCCACCAAACTTTTCTTAAAAAAATAAAATAAAAAATACTTTAACAGTTAAGTACTTACTAGAAACATTATCATGCCTATACTTCCCACCTGGTGTTGGAACATTTTAAAACAAAACAAAAAAAACAGATGGTATTTGCACACCCTAAGCCACTCAGCGCTTGTTTCCCTTCTCAATGCCCCCCAACCCCAGCAGTATCAACCCATTTACTGTCAGTTGATGTTACAAATCTCTATCATGGTTTTTACCAGCAATAACCTCCTTTAGTCGGTAACTGGAAAGCAATACACTTTTTTTCCCCGAAATCCCTTTATTATCAAATCACTCCTTATTGATAAGTAGATATTAGATTAAAAAGGGCAGAAGAGCCTATCATCAGCTGAACAAGAAACAGCCCCTTCCAGTTTAACCTTACCTCTTCCATCATTGTAAATGAAAAATGTATTTATTTAAGCAAGGAATGGAAAAAATATCTATAATATGCAACAATATGCAATTTGTATAATGTTATAATATTATAATATGGAATCACACTTATGCAAGGAAGCCAACAGAAGGAACAGCAAAAGTTAAACACAGGAACTGACTGGCAGAGGAAATTCAGCTATTAAGACTGCATGAATGAGTAATTTGGGGCAGCTTTAGGGCTACGGCAATTTGTGTCAGTTGACTATGAGCTCTGCGGCCTTTTGGAAAAAATTAAATAATTTTCTCAAGATGCAACTGTTAGAGCTGACAACTCAAGACGAACATACTGCTCCACCCAGCCCAGCACTGAGCACATCAGTTGCTTCCATCAGCCTGAAGGTTACTCAGAACCGCTACAAAGACTGTCCCATTTGCGAGAGAATGCATCTGGATTTGTTTATATTTAAACACTGATGTTTACCGTTTTCATCCATCTTGCTCTTTATTCTCCATTTCCCAATCATAACTTACTCATCCCTTTCTAAGCGTATCTTGCCTCCTCTGTCAATGTCCTTGGCCATATTTTCAGTTGTTGATATACTTTTTCATTTATTAGTCTAAAAACTGTATCCCAAGGTCACTGTGAAATTAACAGTATATTCCCAGTTGTACAGTCCACAGGGCAACAACGATCTCACAGGCACCTCTACCACAAATGATAACTTTATGAAAATAAGGTTGCAGCACCATCAATAGAGTGTAATACACTTATGAAAGGAACCAACACAACTTCCTCTGTTCCACCTAAATTCCACTTCAACTCAGTTTCCAAAAGCTCTGAAGTAATGAAGAAATCTTACCGGTGTTTTTTTTTAAAAACTGGTTTTTAACAGATTTTTTATCAGCAGTTGTCCCAATAAACAAACAGATTTACAGTAGTTAATTAAAAAACTTGTATTCTACACTTAATTTTGAATAGGGATAAGTCAAACAGAACTGGGTTAACAACATTAGTATATTTCAGAAGCATGCATTTGAAATTAAATAAATTCAAGGTGATCACATTGTGATCCTTTAAAATATCCTTTTTGGAAACTCTGTCTTCCATTTTAGGGTGCTCACAGGAATCATGTCAAACTATACAGGAAAAAAATTTGTACTTGCAAACATTTATATTGGAAGTGTTTGCACAGCCACCCAAGCAAAGTGTGATACTCTCCTGCAACATATCCAGCAGGCCACAATCAAGAGTACAGATCAAATCTTGGAATATTGACCAAGCACAATCAATCCGTAAGTGAGGTAAAGAGGGGTAGGGAAAGGAAATAGAAACAGTTGTTTGCCAGAAAAACTGCAAAGAAAGACTTAAAAGAAATCATTCTGAACTTACAGGCACTGCAGACAAGGACTGTTCAAGTTCATTAAGAATACTATTTACAAGAAATTATTCATGTTGCAGTATTATTTTTGTAGAAAAATAGTACTGTTTACGCATGACCTGAAAATGGAACCATCTCCCCATCGTACCATAAGCAGGACAAACAGTGTTATTGTCTAAGATTGTTAATCATCCCGGGTTTGTTTAAACCAAAATCAGAACATTTCTTTGGGATATTTCTTAGCAGAACAATCCATAATAAATAAAAATTCTACCTTTCCCTATTTATCATGGGCTTGATGATAGCCCAGCAGAACTTCACCAGCTGCCTTTACATGGGCAATTTACAGTTTCTCAGCATTTGAAGAAGATCACTCCTCGAGCATCCATTTCTGTGTCTGCCTTGGCTCCACCACTATGGAAATCCACCTCCAGGCTTCCACCTCTTCTCATTCCAGCTGTTCTCCTACATGCATAATAGGTTGCTCATGAAGTATCTCTTACTCCAGAGGGCATTAATTCCAAATTTGTCATTCCCTTTCAAATTCTGTCCGAAAGCTGTATTGTTTTCATCACCTACATTTGTTATGTAGTACTAATTTTGAGGGCAATATCAACATTTATTATCATCATTACAATTATTGTTTAATTCAATAAAACACATAACATCAAAGGCTCCGTAAAATATAATGTATGGAGAAAATTTATGGTATGATGAAAAGTATCACAGTGTTAGAGAACCCAAAACATCCGGCAGCAGCTCCACTGCAATTTATAAACTGCAGTAGCTGTAAGGATTCATTTAAATGACTCCATAAATACTCCATTTGTGTGTCATGGAGTCACAGGTTTTCCAGAGATCAGAAAGAATTTTTCTCTCTCAATAAAATTTACCTCTAAACACTTCTCATTTTTCCAACCTCTCCCTATTCTAATATAGCTCTTCTCTCTGTAGCAGCAATGACGCTGGAGCCGTGACAGAAAGGAGAAAAAAAGCACTTGAGCAGCACAAGAACTCTATTTGAAAAATGACTGCTTCCGTAGTTCCTGCTGGTGTCTGAAATGCAGGTATATAAATAATCATATAGTCCTCACGTGACAGTGTATCTGAATTCTAACAACTCCTGGATAGAAAGTTTACTGGGCTTTACAAAGAAAAACAAACATTCAGCACCTGCTCCTGTTTCAGCATGCCCATAATAGTTCCGCTACTGATACTGGGATAAGTGATCAATGACATATCTCCACGAGGTTCACACCAGGATGAAGGCTAAAAAAACGTTTTCACTGTAGTTGGCAAACAGGAGTTTGCAAGGGGCTGGGGGGGACGTGAAAGTCATAAAAGGGAAGTCTGGACTTGAAGTCCAGAGACAAGGCACAACTCCCACGGTAATACTGGTGTTCTTCAGTCACAGATGCAGGCTAACAGCACTTCTCAACAATCAGACCAAAGGTACCTAATGTTAAGAGCAACTCAATCTCTTGAAATTCATAATCGTTACTGGAAAATCCACTAAGTCAAGTCGCTATGACCTAATCTTCCTGGCAAAATTTCACTAGAATTTTAAGACCTCTAATGCCCACACTACTGCTTGCAATACAGTATTTCTATCACTATTAAGTAACTGCTTAAGTCCTCACAGACTATCACAGCAAAGGGTGCAGATTCACTGTTTCCAAAGTGATTCTCATAAGGACAATAAGAAATACATATGGAAACATTAATATACACTTTTAAAGAAAGGCTATGAAGGGAACCATAATGATTTACACCCCTATGCATCTAGACAGCTAAACTGAATAAAGCTGTACCCTTTTAGAATTCTCTCCAGCTCCAACACAGCGGGACAACAAATAAACACACTTCTAGCAGTACAGATGACAAGGATGTACTCTATTTTGCCAACGCAACTAAAGAAACCAGGCTCCTGAGATCACGTTGTCTACCAAACACTCCTCCAATAGATTTGAAGCTTTCAATTTCAACCAAGTTTAACACACATAAAATTAACAAATTTCAGTTTCTGATGGTGTCATGGAAACAGGTGGTGAAGGCTGTAAAGAAACATCCTGTTCAAGCCCTTGCTGAATAAAAGGCTATTGGATGTGCTAAGACTCAAATGTAATGATCTCTCTTCTTACATAACTGAACAGCATACTGGTGAACGCCTTACCGATGGCTCGTACAGATAACACATACGTAAAAGAAATAGCTGCAGGTTACATGGCACGCAGTACAGGAAAGAGACCACTACGCTTGTTCCAAAGGTTGAAGTGCAGTGAGTTTCAAGCAGTATTCTTTGTACTGAATGTCTGCAGAACCGAGCTTCAGATGGAATGAAAGGAACAAAACAAAATGGATCAGCAACATCAATTTTTCCTCAGTAAGATCACCCCAAAGCAAACACATGGAGTTGGGCTCTCATTACTTGTAGAAAGAACAGCGTTTTGGCGATCTCAGCTGCACACTGATTTGGTGCCACAGGAAACTATGATGCTTCAGTCCATAAAGCAAATCTCAAGTGAAAATACAAGAAAATGCTCTGAAATTCTGCAGCCTTTCACATTAAATAGTACTTAAGTTCCTCATATTTGAGGGTAGTGAATATTTATTGACTGCAATCTGAATTACTCTTAAGTGTTGTGAGGGTGAAATAGGAGTTAATGAGTCCAACAGAAACACATGAGCAAAAATATTTGTGGAATATAAATAAATCAATCAATCGGAGAGGATTACACAAGAAGCTGATTTCACACAAAATGAGTGGCAAATAGAAATAAGCCTGAGCTAAGAAAACTAAAACATAAACATGTTTAGATATGATTGGGATTTCTTAAGACACACTGTTTCCACGTGTGTTATAGTACCGCGACACACATCCTTTTCCTCTCTACTGTTAATTACAACAGAAACCTCCTATAATTAATTGCAGTAGAATGTAATTCAATGAAACTTACATAAACCAACCTTTCCCCACACACTCATATATATGTAATAATCTTTTGCACCAGCATTTCTGTAAAATAAAATGTTCTGAGTATAATAATTCAAAATTATGATGATGCTTCTATTCCTGCAAAACCATCCAACTACAGGTTCCATGACAAGAGAGATGCTCAGAATTCAACTTATTACAAAAGAAACAGGCAAAAGAAAACCATCTTACCACAATACTCAAATTATGTGTTAAATTCTTATGCTACATTATTCAAAATTATTTTCCTTATCTCCTCTGTTGTTCCCAAAGGCATAAGCACATACATCTTTCAGCTCTGTCTCACACAGTCCTTGTCTGACTTCTCCAATTAAGAGAGCCTAAGCCTCTCTTTGTGGCATCAGTCACCCTCAACAAGCTTGCAATACCAGCACAGAAGGCTGCTTGGGACAAATTTTACATACCTTCTTTTGAATTCTAATCAACACTTTCAACCACAGCTGGTACCCCCCAATCCAAATTAAAGGCTTTTCGGCATCACTCTGCCCACCCACAGCCAGATGTCATCAGGTTCCACTAATGCCACAGATACAGCACCTGGACCTCTTTGCAGAGAGCAGTAAGCTGCTGGTGGCAAAAAAAAAAAAACCTTTTTTCAGCTATTAAGGTTATCAGTGAGAACTTCATGGAGAGCAAGCCAGTGAGAGTTCCATTACCATTATGTTCCCTTTCCATGGCATCCTTTCTAAGTCTGCTGGAACCACAAACCCACACTCCATTCCAAAAACCTATTCTTTTGATCTCAGTAAAAGCAGGTTGGGGTGGTTATCAGATTCATATAATATCAATATCTCTGGGAGCAAAGCTACAGCTGCATGTCTGAAATAGTACCTTACTCAAAACGATGAATACGAAGATCACTGCAAAATGGACAGGACTTTGCAACACAACTTACACTTTCGTTCCATTCATCATCGCATTTTGCCAAATTTTTCTCTCTTTCCCTATCCCCAGAAAAATACATATATACATTCCAAGCTATTACCTCCTAATCTTCCAAGCTTTAAAGTTGAGCTGTTAAGGAATAATTACAGCCACTATTTTTCTTCAGCCATATGCCACAGCAACAAAATTCAAACTTACACACCATGACAACACAGTACAGTGAATGAGGCCCTCACACTGCGCTTGTTGTCATCTCCCTAAAACGCTGCAGGTTGCCTGCTCACCCTTCAAAACAAGCAGGATGAGGACTATCTACGTACCACACTGTACATGCCATTCTGCAAGCTCCCAAATGTGATTAGCACAGAAAATGCGAGAAGACCAGAAGCCAGCTTTCCATATTTAGCCATGTATGTTTAATACTGAGCTAGATTTCACCTCAATGCATTCTTCTGTTGATCAAGGGCGGGTATAGCAAGGAAGCCATAGGCTGACATCAGCTACTTTTAAGCTTTTCTCTTCCTCTCTGCCCCCCCGCCACCTCTAGCTTCTATGACACCATGCATTGTGCATTTATGTGCACTCGTGTGCAGACAGCAGAGACTTATCTATAAATATCAGTTCTGTGGTAAAACTGCAAAAGGAAACTTTCACCCTTGTCCAGGTGCTTGAATAACTGCAGGGGCCAACATCAGCCTCTAAATACATGCTCTCTTCCTCCACCCCCACGTCTCTAATCACTTAGGAGGAAGATAGGAAGATTAGCAGAGAGGAAAAAAATAACCAAAGCTGCAGATGACCCTTTAGGAGCACAACGTCAGGCTATGAGATTCAGAGCAAAAGGTTAATGCAGTTGTATTTTCAGGCATCTTAGACAATTGTATTTTATAGGAGAGGGAGGGGTGCTGAGAGGGTGAGAAAAGGAAATGGTGATGAAGACAAAAATGAATTTGTCATCCACAGCTGGCTCTTTGATCACCTGGAGTATCCAGGAAAAAGATTACCAGCAGAAATAGCATAGTTTTATTACCAAAATACTGCAATTTTTTGGTGGAGTATTTTCATCATCATCAGATCAGATTTTAGTAAGAATACAGCTGCACAAGTAAGGGCTTATTGAGCTATGCAACAAATAAAGGTGGTAGCCAAAACATCGACAGAAAGCTACCCTTAGCAGACGATATACTGAAAAGAATTGGGAAAAAAAAAAAAAAAGAAATATAAATAAAAGTCACTTTCACTGGAAGACAATGTCATCTTCATCCCTGTCTCTGAACGGTTGCTATGGGGTTGTGAAGAGGAGGGGAAGGATGGGGGGGGTTATAATCAATCATCTCAGAAGAGCATTGCTTCTTACAGAGAAAGATCTGGATTTTGACTGTGTCCCTAAGAAAATTGCGGACTGCAGAGCTGCTGCCACGCAGGGCAATGAGGAAGCAGGCAGAGCAGAGGCAGCAGCTGGGGATGGAAACGCCTATTAAATCCTTTAGACAACAGATGGGCAAAGCTCGGCTGGGTTTAAAAAAAAAAAAAAAAGAAAAAGAAAAAAAGAAAAAACAAAACCCACCACACCACAATGCATCATGTTTTATTGTCCCATCATAATGCACAACACTTAATACCCACATGTCCAGAGAACCCCCCTATGGCTGATTTCCCCTTTCCCTAAATCATCATCTCAAGTCTCAATTCACTTTTTTTGGGGGGTAGGGGTCATCAATCCAATGAATTTGCCAGATCCCATTGCTTATTGCACCTGTTACTACAAAAAAAAAAAAAAAAAGAAATAAAATAAAAGGGAAACACATTTGGGCTTCATTTTTGAAGGTTTTTCTTCCAATTAAAGCTCCCCTGCCCTTGAGGTGAATATGCTATCTAAGCAAGCAACAGCAAGTCCAGATCTTGAACGCATTTAGGGGATCTAATTATGTCATGTAGGGCAGAAGCACCTGCTCTCTGCTAATTCCCTCTACTCTGTTTCCTCTTTTTAATATTTCTTACCATTGTTCCATTCAAGAAGATCTGCTGGGGGTGAGTTCATAAACAAGCCTGAAGAGAAATAATTAAATAACCTCCCCTCCCCCTCATCTCTCCTACAAAAACACAGCATAACCAGAATGAATTCTGCTGCTGATCCTCTATTTGTCTTTTATTTCAGATGCTACCCACAAAAATCACCAGCTCACTCATCCATATTTGCTAAATGCCCACAGCAGTCAGTGCCACAGACATACTGTGTATATTTCCACCACCACCACCAACTGCACCTTAAGGACTACACCCTTTTCAATCATGATGTCATGAAATACTGCTGGTGACTCCCCCACTACCACCACCACCTCCTTGGTACTACAGGCTGTGAACCTTTCATTTCAATATAATTTGATTAAAAAGAAAAGACTCCTAAGTAGGGCAGTGAAGAAATTGATGTGAAAATCCACCAGCAGCCGATCATCTATTTTTTCCTCTGCATGCACTCTTTCTGTCAGCAGAACAACACCCATTAGAAGGGGGTAATGAACATAAAGCATCCTTGGGCTTTATGGAAGGAAATAGGAAAAAGAATTAAAATGAAAATTAAAAAATAAAGGTAAAAATCCTTTATGAATATTATCTTCATTAAAACAGCAAATGGGAAAACCTGAACCCTCATATATCCCAACCCCAACACCTCACTGGCTGCAACAGCACCTTCCCCATGGCACGGGTGCTGCTGCAAAGGAACCAACCTGTCTGTCCTTTTCCTAGGGTTTTCTCCAAGCGATAGGGTCCAACATATTGTGCATGTTGAGCTCCGCTGCCTTCTTTCCCTGTTGATGTCATTTCTACCTGGATCTGTAATTCTGCAATGTGTATGTGCTGATGAGCTGGAATTTCTCTCTCTGCAGTTCTTTAAATTCCCACTTTGCAGCTGTGCAAGCAAAGCTCTCTTTCTCTTTGCTTTAGTCCACTTGGTTGCAGATTTTTCTCTTCCTCCTCTTTCTTTTTTCTCTCTCTCACGTGCGTGTTGTCTCGCTGGGTCTGTCTGGGCTGCTGACGGGTGAAGGAGTTATTCTAATGTTCAAAGAGGGGGATCTACGATCCAAGCCCAAGGAGCATGATGCTGGTGATCGGAGCTCCGCACGCCTTGTTCTCTCTAGGAGCTGTTCAAGGGAGAGCCAGAGCTAGAGCAGCGGAAGAGCCGGGCCCCGCAGCTGCGATTGACAGTGCAAGCAGCCAATCCCCTCGTCTCTCACATCCTTCTCCCCTCCTCCTTCCACTACCTTTTCTTTGCCATCACAGCAGTTACTGCCTCTGCCTGCTACAGAGCATCATAATCAATGGCAACAGCAAACACCCAAGTTTATCAGTCTATTGATAAGGCACAATTAAATATAATGAAGGAGCGTACTATTTAAAATCCCAAGCATACAGACTTTTTTCTTCTGTATTATACTCCACTATGCAGCTGTACTTCCATGGTACTGAATAAAGGCTGTGACTGTGGCAGGAAATAGGAAGGGAAAAGAAATCTATTTAAGAAAATGAGCTTGAGGAATTAATTAATTCTGTTTTATTCTGAAAGACCTGAATCTTCTGTGGGTTTTAACCTTTAAAGAGAGCCTTTCGGAGGGAAACAAAAAAAAAGGGGGGGGGGTGGAACAGGGCCAGTCCTGTAACTAATGAACTCAGTGACAGACCTGCTTTTGAATTTGATGGCAGCAAGCAGATTTTAGGTCCTTAGATAAACAGATCAAAAATGGCATGGCTGTGATCTTCATTATAATCACATCAGAAAATCCAGGTGTTAAATGGAAAAAAGGAAATGATTCTCAGATCCACAGGTGATAATAGGCTCTGTACTAGCAGAGTAAGGAAACCTGCATTGTTTTTGTCCAAGTACTAACACACGTCTCTAACCCTAAGGGCTTAAGAAGTTGGTTGAAATAAAAAATGTTGTGTATATGCTTCAAGTTAGGCACAAACCTGTGTATTTTCTGGACTTGGGGCCATAATGCAGTTTCACACTCCTTGGCTATCAAGCTGAAACCAATACAACACAAGATCCATTTTTACCTTCTCTTCTCTGTACTGCTCCAGACAGAAAACTGGTCATGATATCCTTAGTGAATTGCAACCAAGACACAACACACAGCAAGGATTCTTCAGTCAGAGGGGAAGGCCATGACAAGCCTGTAAAAGAATGGGAGAGTAAAGGACTGAACTCAGATGTTCCTTATCACTGTATGTGGCTAATTGAAAGCAAAGACTAGCGACTATTTCAGTTTGGGTTGGTTTGTTTCTTGTTCTGTTTTTAAAGGGTTGTTTTGTTTTTTATTTTAACATGAATCTACACAGCTCACCTGCTGAAGGAAATTGGAGTAACACTAGAAATTTGCTCTGTCCCTGTAACAACACAACTCCACCCAACAGGTTGCGAAGGAGTAACAAGATGAAGAGGTGTGAGGCTACCAGGCTTGCAGACTGAAACTCTAAACTGCTTCCAATGTGTCCTCCTGTTTCCCTCAGGAAACAAAAACCCTAAGCCTTGTTTTGACCTCCTCCTGCTTTGCTCTTTGTCGTTCATCTTCAATTACTTCCAGAGTGTGCTGTTACAGCAACCTGTCAGCAATCCCACGGACAGTGCACCCCATGCTGCCCCTCTTTCTCTGCTCCTTCTCCAGCCCTCACCTTGTGTGACTGCCTACTAAAGGCTGCTTCTCTGCTGAGAGGAACAGCTCTACCTTTCACCAACGGCAACCTCCAGCCCCCAGGGGTGTTTACTTTCCTCCCCTACCATCTCACTTCTGCTAAACCAGGAACTGTCATTTATGCAACTTTTATTAAGCATTGTTCTTCCTCCACTTACCACAGCCCCAACAGCTGCTCCGCTTTCATGCTTGCTCCCCTTTGCACGTACCTCCCTGTGCTCCCTCAGAGCCCTGGCATTTGGCGTCGCCCACCTGAGCCCCCTGCCCATCACCGAGGAGTGAGGAAAGGCACTCAGTGAAAACGACGCCAACACTGCTGTGGCATTTCCCCACGCCCTGGCCACCAGAACACTGCTAGGCGGGGCCGCGAAGCCGTGGGGCTGAGGGGTGGAGGAGAGAGGAGGCAGCAGGCCCTGCTGGCGGCCATGGCGACATGGCGGCGGCGCGGGCACGCTCTTCCCGCCAAAAGCGCTGAGGTAATGGAAGCTCCCTGTTGTCCCCGGGCAGAGCGGTGTAGGGCTGGCTGTGAGAAGCGCTGCCAAAATGGGCTCAAAGACTCAAAAAAATGAGGCCCGAACCATCAGGGGAGCTTCAACAGCTTGATCAGGTGTCGAAAGCACGTCTGTGTAACTCCTTCCACACGTGCCACGCCGCAGAGGCCCTCCCTTGCCTGCCACCAGCAAGCCAGGGCAGCGTGGT
Source organism: Alectura lathami (assembly GCA_013399715.1). Taxonomy (NCBI): domain Eukaryota; kingdom Metazoa; phylum Chordata; class Aves; order Galliformes; family Megapodiidae; genus Alectura; species Alectura lathami. Next base: position 461,520 of record VXAV01009753.1, read on the forward strand.
GGTGTGAGGTGAGGCGCCATGGCGGGGCTGTCGGCAGCAGGAGCCGAGCCGCGCCGAAGGCACCGGCTCTCAGAGTTTTAACGCCTGCTCACATGGTGAGTCTTTCCCCTGCCGCGCTTGCTGTGAAAGGTCACAGCACAGACAGAAAGGGGGTCCTGAATTACCAGAACATTACCTTACATAAAATACTCAATTGCAGGAATGTAAATGTACCTTTCAGTAAATGGAAAAGACAGTTTATTTGTCTAAATTATCCACACAATCATTAGCAATGCAAGGAGTGAGTATCAGCATTGATCTTTACACTTAACAGCTTGTATAGGGCATTTAGTTGGAGATTATGGTGTTCCTCTCTAGATAAGCCATGTCTGGGTCACGCTATTAATAGAAAGATGAGCAATCAGACAATATTGCCCATAAAAGACCCAACTTGTGTATTTTACAGTTTGCTTCCATTGTGCTTTGGGGAAAATAACTTACAGTTCCCTGAATATTACAAATCCCTGCTTTCCACCACAAAATATGGGCTAGTGTCACGGCTGGAATAAAGGCAAAAAAAAAAAAAATTCATTCATATGACCCTGACTAGAAGATCAGATCAGTGAGGTGTTTTTTGTTTGTTTGTTTGTTTGTTTGTTTGTTTGTTTGTTTTAATATTTGTTATTTTGATTCCATGAGAGTATTCTGTTGTATGGCCTACCACAACAATTTTGACCTTTCATCCTCAACTCTTTTTGAAAAAATATTTAGCTACCTCTTGATTTCAAAATAATCAAATGCTGTTTATTTCATTGGTTCATATAGGCTAAAATACCACTTATCTATACCCCTTTGATCTGAAACTCACTCCTTTGAATCTAGGTTATGTCCCCCTGGTGTGAATTACTTATACAATAACTCCCTCAATTATTTGAAGCCCTGTTTATCCAAATGTTTTGATGTTCCGAAAGTATTTTGAATAAACAGGGCTCTGCTGTCATTGAGTATATCAGATATCTTTGGGGATGCATACAGGATTATTTCCCCTGACCTTATTTTGTATCGTCTTGTGCTTAAATAAACAAGCAATGTAAACTTAAGTGTGTAGTTAATGTATTGGCACCATCTTCAGTACTTTTACTTCTGTCCCCATTGATGATTTTTCTTTGGTTCTTATTAAAGGACCAAACCCCAGAAATTTCACTCAGGAAGGACTCAACACAGATGCAAGGAAAAGTTTTGCTTGACTAAGGAGTGAATAAAAAATAAGATGATCTAGAATGTTGCTCAGTTTTATCATACTGCTGAATAAAGCAGAGCACAATTATTCTCATGTTTTTGGCATTTTTCAGCCACTCCCATTAACACTAGCTCATGTCTTCTGAAAGTCCTCGTTGTCATTTTTAGTTGCTTGCCATTACATTTCTTCTTATTCCATGAGAATCTTAGGTGTCAAGACAGATCATGAAATGATGCAAGAAATGGGAGGAAAAACACTTCCATGAGGATGTTATATACAATATTTTTCACTTGTTCAGTTGAATGTATTTGTGGAGTTACTGAAAAATGAAGTGTCAGGCTTCCAAGAAAAGGCATCAATAGACTTGTGTAATTAGCATAGAATGAGTCAATAGTCTTCTTGTGTTAAGAAGAATTCAACAAAAACTAGAGGTTTGTTTACAATAAGAATAACCTAATGGATAATACCAGTGGTAAGGGCATATTAAAGATAAATGGTGCAACAATATTCAACATCTGCAATGTCAAGATCCATTACCACATTATCCGTGTTCCATCCACACACCTGTGGACACCTTTGATAAATGGTATTGAGAATAAAGTATTTTGCAAATTGACTCTATTGCATAGGTACATCGTAACAAACTGAGCCAGGTATTTGCAGGACATTTAGGTATCAGTGCTGTTGACCAACTGATAATACCTATAGTAAGAGTAATGACACAAAGCAGCTGTATCTCCAAACAGTCTAAAATTGAGAAATTGTCCCCTTTACAGTAGATATCTACCATCTTCTGAAGAAGCCTGGATAGACTCTAAGAAAAGAAAGGGATTTCAGTAACATAGGTGGATGGTGTTTCAAATTTTTAGAACGCCCTCACAATTCAGACACTTTTTCCTATCCAGGATGTGCTAGAGAGCTTAAACTAGTTCACACTGGTTACTGAAAGACAGTGGTTCTGCAAAGACTCCTGCTTTAGCAGCATCTAAACTGGTCCATGTTGCTCAATAGAGGTATACTGTGACAGTATTAAGACAGACATCCTGGATAATTGTTGTTGGTACTGTTGTCATTATTTTGTAGTTACAATTATGTGGATTTTCAGCATTCCATGCATGCTAGTACATCATTTCAAGGTTCACGCAAAAACAATGTGCTAGGTCATCGTCTACATATCGTCTTTATTTCAAGCCAGGCAAAGGCAAAAGCATGTAAGATGATTAATAATAAAATAGATAACAGTGTTATGAAGACTTAAAAAGAATGCTGGAGAGGTAAAGAGGAGACATTTATATTTAACCTGAACACTAAATTCAAATGACCTCTTTTGCTATTTCTTTATCTAAATAACAAGCTATCTACACTTACCTAGCACACCTAATGGCTATTTTGTATCTCTGTACCTCCCATTGCCTGCAGAATGTTTTCTCAAGGAAGTCCTGCAGTTTGGGGAAGTGTCCTCTGTGTACTTCCACTCCTTAGGCTTACCTGAATGATTTACATCCAAATGCACTCCTTGAGGCGCAACAACCATTGATAAGTGTTTAAGAACCTCAAAAAATAAAACTATGAGTGAGGCACCATTCTTGAAAACTTGGAGCTGTGTGGAGCAGTTCCAGTTGCAAGGTGACTGCTCAGGAAGAAGTCTAGAAACAGTAGAGCTCAGGGGACCAGAGCATTTGGTTCTTAAGGTGTAGTAAACAAGGGTGTGAGAACAAAACCACTTTCTGGCTGTTCTGTTGTGTTTTTGAGCAATTCTGTCCATTCAGCTTCTGCCATAAAATGTGTGTGCAGCCTGACTGCAATGATGGACTAGTACTGAGTGACTGTTGAGCAGCTATCATGAAAGTTATATTGGCACTCCAACAGTATGCAGGGAGCTCATATGATGTCAGGTACCCTGAAAAAGGCAAATTTTCTGTAGTTTGACACTGGTATTTCTGTGGAGCAGTCAGTCCACATCCTGGAGTATCTGTACATTTCTCTGCAGAGGTTTCAAGTAGCTAAGGAGTTTTGACGAGGATGAACAAATAAAAATATTAATTCTCTAGACAACAGAGGAGTTTGTACCAGAGAAAGTAAGTGGTACAGTTTGAGTTAAACGTGCACAGTGGTTTTAGCTATATGTGCAGTGTAAGATTTTGGTGAAAAAGGGATCAGCCGTTACAGTACAACTTCTAAGAATGGGTACAGATGTTTCATGCATGCGCAGCACAGGGGTACTCGAGACAAGCCAGGAAATGTGTCTGTTGGGCTGACAGGAATGCACAAATGGACCAGAGCAGTGCAAGGTAAGTGTGGCAGAGGAAAATGTATCATGCCAGGTCTAACAGTCTGAGAGGGGTGAGGCTGGCACCACTGCATGTGCCCAGGTCCAGCCTTTAGCAAGGCTGAAGATGCGTTTCAAGCAGACATGCACACACAAAGTGCACCTTTACTCTGTACGCGTCTGTTTGGCTAGCCACGCAGTTCATAGTCAGACACTCAGAGCACTCCCATGAACATGAACAGCACCAACAGCCTTGTCCTGCTCCTCTCTCTGGCTGGAAGTCCACTAGTGGGAATATATGTTCACACAGACTGTGTGGCTCCCTGCCCAATACCTGGCCTCTGGATCCCAGTCTCCCCAGTTGCTGGCACCTGGACATAAATCCCCCATGGCTGCAGCCCTCCTCCAGCTTCTGGTGTGGACTGCCATGCACACACATGGCCAGGGCTTTCCAGGTCCTAATAGGTGTACTCCTGTGCTCTCACCCCTAGAGATGATCAGGTGCTTTCACAACCAGAGCTGGCCCTTGGCGACCCCCTCACCGCCTTGCTCCCCAGCCATGTCTCTTACTGGTTTGGCGTGGTCTTTGCTAGCAATGGTGTACTCACACACCCACACTCGCTCCATTTTCTGCACCACAGACATATGGGCCCTACAGCCTGTAGTCTGTCTCCAGCTGCTGTACTCATGGAATATCCCAAGTTAGAAGGAAACCACAAGGAACATGAAGTCTACTTCTTGAGTTGCTTTTCAGATCTTTACCTTTCAAGAAATGTATTCCTTTAATGACATTTTCCTCTCAAATTATGCATTTATATTCATGTGTGTAGAAGATTAAAATGAAACTGTCTTTTAAAAAGAAACTTTATGCCCAACATGTCAGCATTGTTTACCTCTATCTAGGACTAAAATAAATAGGAGTGTAAAATTTGTATTTGTCCTGGTATTTCTGGAACTGTGTGTTAGGAAGTTTCTCTTGCCATTTCTCCTCCTTCCACCCTTATTAAATGAAGGAACACTTTTAATATCAAATTTAAGAAACCTTTCTGGAATATCAAATACATACATAAGCATTCTTCCTTTATTTATCTCTAAAACTGTAAACTATGGAACAGAACATTTAATAAATGTATAGATAGCCAAACCAAACTACAATCAGAACCCAGCTCAATGGGAATTACATGAGGCTGGATTTCAACCTCCAGCTGTCCGTGATTTTTTACACATAGTATACATGTGCTTGCTCCAGTGCTACACTACAAATCTACCAGGTGTCAAACATTTCTGCAGACAACATCACTGATACACGCATGCACGCAAAAAGGGAACCCTGACTCAAGACAGCCTTAGAAAGCAATTTAATAGTAGGACAGACTGCACCGATCATGGGCAAGGCATAGCCATACAATTGTGCCAACATCTATTTATATGTTCTTGGCCCTTTTTAACTGCTTACACTTTTATTTTCCCACTCCTGTTCCTCTCTAAATCACCTAACCCCTTTTTTTCCCCATCTTTGATTGTTTCTCTAAACATCCCATAGTAAGTCCAGTGCAATCCCAGACGGCTTTTCCCCTGTATCCCATACTGTATCCCACTCCGTGGCAGTAAACCCTTTCCAGAACCACCTTAGACCACAAGGTGATTGGAGAGACCATGATTTGGGTTTCTACCCCCCCTTCCTTTAATCACACAACCTAACTTGTAAATTTTACCCTGCAGGGTAATTTGTCTTTCAATTACAAGAAGCACTTGTTTCTTGGTTACAATAGCCTGCCATTCTCACTGCAGGGAGAATTATAGAAATGACCCTTAGGGAAAGGACCCTGAGGCCTGCCACACCTCTTGGAAGATATTGCATGCCTGGCACTTGACACATGGTGGGAACTAGCAAAGTGCAGAGATTTGTAGCAATTTAGCACCCCTGGGGCCTGAGAAGTGTAGGTCCAGCCCTAGGTTTCTGCACAATGTTGAAAGGAAGAGTTAGAGGTAGATACAGGCCAGGGACTGATGGCAATGGCAAGACGATAAAAGGGTCCCTTGCTCCACAGAAACATGCGTTCCCAGGTACTTGGTAAAAGATGAGCAAAGAGATTGATGAGATGAAAAAGTGGGGCTTTGCTTTTTGTATTCACAGCAGTGAAATCTCAGAAAACAAAAGACATTACTCAAAAAAGAGTGCCAAGCTATGCAGCAGGCAAACTGAGCAAAGGAGCCAAGAACCTGAGGCCACTATGCACCAGTGAGCAGATCTATGTCTATTCATCAAATTGCCACTCGTCGCAGTGGCAAGTGCAAAAGATAAGCTTTTAAGGAAAACAGCTCACATGAGGTAGTTCCTGGCTTAGGACAATAGTCGGGGTGAAAACTGCAAGGCAGGTGTAGGTTGGCAACAGCCAGCTGGGCATGAAGCAAAAGGTGGCGTTTCATCTGGTGAAGGAAAGTAAAGAAACAACAGTTTGAAGGGTAAGCAGGATATTGCTCTTCAGAAGGCAAGGGGCAAAAGGATTCTTCTACCACACAGGGAAGATATGAGAATTTGTTTTGAAGATTTGCATGCTAAGGTTTATGCATTGGTGCAAGACTGATCAAATTACTGGGTTTATATCACAAATAGAAAACAACATCCTTAAAATGTATTTCCTAACTACACCGGTAATTTGTTCAGTTGAAAAAAAAATAAAATAAAATGACAACAAAAAGAAAACTAACATAAAGCACACATGGGAATGCTAGCGCTTTCCTCAGTAACTGAATTTTCTTCAGAGACTCTCCTCGGTTACAAAGAGGTCTAAACACAGAGTGGGAGCACCATCAGTGGGATACTAGAACACTGTTTAGAAGATTGGGCTATGATAATGCTGCTAGCATAAAAGGATGATCATTATTTATCAAAAACTGAAAAATACAGCTCTAAAAACCATGAGGTATTGAACGAGACAGTCCAAAATACCAAATGCTGAAGCACTTTCCCTTCCCCCTCAAAGACCAAGGAATTGCAGGAAGGGATTTCAGACTCCATGTAACCTGAGCTTTAATTACTTTTCTTAAATGAAAATGAAGGAAGGAAAGGAAAGAAGAAAAGAAGAAATGAAAGAAAAGAAGAAAGGAAAGGAAAGGAAAGGAAAGGAAAGGAAAGGAAAGGAAAGGAAAGGAAAGGAAAGGAAAGGAAAGGAAAGGAAAGGAAAGGAAAGGAAAGGAAGTTTCTGTATAATTGTTCAAGTACCAGAAGGTCACAGTTCCTTGCTCCATAGGTGAGGCAGCTTTTCAGAGAAAAATACAGCCTGTAGGGAAAGCCTCTAGCAAAATAAAACAACCCACAGATGAAAGCTACCAGGATGGCCAAAGGTGATCAGCAAAGTGCTTTTGAAATCCCCACCTGCTGGTGATACAAAAAGCTGAAACAAACTACAGCATTGTAGCAATAAAATGATTCAGCTGGAACAGGAAGAAAGTGTTACAAACTGGTTGAATAAACAAACTTCAGAAAGTAGGACTCTGTCCTGTTGTACAGGTTTTGCTTTTGATTTACAGTATGAGCTTGGGCAAGTCACTTTGACCAGGAATTCCCAAACCAACTACTGAGTTTATGTGTCACAGGTGTTTGTCACTCTGCTGCTGGGAGCCCAGGTACTAAAAACTGCAGACCCCCTGCATTCTTAAACATTGGACCTATTTAAGCTAGCTAAAGCTAGGCATCACAGAATTGAGATACTTAAAATCTCATTATTGCCTTTAGTTTCCTTTTATTTCCTTCCTTTTGAGAAGATACTTCTAACTTACTTACTGTATGACTTACACTGAGATCTCTGAAAAGGATCACTGAAAAGTTTGAGATCTTGAAAAGTTTCATCACAACTGGTTTCTCCTTTTTTCACCTGCCTAGACTGGACAGCTGGTCTTCAGCTGGACTGAAGAATGGTTTTTTTTGGATATGGTCAGTTCTCTGCTGACCATTTCAACAATTTTGCTGAAAAACTGGTAGGCAACTGCTCTGAAGAATGGTCTGTGAAACCCATGGCAGTAGCAGCACATGCATTAGAATGAGTGCTGCCATCAAATTTCTCCTGCCAAGGCAAAAGTTATTCTCTTAGAAAAGCAGTAAATCAGATCACCTGCTCTTTTTTTCACTGTGGTTAGTAGGTCACACACACTTAAGGATAGATTGTGCCCTCTAGGCATGGCCTTGCCGCAGATACAGTACAGTGTGTACTATAACACGAGAGTCCCAGAAGGCTTTTTTTTTTTTTTTTTTTTT
>VXAV01009753.1:473086-501140 GCA_013399715.1 Alectura lathami
AAAGCACTAAGAGAGAGCCTTCTAGGGCAGAGGGGCAGAGGAGAAGTCAAAAGCCACTAACAAACTGCCCTTACTGCTTTTGGGAGAAATGGATCAAGGCCATGGGACAGAATAGCATCTGTGGGCTTTTTCACTTCCCTTAAACTTCTATTATCTGCAAGTAACAAGATTTCAGCTTTCTCTATCTCTGTAACCGTGGAGACCATGGTTCTTTCAACTGTGCTGTGCAGCCCAGTACCCACCTTTGTGAAACAAGGAGAAATATCCCTTTCAGCCTGCCAAAGACACAGTGTGGATGGCAACATAGGACAAAGAATCAAAATGAGAAATGATCACTAGAAAACAATTGCAGTGAAACCAATTTTTATGCTGTGGTATCCATTCACAACAGTAGAAAAAGAAGTCTCTCTCCATAACACTCATGAGTTCCCATTGCTGAGAGTCATTTTTTTGTCCATAGAAATACCAATTTCTGAGAAATTTGGATTGCTCTGGAGCTAGAAAGTTCTGCTTACTATGCATGCAGGCATTTCATGGGGAGTGCTGTACTTCAGAAGTCAGAATGTGGGACGAAGACATAGAGAAGAAACTTTCTTTAAAAGACTTGTGTTGAGATGTTTTTTTTTTTTTTTTTTTTTTTTTTTTTTTTTTTTNAAATTAAAATGATAGTGAGTATTTTCAAAAGAAGTCTGTTGCTGTTAGGTCTGATGACGGCATCTTTAGGACGGGAGAGACAGAGGTGTGGTTAGCACATGGTGGAGTGTCTGATGTTTGAGCTGTAGATGGTGGTGTTGCTTTATGGGAGTTAAGAGTTCAGTGAGGATGGATGACTTTAAAGGAACATAAATAGAGGCCAGTTGGGGTAGAGGTAGACAATGAATCAATTTTCTTTGGCTGCCTGACAATAGTCACCTTTCGTTCATCCCCAGTGCACTTGCTTGCACAACATGTATGAGAAATGCAAATACATTTGAAAATCTTTTCAACATGAACTACAAACAGGGTAGGACAGCAATTCCAGCATGAGTGGAAAGATACCAGTCAAAAAATTCAAGAGGTTTTCTGTGTCAGTACAGTGCTTAATGACAACTCTGTTTATTATTTTGTCTTTTTTATGTAATCTGTCATCCTTAGTTAGGTGGTGTTTTAGGTTTCAAAGCATCTTTCACCATAGCCTTGGTTTTGGTTTCAGTCAACATGTAGGCAATTTGTTTTACAGACAGAGTCTGATCTAATACTCAATACAATTGACTTGGATGAGTTTTGCGTACGCAGCAATCCCATTGATTTAGTGTTTGTATACAAATTGAAGAATTAAAGCTTACACCTCTAGTCTCTTCATGAACCTATGCAGCCACTGTTCCCACTTACAGGAATGTTGATGTACTTTGTGGATCAGAACTTGTCTGTAAAAACATCTGACCTCATCTGTAACTTATTCCCTCTGATTTACCATGGCAGAAGAGAGGCAAGCACTGGAGCCCTTTTGTCTTTCTAGAAAGACTGTCATCTTCACTGTGCTTTACTCTGAAGGCACTTGAAGGAGCAACAGTGTGAGAAGGGTGAAGTTAGAGATTTTGATGAGAAAGTCCTCAGCATCTGGGGAGTCATGGGCACAAATTCAGTAACACATTTAACTGTTAACTTAGAGCGCAGGGGACGGAACGATTATGTAGAGTGATTTCCAGACAGGTACACTACTTAGATGTCACTCTTGGGACATTAATTTTAGACATGTTTTTTAACCCTGGCTTTTCCTCCTTCAGCATGCTCTGAGGAAGCCTGTATGACACCTAGGTCTTCTGGGGAGATAGAAAAGTGAGTATGAGGATATCGGTACAAGGAGCTGTCAGTCTCTTAGGCTGTGGTTTTGCTTTTCTTCCCTGGTGACAGAGATTGCTGTGTCCTCCTGGCAGTCACCAATCAGCTTATTCATCGTTAAATTGCCAGTTAGTTACTCTCACGAGTCTTCATGCCAGCTAACCGTTTTATAGTTCCTTTTTCCTGATCAGCCTCAGTCATTCAAACCTCTCCTTCACTTTCCTTTGCTTGATCTCCACAGAAGCTGACAGATGCTAACTTGACTCAAGCTTCTCACTAGCCTAAATAATCATAACAATTGCTGACCTCTGTTTAAAGTCTTCAAAGAGGGGATTTGGGTAGTTTTTTGCTATCTGAAAAGTTGGACGTATGTATGTTATTTGTAAGGAAGGTCATTCCAGTCCGATTCAAAAGTGTCTCAGATGATAGATCTCTGGTAGAACCCTGTTTTTAATTAATTTAACTTAATCTACTTAATGGATTTACTTGTAAGTTACCAGAAAATTCATTCAGGGCTTATGTGCTGTAAGTTTGGGGATGATACATGGAGTCTTCTTACGCACTGCATAGAGGCTGAGTCCTAATTTTTTAAAAATAGCAATGTTTTAGAATTGTACTGAGCAGCGTATTTGCAGTTTTTCATAAAAATAGCACTAGCTTCATCACTAAGGTTGCAAAGCCAGACAGCTTAAAGCTGGGAAGTTGCTGAATTTAAGTTGATTGTAGTGCAACACAATCTCAGCTCAGATTTTTTTCCAGGTGACCATACCACTTTTAGTGCAAGAGTGTTTTCTTTTAGCTAACAAACATTAATTTAGCTAACAAGCAGGTTAGAAGGTCAGGTATTTAATGATATTAATATACATCTTATAAAAATATAATTATTAATTTCCCTTGAGGTTTTGCTATCCATGGCACTCACCACTATACCACTCATCACCAGTACTTCACACTTTTTCTCCTGCAGCATTCTTGATAGCTATTCACATTCTCCAGTTGGAAACTGAGAGTGATTTAGATGCAAACTGTTTATTCATTTTTTGTTGGGCATTATAAATTAAATAGTTCTCATTGATGCTCATTTTAGCTGCAAGTTCTTATCACATCTGATCAGATACTTAAGAAGTAGGCCGTAATTAATGAACCCACGTGAAATATGAGACTTCTTATCTTGCAGCATGCAATCTGAAGAATGTCACAGGGCAAAAATATGGTTTCATAGGGTATCCTTGATTACCTTAAGCGTGAGCCCATTCCCTTCTCTTCTTAACATCCACTACTTACCTTCCAGCCTAGGCAGCAAATAGGGCATATCCTATGGAACCAAGTAAAAGCCATGAAATTCAAACTGGCAATATAAAGAGAACAGAAGAACTGGTGTTTAGTTGTAAAGAACATGGAGGGATTATTTATTAAAGTTACTAAACCCAGACATTCCTTAACTCCTCAGTCACTACAGCTGGGGGTTCTGGCTGATGGCAAGTTGAACATGAGCCAGCAGTGTGCCCTGGCAGCCCAAAGGGCCAACCGTACCCTGAGGTGCATCAGGCCCAGCACTGCCAGCCAGGCGAGGATAGGGATTGTCCCGCTCTGCTCTGTGCTGTGCTGCCTCACCTCGAGCACTGGGTGCAGTTTGGGTGCTGCAATATAAGAAGGACATAAAGCTATCAGATAGCATCCAAAGGAGGGCCGCAGAAGATGGTGAAGGGTCTGGAGAGTAAGATGTACAAGGAGCAGCTGAGGCCCCTTGGTTTGTTCAGCCCAGAGAGAGGAGGCTGAGGGGAGGTCTCATGGCGGCCTACAGCTCCCTCCCAGGGGAGCGGAGGGGCAGGCGCTGAGCTCTGCTCTCTGGGGACAGCGACAGGGCCCAAGGGCATGGCACGGAGCTGCGTCAGGGGAGGGTCAGGCTGGGGGTCAGGGAAAGGCTCTGCACCAGAGGGTGGTGAGCATGGCACAGGCTCCCCAGGGCAGTGGGCATGGCCCCAAGCACAGCTGGAGCTCAAGGAGCATTTGGACACTGTTCTCAGACACAGGGTTTGGGGTGCTGCTGTGTGGAGCCAGGGGTTGGACTCGATGGTCTGTGTGGGTCCCTTCTATATTCTATGGTTGTCCTGCTGTACAGCTATATTGCCAAAAAGGGTCCAAACATCTGCTTGAATTGATATATAATATTCTTTGAAACAAATGCATTGATTTATGCTTCATTTAGGTTTGTCCTGCCAGCAAGAACCTAGCCCAGGAATACTCAACTCTTGACTAGCATGGCACTCGGAGGAGTGCTGAATGCCCAGGCAGACAACAGCTGGTGTTAAGGCTAACTGGAGAAGAAAGGCCGAGCAGAGATTCTGTGTTGCCACAACAATAGGAACCATAAATTAGTGAAAACTAGGAAAGATCTAAGTAAAATAAACTTAAATTATACAAACAAACAAACAAACAAAACCCTAAGTTAAAGAAAAGTACAAAGTACTGTAATGTTGGAGGATTGGGGACTATTTGTTTTCTTCTCAATTCTGCCTTTGAATTCACCAATGAAGACTTGAGGAAGAAAAGGATTGAGACAAAAGCAATTGGCATAAAATAAACGGCACTGTGCATACTCATCTGATCGATAATAGTTTATATCAAAGTCTACTATCATTTATGCTCAAGTGAGATGTGGCTTAATACTCCATGCAATTTTAGTATGACTGTCTTTGTATTTACTTGTTTAATGAAACATGGATCTGGAGACCTTATGCAAAGCTCCTTCTTCTCAAGAACATCTTTGAAGTGGAAGGTGAATATTCTCAACCATGTAATGGGATCATTTATTTATGTTTTTAATTTATTTATTTTTTTTTAGTTTTACAGAATTAGATGTGTATTACATACCAAACATTATATGAAAGACAACGTGTGGGTGCAAGTAGCCATAATAAAAAGCTCTTTAGATGAAAGTAACAGGAAAATATTGAGCAATTATGCAAAGCATACAAGATCTGTATAATTCATTGCATGGAGATCATACTTCCGTAGCTCTGTCTGCTTTATCAAAATATTATTCTATACAGCAGTTGCCAACGTTTAACTCACTTGGATCTCTTGTAATAGTTTTGCTGTGCCTGTGCTTTTCAGTAGGTGTGATCTAAAGCCACTGAAGCTAAACAGGAGTTTTTCAGGTGAAAATGGATTGTGCCCAATATTATACATAGGTTGAACATTTCAATATGAACAAGGCAAACAAAGCAGTCTGTATGCTCTGTTCTGGTTCTCCTGTTTATGACCCCCAAGGATGGTGCTTTCAGTGTAACCAGGTTCAAAACTCCCTACAGTAGGTCAAAGGAATAAACCAAGGTTTCAGCACTCCACTGTAATGGGGCCAGTTTGGCTTCCCTTCCGCGTGCAGCAGCTGCAGAATACCCCCTGTGCTGCAGCTGATGGCCAGAAGTTGTAGCAAGGCGAGCCATGCTCGTTTTCCCTGGGGGAGGGACTCAGACAGGGCAAAGCTGAGGCAGTTGCACCAGCCAGGCCTTGGTGTGTGTGGAATGAGCTCCCATGAAGCTAAACCAAGCCCAAGTGCAACTGCTTTGCACCAGAAATGCATTGCTCCTCCTCTTGCCCCAAAGAACTAATTATATAGCAGAAGTTATATAAGTTCATAAAAGCTGCTGTGCAGAGAGACTCATGCTCTGCAGTTCTTTCCTACCCTATGGACTACAGATATTTGTAATCCATCATAAAACTGCTCTGACCAATTCCTGTTTCTTTAACAAAATACAGACTCTGTCCAGGTATCTGCAGCCCTTACCCCATCCCTGTGAAAAACGTTAGATCCATCACCTCTTTTATTTATACTCTGAGAATTCTCTCTGAAGCACCCCTAGAAAACTCCATCAGGACAGCTGCGAAGGAATCAAGAGGCAGTCCCTTTGCTAACCATATCCCATAAATTTAGGGATTTTCATATTGATCCTAGCATTTTAAATTCCATCTAGAAACCTAGTGGCAGCTTCTACAGACCCAGAAATATTGGTATAATATTTTTGTCATGATGCTGCTTTGAACACTGTTTGTAGACAGTTTTCTTGTTCCTCTGCTTGAGTTTCCCAGCGGCATTAAGGTAAAGCCCCATGCAGAGGGTAATGCAGCTAAGTAATCTTGAAGTGATAGAGGGATTACTATGGCAGGTATTACCTCTGAAAGAAAGATTCACACTCTTATCACGTGATACAGATGAAAATATGGATAATAAATCTGATTGAAAAAAGCTTTAACATGCTTCTGTTTCACCTAAGCAGCAGAATTTAGCCGACATCTTTCCAAGCTACTGAGGCCATCATATAGGACACTTCCATGACGGCTGTGCTGCACTGGAGATTCTGGCCCAGTCCTTAGCTGGTATAAATCAGCTCTGTTATCTTCTCACTAAATTGGCAAGTACTATCATTCCCAGAGCCTCCAATAGCTTCAGGAATCGAGCTGCCATCCTCAACTTTATATGTCTGCTTCAGGACAGAATGAAAGTTCTTCTCCTAATGCCTAGAAATCCCCTGCCCTCACCCAGCTCATTATTACAATGTCTTGAAATTCAGCCAGAATGCTTAAGTAACTCAAGAATAATCTCCAGAGATTAAGAGATCTGCAGCAAAAACATTAGGCAAGAGATCCCTAGAGTAAGGGGCTTTGTGACTCTTCTTTTGCTTACATAAGTCCACAGCAGTTTCACAGAAGTTGCAACAGTAGAAGAATCAAATGAGAAGAGCATCCAGCCCTACAGTTCTCACTAACTGCTTTTTCTTTAAAAACAAGGATTTTCTAATGTAGAAGGGGAATTTGAAGGTGGATGGAAAGAATTATGAGTTTTCTCACGTAAGGCTTATCCTTCTTTTTACCTGTTGATCTGCCCTTGCATTGTGCTTTTTTTTTTTTTTTTTCCTCAATGACCCACTCTCTTCCCATATGGGGAGAAGATTTGGGCATTAGTCTTTTTACTAGACCATTGTAACATCTAGAATGGTTGGCACGTGTTTATAGATCTCCATAGTGGGCATAGACTCTTTATCATTGTAGAATGAGAGCTAAACACTTGTTTAAGTGTTCAATATACAGCTTCAGAGATGTCTGCACTATCTCTACAGACAGGCAACTGCTTGCCCCTTTCTTGGCAGTCAGTTGTTTCGCTATTGTTGTGCCAGCCTGAGCAGACACATAGGTCTTGGATTTGCCCAAGCCAGGATTTAAATCTCATTTAAATTGCACTGCAAGTACATTTTCTTCTCTTCCCCTTTTCAGCTTCCAGGTATGCTTCCTACACAACCTTGTTTAGCTTTCAAAGTCTGCTAATTTCTTGCTTCTGTTTTAAGCAGACCAGCCCCAAGCATCCTCCTTTCCACAACTCATTTATTTCCTAAGCGGACAGATTTTTCTCCCCTGGATCTTTTCCAGTCCTCATTTTCTGTCTGTCATGGCTTTCAGTCAGCCTATATAACAAATCCCCTCTCACCGTGCTCCCCAAAACTGGCTTTTGAACCAGTGTTCAGCCATTTCACCTCTGGGCTTCCAGTCCTGTAACATGGAAGATACAGCAATACAGCAAGCACAGCTAAGAGTAATCCCTGAAATGGACGAGATAATTCTCCCCACTATTCTCCCCCAAGGCAAACACATTGATGTTTTAAGTTGTTATATTCTGACTATATATTTAAAAAAAAAAAAAAAAGAAGAAGAAGAAGAAGAAGCTCACCTATAAAGTTTTTACTGGCTAGCATTATCAGTCCCTTGGAGGGCAAAAACTGGGGCAGAACTTGGTCCTGTTGCTGAAAATTCATAGTGACTTTTTCTGGATAATGGCAGGGAAATTGTTCTGCTACTGCACTAGCAAATCTTAAGTGCATTCAGGCACTCTGAGGAAAGCTGTTAATCCTGGACCTGATCCGTCTTATGCTAGTGTAAATCAGAAAGAAATCTTCTGAAGTCAGAGGAGTTACAAAAACGCCTTAAAAAAACCACAACCCTTTATTATTACTAAGGCTGGGAACCCCAGTAATGATATGAAAATGGGGCTAAGTGTCTGCCTCCACACATCACACATTCGGCATTTCTAAACTTGCTAACTGAAGGAGCAAGGAGATCTAGCAGACAGAGGAGCTGGGAGGCTGTAACTCCATTCCTGGCTCTGACAGCGACATATTAGGTGACAACGAGGAGATCATTTCACTTCCCTAAGACAATACTTCCTCTTTCACCTTTGGTCTTGTTGGTCTGTAAATTCTTTGGTCTCCATGGGACCTTCTAAGTATTCTCATAATGTAAGCAATAAGAAACTAATTATTGCAAAGACTGACTAAAAAAATTAAATGGGACCTACCTGTGCTGGAGTTACTTCAGAGAAATAAAACATATCAAGGCATTGTTTATTAGGACTGGGATTACATAACTCTAGAGCAATGAGGCTGTTTTGTTACCCCAGGACTCGTTTGTCACCGACAGTCACAACAGTTTCTTAAGATGACAAGAGATCAGTCTATCTAACTTGCAATTAGGGATAAAAAAAAAAGGCTTGATGAAAAGATTTGACCTTAATTTAAAAAATTAACACTGTGGCAAAAAGCAAATGAAGTGCATTTTCTGTTTAATTAAAATGCCACAATTACAATGTAAATAATTATGTTTTATTAATCATCAGCATTCAAGCTTGAGACTGCAGTGATACTAAAGATAATTAAGTTGCTGGTGCTGAGGTTGGTGCCTTAATAATTACATAGTAGTTAATACGGAATGCTAACTAAAACTGGGAACTCCTGCATAGCAATTATGTTATCTAAGGCTGCTAATTAGTCATGTTAATTTAGAGTTGCTTTAGTTTCCAGTGCAGACTAGGCTTGCAAGTGCCCATTGTCAAATCTGTCTGGTGTAACAGAATTGGTCCTCTCTCTTTCCACTGAAGTTTACACAAGGATGTTTCACATCATGAAAGTGGTCTGTAGAGGAGACAGATCCTACAGAATGTGACGCTGTGTTCGTTATTTGCCTGCGACCTGCACCTACCGGCATGTTCATAGCTCAGGATGCTTAATCATTGCAAGGGCCCTTCTGCTTGCTAATGTCAAGGCAGAGACCACTTTTTAAAGTTGCTCTTATTAGTCCTATTTTACAAATGGAAAAAAAAAAATAAAGTTATTTTAAGGAGTATGACACAAATGATGCCATGAAACTAAGCTGAGTCGGGGATAGATCAGAGACAGAATAAAAGTCATAGGTAATTCCTGTGTGAATAATATTGAGTACCTGTGTTTTAAGGTTTGGCCTCCTGAGTCAGGATATGGGCAGGGAGCTGTGAAGCCTGAAATGCCGAATCAGTTGAGCTGAGCGTAGTGTAGAGCAGACATTGCAAATAGCGTGAGTGCACAAGGTCTCCAAGGTAAAAAGGAACTGGAGAAAATATGCTGCAAGGGA
Source organism: Alectura lathami (assembly GCA_013399715.1). Taxonomy (NCBI): domain Eukaryota; kingdom Metazoa; phylum Chordata; class Aves; order Galliformes; family Megapodiidae; genus Alectura; species Alectura lathami. The sequence continues at coordinate 482,345 of VXAV01009753.1, forward strand.
AAGTGAACTGGTCAAAAGGCCCCACTCATCGATTTAAAATTATCCAGAAATGTGGAAATACAATCAAGTAAGATTAATGATTGCTTTTCCTGTTTCTACAAGCAATGACTGCCAGAAAAAAAAAAAAAAAAAAGAGAGACAGAGGTGCAGCCTTCTTTCAGATAAACTTTGATGACGCATCTGATGCGTTTAACTATCTTCTCTAAAATCAGACAGATGTTAATTGTGAAATGGCACTGCTTATAAAAACAAGGTACACCAACAAGAAGTTTAATCAGGCAGTTAAGAGATGTATGTAAAACAAGGAGAGTAAACTGTTTTTTGATTGGTCTCTGGTAGGAAAGTCAACTTTTAATTTTCCAAGCTCAGTCCCTGGAAAGGAACCAGATTATTGTGGAGAACTAAAATGAAAAAAAATCAGGAAGAAGCTGGTAAAGGTACAAAATCAACTGCAGATGAAGCAAAGTAACTTGCTGAGAGAAAACACCAAGCATGTATTTCAGCCTGAAACTTAAATTGTGTTGGGCAGTTCTCACACAGAGGAGACACAGCGCTGCAGCTCCTTCAGGATGCTTCCAGACAGAGGCAGGACAGAGATCTTGGGGTGCGCTTGGGAGAAGGTGGCTAGGGCGGTGGTGGAACTGGTCTTCCAACTGTGATGGATGAAGGGAGAGAGCTGACTGTGCTGGAGGAGGAGCGGAGGGAAGCCATGGTTGGTGGGACCCTTACTGGCACATGCCAGTATGGGAGACAATTGTAGCAGTACGTGGCTGGGAGTCAGTGAGCTGATGTCCCCATCACCTTTTACCACCTGATGACAAGATTCTGTCCCCAGTTTGAGAACGGGAGACGTTTCTTCTTCACTCCTTCCCACCAGATGGTTGCAGATAGTAATAAGATCTCCTCGTGCCTTCACTTCCTCTGACTAACAAATCCATTTACCCGAGCCTCTCCTAATAGCTTATATTTCTGTGCTAAGATCCACATCTATTTATATGCTAAGGTCCACAGTGGCATTTGGGAAACCCGCTCCAGTCCATCACCTAAATGCCTTTATGGATTACAGCCTGGTTCCTGAGCACCAGACAATCTCCTCACATCTGTAGGGAAACAATCTGAGTGTGGCCAAATCAAAGTTGCAGGGAACACGTCTTTTCTCCTTTCTATTAGCAGAATAGGGGATACAAATCAAAGCTTTAAACATTGATCTAATGTGTTTTTTAACACAAGTTTATATTTTGTGTTGACTGCTTCCTTCTAGTGTGAGAATAAGTTTCTAACATGTTGCTTGGAGTCTTTGAAAAGGCCTGTGGCTTTGGGGAGTCTCCAGAGATGATGGAACAAAAGAGAAGAATGCCTCCCTCTTCACTCAGCCTTTATGCATGCAGGAGCTATTTTTAATATCACAAATTAATGCATATGAGGAAACCGATCCTCTCGGCAATGGAGTTTCAACAGCATCTGAGACTGAAAGATGCAGAGAAGCATGGCTGGCAGCTCTATGGCATCACTCACACATCTTTATGGGACAACTGGCTGCCCCTAATGTTTTGCTGCACTTGTTGATAGGGCTGGCTTTGCAAAGAAAGACGCATCAGAACAGCCCAGAGCTGCTCTTTGTCCCACAACTAGCCATTCCTTCGTACCTCAGAGCCCTTCTTATTTGTTGTTGAAGGTGTGGCTGCTTAAATTTACCTTTATTCCTTGGTGACTTTATTAGATGTTGATTTAGCCCAGAAGTTCATAATTTGTGTTCTCATAAAACATCTGACTGAGGACCAAATTCTGCTCCAGTTACTCCTTTGTTACATGGAGGTACAAAAGGGTTACATAGAATGGATGATCTAGTTCCATGTAGGGCATATTAATTTTAGTTTAGGATCTCTTAATCACTGTGAACTTTGGAGTCCACTTCAGAAGTCATCAGGGCTGCAAAACAATTCTTTGTCTTTCTCTGAAAGCTGAGTGGAAACATGGAATTTGATCCTGGCATTATGTTTGTAGATTTGTCTCTGAACTTGTTTTTTTTTTTCACAGAAGCAAAATTATTTTCCAAAGAGCAAATCACAGAATCATAGAATCATAGAATGGCTTGGGATGGAAGGGACCTCAAAGATCATCTAGTTCCAACCCTCCTGCCATGGACAGGGTTGCCAACCACTAGATCACTAGATCACTAGATCACTAGATCAAACACTGCTCAGAGAGACAGACTTCTGTGTGCTGTGAACCATCTCAGATCTGTTTAACTTTTCCTGAGTATCCATAACTCCAGAGGCAGTGGGACTACTCATTCAAGCTGCTCAGTAATTATTACCTGAATTTTACAGAACATGCAGATAACAAGACAGCCAGAAAAACTCACTTATGCTATCCTCTAGATCTGGTTCGCCTCCAGTGTTCTGTCAAAACTAGAGTGACGTAAAGCACCCTACTATAGGTATTTTCATACGTATAGGAAATGCTCCTGGTAATCATTGATTTCCCTTGCAGCATCACAAAGCATTTTGTAAATGTAAGCTAATTACGTCACCCTAGGAAGATGGATATCTCAACTGCAGGTTCACAAATAAGGAAACCAAGGCCCAGAAGGGTTAAGTAAATCAGTTAACAGGAAGTTTGTGGTTAAGACATAGACTATAGAAATCTTTAACATGTTTCTCATGCTCTAATTGCTGGGCTGCTCCTCAGAAGGAAGTCTCCCCTGAAGCACTGCTGCTTTACAACAGCTCTCCTAGCTATCTGCTGCAGACCGTCAGGTCCCTGTCTGAGTTTGTTTGGTTATTTTCCTTGTCTGTGGCAGTGTCAGCAGACACAGTTCATGTCTCTGTTCTGCATGTACAAGCAGGAGGGTCTGTTTTAGGAACCTCACCTGTCATTTGCTAGCTGCTTGTGTACTGCCATGGATATCAGCACTTCTGTCCAAGAAATTTTTAGGTGAGCCACCTGAAAAACTCCACCTAGAAAGCTGGGATGCAAAACATTCCACAGCCTGAACTGTCAGACAAGCCTTTTCCAAATGCCTTTTATATACCACTGGGTAAGAGCAATTAGCACAGTTCAGCAGATGTGCAGCAAGGCCATGCCTAGCTTGTTTCTGTATATTCAGCTCTAAAGTCCCAGCAGAACACACACTGGGCCATTTTGGAAATCTGGGCTTTTGTCTGAAGACGGGTCAGCCTGCATCTGCTTCCCCTTCAGATCTCCCCCAAAGTACAGACATCTGGACTTTTTCAAAGGCATGGAAGGTAATTTGGCATCCAGCTCCAAATGTTTCTGAAAATCTTCCCCACAAACCCTTAGAAATACAGACCCTTGTGCTCCTTGTGCTCATGCTGTTCTCCATGTGCTGATATCAGTGGAATTACACCACTGTAAGATAGAAGTGAGGGGAGGAAATGGCCCCGTGAGAGGCCCTTCTGGATAGCACTGGTGCAAATGAAGCTGTTAATCATCATACTGCGCGGTGATGAGACTCTGCTGCCAGGCTAATAAATGCTCTGATCCAGCGTGGCATGGATGCAGAACCAGATGTGTTCTTGTCGGCAGAGGCAGCAGAGGGATTTCGAGGTCTACAGTGGGTCTGCTGGAGACAGAAGAATTATTAACAGTGTTAGCAATTTGAATAGTCAAATTGATGAGGGGCTCAGGGAAAATGTCGGTAAATTAGAAATCATTAGAGGCATTTTGAAAAGCATTAAGGGTGAGAATTTTGTTAAAGGATGTGTTTGTTACAAAGATGACTGAACCCTGTTAGAAATGAAAAGACATTTTATAATATCCTGCACTGGAAGAACAAGGTCATGCATACATCTTTAAGTGCGCACACACACACACACACACACACACGCTGCCAAGCTTTTAAAAGAGCAAAGTTTCAGACAAACAAAATGAGAGCAAGAATTTGATCAGGATGGGGAGCTGAAACAGAAGCTTTTAATTGCTTCCTGATTGCTTGGGTCAAGTGTTGAATATGATAAAAGGGAAAGCAGAACAACATGATTTTCTGTTTGATTCCCCCTCCTGCTGTTTTCTGAATGGATATGGTGGAGCACTGAGGAGGTGGGTAGAGGAGAAAAAGGGGTCTGGAGAGAAGAGAGAAAGAAATGTCTTCTCAAGAATTTCTACTTCTGTGCATGAGAAGTTTGAAATTTTTAAAAACTAATTATGTTAAGTAAAAGCATTGCTATATTGTCTATGTGTCATAAATTATTTTTTACCATAATCAGCAGAAATCATCCATCTCTAAAACGTTTTGCAACTCCTGATGAGCACAAAGTTAATTTGGTGTTTATCAGTCTGAAGCAAGGCGAGCATGAAATTAACTTAGGGCCAAATCTTAGTTTCCTTCCCTCACCACCTTCCTTTTTGACACAAACAGTCATTTTGTTGAATGAGTTTAAAATACATATTTCCATGCTATTCTTTTGTGCATTTTATTTCAGCCCGACCCGAACCTTCTGAATACTCCCTTAAATACAGCAGGCCCAGTTTGGCTCCGGTGTAACTCTCTGGCTTTCCAACTGTTTTTCAAATAGCAAATTAGAATTTCAGACTTTCTTCTAGTGATTCCAATAAATGAACTGATGTTGAATACAGATATTTCTTTTCCATTTTTTTGACAAGCCGTAGTGGTCCAAGGAGCACCTTTTCTCCATTTTGAAAGCTAAGTTTTTATCCTCCTAAAATTGTAATATTCCCACATTGTTGTCTGCAGGAGTTTGTCTTTCTCTCCTGCATCAGTATACAACACAGGCAGGGAGGCTGCACTTCTGAAACAGCCACATGGAGTCTTCAAGAGGCATCCTGAAGCCATGTGAGGAGTCATCAGCAGGGTTTTTCAGTGATTATCTCTCTCCTTGGTCTCCCTTGGGTTTTATGCAGCTGGTGGAGTGCCGCTTTAGTGAACCTTAGCTGTGATGAACAAACCCTGTATGGGTTAAAATAAGTTGGGACATAAACTCATGTCCTCCCAACTAGGTCTTCCTTCCATAGAAATTCACAGCACATTTCTGAATCACCTTCTCTCTCCTTGCACCCTTTTTTGCTTCTTAGGGAGATGCTTTAAAGGATATTTTAATAAAAGTGAGTCACTCCACATGCAAAGCTGCTGCATGTCCCAAACTTGTTAAAAACAATAAGGTTTTTGCACACTGAAAACAAGGCTGACAAGTTCAAACTGTACAATGCAAATCATGCCACAATCTTCTTTTGCCCTGTTGCCTTCTCTCCCCTACAAGATAAATGGACAGCCTCATTCCAGAGGGCAGTTTTCTGAGGCATGCAGAAAGGCCAGTTTTTTGAGGCTGGTTGGAGTTGCCTTTATTGATACATCTGATATCCCCACAGGGATCTAATTTGCAGCATGGGGCTTTGTAATTTCATGCTAGAACAGCACAAAATGGAAGAAGAACTCATCCAGAAGGAGGGCATTATGTAACAGTAGTGAAGGAGACTCTGCAGAGACAGCGAAGATCCTGTGGAAAGTCATGTTGCTGGTTCTGCAGTGCCACACACCTGCTAATTGGTTTCAAAGAACAGGAGATATGTTACCAGCAAGCAGAAGGAAAGAGAGAGAGGAAAATAGCTTGGTGTTAATACAGCTCACCTTCTAAACTCACTCAGACAAAAACACATATTGCAGCTGAATAAAATCCTCCTGTATTGCCCAGGCTCCATTTCTTGAATTCCTGCTTCTCCTTCTCCTTTCCTTTTCTTTTACATAATGGTACCAAATGTGACAAAAACAGGATCTTTGATGTCACTGGGGTACTTCAGCCACTGAGAATGAAGAGTGAGACATTCGGCACAGGGATGCACACAGCCTGTTACAAGCCATGTCACCCAGGAGCAGTACAGTCGTGGAGGGACAACGTGCTGCATTGAGGATTTGGTGTGTGTGTTGAGTTACCGGAAGCTGTAGGCTCTGCCCTGGAAAGGACCCTCAACAGCAACAGCAAAAGAACTGCTGACACACAGAAAAAGCTTTGAAGGTTGATGAGCTGGATTGGGAAACTTCATTAATTATTCCAGCACATGGACGCTCTGAAGTTGCCACAGATCTTCACTGGAGAATAGGGTAGGTGGCACTATACAGCCCCCTTTGCTCATCCTGCAACTAGAGCATGTGAGGATGGGGCTGATGTGAAAACAGCACACCCTGAGTGGAGTAACTGTATTCTCACCCTCTCCCCAGTCCAGTCTAGTCTGCTGCATTAAGACATAACCCTGGTGCAGACACCACACTTTTTGGTAACTCTTAGTGCAAGCTCATGGTGTCATGCATTTGATGTACTGGAACTCCAAAGGCAGATTTGGGAGTGAGGACAATATTCCTGTTCACAGCCTTTCTCTGCAAATGGCATACTCCAACTTCTAGGACCTGGGAATGCTCAGGCAGTTCACCACCTCTTTTTTTCTCTGTCAAATCTACGTGAAGGCTAACAATCATATGAAACACTTTTTACCACCTTCACCTATCTCTTGGGCTATAGCATGTCTAAAGAAGGGTTATGTTGAAGAGTCTTCCCCACTGTGGGAGGTGCCTTCCTCAGCATGGACCACCTAAAATATTAGTATGATCAAAGCACCTGGACCTCTTGAATAAAAATTTCATATTGGAGCTTATGCAGTCATATTTTCAGTGAGTGGTGTCATTTTACATATATATATGCAGCTACATGCTCTAGATGTCGGTGAATATCTGTTTCTTCATATGTTATGAATAAGGTGAGGAGATAATACACCTGTCCTGTACCAGCTCACTACTGTTTATAATCTCAAGTTATCATCTTCTTATGCATCAGTAAATTAAAACCATTGGCTCCTTTGGAATCAGTGGAACAGCACCCTTCTGGGCTCTGCTGCCAGCCAGGAGAAAGGGGTGCACTACCACAGGTGCAAACTGGAGAGAAAACAAGGAGAGGTGCCATGGATAGGAGAAAGAGGTGGATGGAAGAGCCAAGGAGACAGGGGTGAGGGATCTTTGCTGCAAGAATGCTCCCCTAGGTCCTTCTTCACCCTATCACTTTTTTTTTTTTTTTTTTTTTTTTTAATCCAATACGAATTCTCCCTGCTGCTGCTAGTGGAATGGGGATTGTTATTTTATTGATCTGTCCACCATGATTTCCACGCTGAATTCCTAAAAGCGTATTGTTATCAAAGAAACAGGTGTACAGTCCAGCTGGAATTGCTCTAACAGGGAGTATTTCTTATCTATCAAAAAATGTACTTGCCATTACATCATCCGTCCAGATACCTTTAATGTTTCTTAGTTTTCATGATACTGTGGTATGCTATGATACCTAAAAATAGGGCCACTTCACCGTTCATAGCATTTCTCTGAACATTCGTTCAGTAAATACACTTAAAAAGCATCAGTCCTAGCATGATGCCTTTCGCCTATCTCTGTTAGTACTCAGCTTTTTTGAAAAATGATCTATTTCTGCTGCCTGTTTACCTCTCAGCTGATTTCTAGTGAAGGCATTTCATCCTAAGGCTCATAATTTTATTTAATAACACCTTTTGATATTGTTTTTTGCAATGTGTTGCAAGCAGCCCAGTGTGAGCATGTGGGTGGGATGCCTGTGACTGTGTCATCTGCCGAATGTCACACTTGGGCAGGCTGGAAGTTCTCAGAGCGTGGCAACGTCCTGCACCTCGGCCACACTTTCTCCCTCCAACATGGTAAAATCTGTGGCTTATAACTTATCATTGAAAAATGAAAACTGAGAAAATCAAAGGTAGTACGTCAGAGAAACAGTTGAAGAGCTAGATATGGAAAATCAGAAGCTATTGAAAGAAAGTGAAGATTCAAACAGTTTGAGGATGTTAGTGGAAGACCAACACACAGAAGTGGATAATGCCAGGGACACACTGAAGGACAGAGAAAACAAGATGAAACAGGTAGAACTGCAGAATAAAGTTTCAGTGATCCTGTTCAGTCAATGAACAGCTGTAGGCAGAGATCATGGAAATGTCCTGCTGGGTTTCTGCATGCTGGGATAATAAAAAGTAGAAAAAGAAAGATGTATTAGGAGCCAGGAGTATGCATGAAAATGAGAGGCATTTGGGACACCTGTAAATCTGACTGACATTCAAGGAGATGCAAGAGCAAGGAAGGCTCCAAGTCCAGCAGTTAAGGACCACGCGGTTGGCGGTAGCGAGCGAGAGCAAATGCCAGGCGTGCTTTTCCTGCAGGAGCCAAACTTCTGGAGGACGTGCTCCCTTCAGTTAAAAGAACAAAAATTCTGCTGCTGCATTTGGAATGTCCTACTGCTCTTACTGTTAGCAGGAGTTTGCTTTGGAATTCTCAGTTAGGATTTTATCATCAATGACATTCCAATGTTGTTTAGTGGCAGTACATGTGACCTGCTGGTGCAAATCTCACACCCGTACTGAAGTTTTAAAAGTGAAGGACTATTACCACTTTAAGAATAGCTACAAAGCCTTTGCAGAGCTGTCCATGTCAATTTAATAATCTCCCCTTGCAGGCCTTCATGCATGAGTTTGTGCATTTTCCTTAGAAATCAAGGAAACTGCAGGTTCTGAGCACAGTTTTTTTTTTTTTTTTTTTAATTAGATTGTTACTGTATTTATAGTAGATAGCTGCATGCAGTAAAAACTCAGCAGAGAATTCCCTGCCTCAGGCAAAGGAGACAGAAAAATTGCAGTTTGTGCTAATCTGAAAGTGGCAATGTGCAGCACTCGTTCCTGGAACTTACTTCCCTGCTAGACTGCCAGCTTCTTTTTCACCTGTGGGTCACAGTGTAGAATATATCTTTTCTCTAGATTTTGAGGAAGAGCATGGCGGAATTTAAAGGTGTAGGACACATAAGTTTCTTCCTTTAGGTTGGCTATGAAGGGCTTTCATTAGTAGATATTAATTCAGACAGTGCACATTTATGCTTGGCTAAAATCTTTTGTTTGTGCATTGAGAGACAACAGGCATGGGAACTTTTAAAATACAAATAAATAAATAAATGCCATTTTGTGGATGGAAAATTAAATCCTATAGACCAACATGGCAGCTGGCCAACTGGTAATCATGCTGAGCCTTCAGAATTATCCCTGACGTTTATGCACAAAGCAAGCAGACGAAGCTTGCCAGGCAGAAGCAAGCAAACAAACAGTTCACTGAGCAAATATGATATAGGCAAAAAATAAAGTTTGGCGGCAAAGGGAAAGCTGTAATTCCAGGACATCATTTTTGCCAGTGATATATGCAGCAGATTGCAGCAGTGGCAGTGAAGAAAAATTCCAGAGATGAAAAGGCTAGAACAACCCCTTAATCTCCTTCGTGCCTGTCCTGTGTGACAAGAAAGTCTCCCTTTGAAATAGGAAGAGATACAGCCTAGAAGAGGAAAGTTTGAGCACAAAGAGATTGAGCAACACTCAGAGGTAAGGTGAAGTCAGAACAAAGAAGGTTTCTGTTTAAGATGCTGAACTGTGACTCAGATGAACTGAATTTTCTTCCTGCGTCCTTCCTCCTTTTCCTCTGGCAACTCACTTAATCTCTGCATGTCAGTAACCCAAGTGAATAATGAGGCAGTAATATTAGAGTGTTTCTTCTGATACTTGAGAGCATTTATTTCTTGTAGTTGGTGGTGTTTTTTAGTTGTTTGTTTGTTTGTTTTTAACTTCAATCATTTTATAGAACTGAGGGAGAAAACGATAAGGTGTAGCTAAAAGAGCAGAGCAGAGGCAGGGAATACACCCCTGCAAAAGAGGAATAGTGACAAAAGGCTGAGGGCAGGAATCTCTTACCCTGGTTCAACATAATCAGTCAGAAACAGTTTATGTACACATAAAAAGGGTTTAGTCAGAGACAATGCCTTGTCCAATTAAGACCCAATCTAAACAGGGACTTTTAAGTAATATTGCAGTTGGGTAACACTAACAGTGAGAGGTGCACTGCCTGCATGGGGCACTTGTGCCGCAGTTGTCTGAACTGTGTTACCTGGATTTCGTTGACTACTGCAGCTGTGCAAAGCCAGACTGATACTATTGAATTTTTGTTGCCCAGTGCCACAAGGAAAGCCATGAGAAAAACAAATGTTCAGTGGGGACAAAGGTGGAAAGGAAACACGGCCACAAAGAACCATAGGAAGGGTAACAGGAGATAACCCTGCCATGAGCTGGTTTGCTCTGTTCTCATTTTTCATCAGATCTTCTCAACCAGCTTCAGCTGCTGTCCTGTATATGTAGCACACACAAAATCTGAGGGCGGCATACATAAAATGTTAGAGGATTCTGTAGGAGCCAATGGCAGCATTACAGCTTGCAAATTTATTTTTAGTATAAAATTGTGACTTCATATAACACACAAATACGTGGTGAATTGTGCACAGAATGGAAACATCTCACTGTTTTTGATAAACAGTTTCAACAACGCTACTTACAGGTGGTACAGAAATGAGGTTTATCTGTTAAACTGGGGTAAAAGAACCAGAATGAGCCAAAAAATAACATATGCAGCACTGTCCTTTCTACCCTTTGCAGTCTTTACAAATGATATATAGAACACTCAGAAAAACCTATGATGTTTCTGTCTTTTCCAGCTTTATTTTAGGAAAAGAAAAGAAAATTATAGGCTTAGTTACCACAAAAAAAAGCAAAGTCATATTTTCAATTCACACATTTTTATGTTCTGAATGTAGCTGTAGGGCTGAATTCCTGTCAGGAAAATCTGTGCAGTTACAGTCAGGTGACAACAACTTTCCACTGAAGACACCATATGTGCCACAATGCCACACGATGCCATAAGCAGCGAGGAAACTGAGCAAGAAATGACTTGAAACAGGTATACAAGCATATGTGTAACACAGATACGTTTTATCTGGATGCTACATAGTCTTTTCCTTTATTTACAATTCACTATCATTCCAGCAAAATTCACATTTGAAAGAGCCACTCAGTGCTTTTAAACCTTAACTTCCTTCATCTGAAAATTTTACATATAATGATGAAAACTAGCTTCTCTTACCTACCTTCTTTCATTTGCACCCTGATTCAATTTATTACTTTTTCTGGCATTCATTCCTCCTGGGTGCATTCTTGCAGACAACCTGAGGTACACATGAGGTCTCGTGAGGGCTCATAAGCACACATACTTCTGCAGCGGTCCTAAATGGAAGATCACTGTGCGTTAACGAGTTAGTGATCTACGTGACCATTAACCTGAGAAGGTGCAGGACTGTGCTGTGCTGTCCTGCACATCCAGCTTGGTATTTGGGCCTGTGTTGTGCTGCACATGTACTTTCACAGCAGGAAGAACTTGGCCTGCTCATGGTAACGAAGGAGCCTGTTGGCAGCTCCCACTTGGCGCCAGTGGTTAGGCCACCTGCATGTCCTCTATTTATCTTAGAGTGAAGCAATGTAAGAAATGATGAATATAATTTTTTTCTTCTACAAAAATCATGGAAAACTCAAGAAAATTGTACCAAAATGCCACTGAACCTCTCTGTGGATTAGGTCTGTAACATTTGCCATGTCCTGATCAGAGATCTATCCAATGCTGCACAAGCCAGGGGTCTCATACTGATAGGACAAGGGGAAATGGATTTCAACTTAAAGAGGGGAGATTTAGATGATACGTTAGCAGGAGATTCTTTACTCAGAGCATGGTGAGGCCCTCACACAGGCTGCCCAGAGAAGCTGTGGATGCTCCATCCCTGGAGGCTTTCAAAGCCAGGTTGGATGGGGCCCTCATTTAGTGGGTTAAACCCTGTCCACAGCCAGGGCATTGAAGGCCCCTTCCAACTCAGGCCATTCTGTGATTCTATGACTCTCAGCCTTTGAAGGGATATAAATTTTTCTGCAGTATCCTCTTTCTCCTTTTAGTGCTAGCTCCAATTAAGGGAATTCAAATTAACACTTCTGAGTCACTGAGTGACTTTCTTCTAGGGTCTTAAGAAAACCATAAACGGTTTGCAATTTCTTCCTGAAAATTGCAGTATGTATATTACACCTTGCAGAAAGTGCTGAAGACCTTGACCACACTCTGACTTTTCGTGCTAAACACTCTATGCATGTTTACTGGCACAGAGAGTCCTGCCCCTAAAGGTGCAGAATTGTAACATATAACAGGTGTGTTCAAATCCGCATTTTTGGTAGGGAAGAGGATGTGTGGTGAGATCAGCTCACCTACAGAAACTGAACTTAGATCTTCAGCAAACCTAACAAGACGAATATTGCTCTTGCATTTAAAGCAATGAGCTCAAATACAAATCCCGTACCTCATTAGAAGTCTCCCTTGTAGAGGGAAAATAAGCTTCTTCTTCACCCAGATACTCGTGTGACTGAACACTGAGGTGACACCTTGCACGGTGACACGTAATGTCCAGTGAACAGAAATAGGAGACCAGAACTGCTTGAAATATATAGCTACAGATGCAGGCTCATCCAGTCCAGATGTTTGAGAACGCTGAAGCTACAGCTGACCCAGAATCTGCTTTTCCTCAGGACTGCTTCTTGTACCTTAAGGGCTTCTTGTTGGAAGACCATCTGTCTGTGTTGGTGGTGACTTCAAAGGAGGCTGAGATCTGACCCCAGGAAAACCAGAAGCACAAAGAAGAATCCTTTCACTGCAGGCAACAAGTGCATTTGTGAGCCCTAATCTGTCACATTCAGCAGGAAAGGCTCTGGAAGAAAGATGGAAATAGTACATCAGACCATTGTATCATCTGAAAATAATCTTTTCCAAAGGGAACACTGGCTCGGGACTTTTTAAAGAAGATGGGGCTTTAAAGCTGACAAACGTATCTAGCGTGTCAATGTGCTAATGAAGTTAGTTCTGCACTGTTTGGAAAACAGCAAATTTCCTTGCAAGCTTTGTGATTAAACATCTAACAGAAAATAATGATTTCCTTACAGGCGCTTAGGCACCAAATATAAAGACACAGAGGGAGAAAGAACCTGCTAAATAGCACCATTGAAAGCCACCATTATCTTAGAGTCTTCTTAATACTGTTAGTTATAAAATCTAATATCTATAAAATTGAAGTACCCAGTGGTAAAAAGTATGACATTTAACTTGCAGGATTCCTTTCACACACAGAACGGGTGCTTATTTTTGTAAAGAACAGCAGTTGGGAAGACGAGAAAGACAGCATATTGATTTGCATGTGTATCATCTTATTGAGGAGAAGCAACAGATTAGCTCAATTGCAAAGAAGGAAAACTGTATTTTGCTGCATGTAGGCAAAGATTTCTATAATGAGCTTGAGTAAGCAGGAAAGCAATGTTGGCTTGCATGTGGATTTCTGCCCACTGCAAAGAGCATGGGGAACTGCACCTTTTAGAAGCCCTTACCTGAATCAGAAGGAAAGATTTATTATGTTGAGCAGATTCACATTTGCACGGATTGAACTTACAAAAAATATCAGAACAAATGGGAAATGTGAGAACAAATCAAGTATGAAGTATTTTGAAGACATCTGATCAAACCATTTTTTGAAGGAAGTTGTTGCTTCTTCCTGCATCATTTAACTCTTATTTTTCATTGTTCTTCTCCTTCCTTGTCTTAATTTATATTTTGATGAGGCAAAAAAAGCCATAAAGAACAATTCCTTCACTTTTCTACATATATTATGTTTTCATTTCTGAGAAACTCTTTCAAAGAAAAAAAAAACATACAAGCAAAATGGACATAGACAGCATTCCTACAATAATGTCTGCTTACAGACTAGCATGGTAGTGGACACAAATTTGGATATCACAACCTGAAAGGCTGTATGTCCTTCTGTGAGACAAGAATGCCAAAATCTAAGTGCTCTAGTCTGTATTTTCAGATAAAGACTTCTGAACTCTGTCTTTTTAAAAATGAGGCAGCAGGGAATTCTCCTATTTGAGAAATAATCTAGATAAAATAAGAAAGGATAATCTGGTTCAATAAAAAGATGTGAAGATTTCATTTGCTAGACTTCTCCCTAGAGAGGAGAGCAGCTTCTTTTAAATAAACAAACAAGTTGATTTATTCATAATTACTGTGGGTAGATATTTTCGCCAATCAAACATAACAGGTACACATTGCAGAACAACTCCATGAGGAGTTGAGAGGATGCAACTGTATAAAAACAAACAGGTCATCTCATTTAGGCAAGAATAATGAACTGCAAAAATAAAAGGTGAGGAAGGACAAGTTAAGTGACAGCATGGCAGAAAAAGATTTGGCTGTTAACATAGATCATAGGCTGAATGGGAGTAAAAAATGTTAAGCGACTGTTAAAAAAAAAAAAAAAAAAAAAAAAAAAAANCTCCAATTTATAGCCAGTGTTATCACTACAAAACACTCAGTAATTCTTCAGCTGTCCTTCAAGCTGCTTATGCCCCAGCCTTTGGATGCTGTGTCCAATTTCGGGTACTTTAAGGAGGGTATAGCTTATTGACACCAAACCAAACTATACCAAAACAAACATAAACAACAAAAAAAAGAGGCTTCATCTGTGTATAAGGAAAGGCTGACGGAATTGACTTAAGCTTAGACTAAGCTTCATCTGCACAGCTGAACTGCCAAGAGAAGACAACTCAGAGGTAAAACAGTAGCAGTCTTAAAATACATCATAAGAAATTCCAGTGAACGGAACAAACTGTTTTCTGTGTCTGTCGTGGACAGGACAGAGCCCTCTTCATTTTGTTGTCGTAACCTTGCTCATCACTTTTGAAGTGCTGTTTGGAAATCACTATGTTACCCAAATGACACTAAATACAGTCTTCGCACTGCTACCACGTGCCTGGTGCATTATAAATACACTTAAGAAATACGGTTTGGGAAAAGCAAGGGGGAACTGGAGAAAATAGGAAAAAATTCTTCTCTCTGATTGCAGATTGCTCTCCTCCTCTGAAGCAGCTGCCGATGGAAATTGTTTTCAAAGAACCTTCACCTCACCTCTGTGCTGAATGAGCCTACAGAAAGAGCCGGCACGAGCTTGATTTGAAACGAAATAACCCCCATTTTGGAGTGAACTGCGTGATGAAGATGTAGTTATAAAATAAATAATGATTCAGCTCTAACTTTCAATTTTGTCCTTATTAAGTTGCTCAACCAGGTGTTGAAGCCAATAGAATTTGCTTTTTCCCCTGTTGGAAAGCTATTTTGAGTGCAGCGTGACTGAAGAACAGCCACTTATTAGCTGCTCGGCAGTGCTTTCGGCTTTTCTGCTAGAATCCCCCGCAATTGCTTGAACAACACTTTTGCCAATACTCATCTAGCTCAATCAGTACCTGTAACGCTGGGGTATGAAATTACACGGTGGTGGCAGTGGCGGTAAGTTGCCTGCTGTTTAACATCTCTGTTTCATGGCCTGGTGCTGGGAGGGACGCAATGCTGATTTTGAGCTTTAGTTTGTATTTAAATCTTTCTCTCTTCACTCTATCCACTTGAATTCCCCTGTAGTATGCATCCTGGCAGAAATTCCTGAGTAACGTTACAGAGCTGCCGTGGTTCATTCTGGAGCTCTCTTTCCTTCAGTGACGAGGGATGTAATCCTTCTGCATCCCAACTGGACTGTGAGGATTAATTAAAGTTCACAATGCGCCGTGAGTTCCTTGCATGCTATTGAAGTGGAAATCATTGTTTGTTACAGCCAGTCTGAATGCCATATGGGATTTCCATGTTAGTGTTTCAGCTCCGTTGTGCATCACCAAGCTTGAGCTGGTACCATGAACAAAAGATTAGCATTGCGCTCTGTTGTTGTGTGTTTGGTGCTGTGTCCACTGCCTACCTAAGGACAAATACTTCCTGAGAAGCTGAGCTCAGCACACTAGGACTCCACGGGCTTTTCTGTAACTTGAAGCCTGCGACACCCCCTTCCTTCTTCTGCGCTTCCAGTCTGGTATGGGCTGGATCCATAGTGAATCCCTTGGACCTTTCACTGCCACCTTTGCCAGCAATTACCCCCACGTCGGCTTTGGGAGACTGTGCAAGAAATAATGGTGGAACTGGCTCTGCATTTTGCAACAGATGCTTTTTCCCATGCAGCGGAATTGTACCTTTGTGCTGCATCTAGATTCTTCAGGGACTCAGCAAAAGGGGCTGATCTTGCTGGAGATGCATGATGCACAGCCATTCCACAGTATTCTTCTACAAAACTGAACCTAAAATTTGCTTTGCTAGTTTGCAGGGCCGAGTGAACTGAACAGCACAGCTGTGATTTGTTACTCTGCTTTTATGCGTCAGCTTTAGTTTAGCTAAGAGTGCCTTTTCAAACACACTCCTGTGGCTGCAGTCCTCGCAAGGCCTTACAAACAAACTGGGTTTAAATCATTCTGGAAAATCCCTGAGTATTGTGACAGACACTCATTACTGACAGAGAAAACAAAATAAAATTTAACCACCCAGTCTGCTTGTGAGGGCTCCCTGGAAAAGACCAGTTGTCAAACAGTTTGAGATTCACTTCCTAGCTGAAGGATTGTCTTTTGTTTCTCACACAAATAAACCAGAAGGCTTGGCTTTCCAAAATGGCACTGTTAAAGGGGTACAGATACACAGCTCTCACCACACTAATTATTATTGCTTATATTATCATATGACAGACAGGTAGCCGAGTGCTAAATAAAAACCTGCCAAAAGTTAGATGCTGTCCTGATGAGCTTCCTGTACGCTCACTCCCCCATAGCATCACTCTTCTCAACCTGTGAGGAGAAAACACCTCTGGTTTCGTGAACAAGTACAAAGTAGATTTGGCAAGAATTCTGCTGGAACTGTTCCTCAGTGAGGACATTATAAATCTGTCCAAAGCAAAGTTAAATAGAAAAATGTAGGAGACAAAACAGAAGGTCAAAGCAAAAGAGAGGGTGGAGAGAAGCAAAAAGGGTAGAGGCATACAGAGAAAAAACAAAACAAAACAAAACAAAAAAAAAGAGAATAAAGAAAAAAAGGCAGATTTGGGGAGGAGAGATTATGGGAGAGACATGAGAAGGAGAGAGAAGGGACTGGAAAAGAAAATGAAAGAAAGACACAGGAGAAAGTGACATTAAAATTTTTATTACAAGATGTGTAATTTATTGTCATTAGAGCTTAATTACCTTCCAACTTTTTTTGTTAATGATGTCCATATGTTGCAGGTAACAGGGTTTTATGACTTTTGTTCTCTCACCTTTCCCATAGCTTACATTCCATTTTAATCACTAGAGTGACATCAGATGCTTCCTAATGCTGTTCCACCAGTGCTCCCAATTTGTGGTGATGTTGCACTTGGGGAAGTAAAACACCTGTCTCCCCTGCTCGCAGGCTGCTTGCTGTTCTCGTGGCTGCCCAGCAGATGGCAGAGCCGGTACTGTCGTAGTTCCCAGGCCACCTTAGATACTAATTCACCCTAGGCAGAGCAGTAACAATCCTTTATTGCGTAGATTAAAAATAGCGATTAAAAGTCACTGAAGAGAGTCTATGTGGAAAAACGTGTATTTCCTGGGAATGATAACAAAACGTAAAAGATTCAGTTAGAAAATGGTGATGCCGTCATGACAGCATGACATTCAATCAGGTCTCCGCAGATCTTTATGTGAGCAATGCAAATCTCAAGATTCCCCGAGTTGGTATGACTAATTTTCCTGTTGAAATGAACGGAGATAATAATGTTTTCTCATGTCTAGTCTCGCTGAAGTTTTTGTGACTAGCCCAGGCCTCCTCAGTTAGACTGAAATCCAAGGTACGTAGTTAAACCATGGGCACATACAATGAGCTGCAATTTCCTAGTTTGTGTACTTACAGACAGAAGCGCAGCGAGGTTTTTTACCACTCATTCCCTTCAACGCGCCCTTATGATAAAGATTGTAATTATGAAGACAAGCACTGATTGTCTTCCCCTACCTCTGTGGAGGTTTAGATACCACTTCAACTACGCTGCTTTAAGAAACTGCTGTCACTGCATGACTGAATCTCGGCTGCATGTATATAATTGTACAGTACGAAGAAATGCTAGAAGCTCATCTCCTGAAAGAGGCTGTATGTAGACAGCATTTGTTACAAAGCGTTGTATCGGTATACAAGCGTTGCACACACCGGCCGCATAGCTGCCATTGTGAGATACATTTATTTCCAGATTTACCTTCCATCAGCAGGAGCATGGGAAGGGCGATTTGCTTCTTGACGGTTCTGTGGGCTGACCCAAATTGTGCTTCCAACACAGGAGCCACTGGTAGTGCTCACAGGGACTGTCAGAGCCGTTCCCTTCTGCTGGCTGACTTGCATCTGGCACCAACTATACTTGCTCAATGGCTCCCAATCAATTATATCCTGTAGTACGCATTTTTCTGAGTAGCAAGACAAGTGAGAAGATGAGGCCGTTCCCACTCCATGTAGATGAGATGCTAGTGTGAAAAAAGTCAGAGCTATATTTGGAGTGTTCCTAATTGCACTGTTCTATTTCCAGCTGCTGAAATCCGCACTAGAATTTTAATTAAGGGCTAAATTCTTGCGCAGCTCCTAACAACAGGAAACAGTTATGTTATTTAAATAGGCTTTGAACCGATCAGATTTTATCTCCCAAAGCAGCACTCGGATGAATATTAAAGCTGCTTTTGTTCTTCTGGGAAGAGCTGCGATCGCACACAGCTAGCTGAAGGAGGTCACCCCCTCAGCTGCCCAGAGCCATTAGAACCAGGCCAGCCGGCCACAAAAAGCCGTCCCCGTGCACGCCCCACGGCCGGGAAGGGACGGCTCCCCCGGCCCCCCCGGGTCAGAAGCCGGCGGGAGCTCTGCGGGGTGCCACCGGCAGAAGGGCAGCTCTCCCAGGCCGCCCGCACCGCGCCCCCAACGGCAGCCTCCAGCGGGGAGGAACGAAGCCCCCCGGGCCCA
>VXAV01009753.1:509893-525964 GCA_013399715.1 Alectura lathami
GTGTAAAGGTTGTTTTTCTTTTTTTAAGGTATACGTTGGTGAGCTTCCTCAAGATTTTCTCCGCATTACTCCAACCCAGCAGCAACAGCAAATCCAACTGGATGCCCAGGCAGCTCAGCAGCTACAGTATGGAGGACCAATGGGTACAGTAGGCAGACTCAGCATTACTGTTGTACAGGTATAAATTGCAGCAATTTTATAGTGCAAACCTGAATCCTTTTTTGTCAATGGCCACAGAAGGCTTTGTGTTTGATTTTCTTGTTTTGTTTTTTGTTTTTTACTAAGTTGCTTGTGTGTAGGAAGCATGGCAGTCTTTTTTCTAGTTCTGTTTCTTAACTGTGTCATGCATGGAGCAGCAATTTCCTGTAAAGCTTGCTATTATGGCAGATAAACAAATTCATGTTTAGCTTACAGTGAACAGGTTTTTCAAAAAAAATTTATTTTAAGAAGAATTCCTGTAGAAACACTGAATACTAGAAGACATCTGCAATTTTGAGACTGTTGTAGGGAACTGCACTTGGCTTATATATTTTTTCCTTAAGGAGCTGTTCTGTGCCATTTCCATTTCCTTTAATGCATTTTGCTGCTTTTTCTAGTGCTTTCTGTAGGCCTTCTTGTCGCAAACTCGTAGTCCTAACTACGTGTTTTCTGCTTGCTTTTTTCCATTGTTATCCCTTAATTGATCTCTTGGCAATACCGTATTACTGCCAAACGTATGTGTAAGATTTCAGATTTTAAACCTTTCCTGTCTCAATACAATTCTGTTTATATAGATGTCCTTCATGTTAGCTTGTCTCATTTGTTTAGAAGTGCTGTTTTCAGGTCATTTTTCTAAAAGTATACCAAAGATATATTCAGCTCCAAGCCTAGAAAAGTCTGGTTATGGTTACAGCTTTAATGGTGAGGTGAGGCCTTTATTGGGGAGGAAAACTATAGGATCTCTCAGGAAAAGAGGTACCAGTCCTTCCTTCCTATGTCTTTCACAACTCATATCCTTCCTTTGAAGGATAGGGGCAATGCTTTTCCAACATGTATTACTTCTAAGGTTCATTGAGTTCAATTGCAGTCCTTTCTCTAGTTCTGACTAATTTCCCAACCCGTGTTCAGAGATTCTCTATGATGTGAATCTTTTGCAGCTTTGAATGTCAGAAGAATATTGCTGTGATTAGAGTGTAGTGGTAGGGGCTTTAATATGTTTTGTTTGTTTGTTTTCCCCTGGACTTAGGAACAGATGATTTGAGTTAAGCCTCAGGCCTACAAGGAAACATAACATTTAGCAGCTGGCATGCCATGTTTCTGTTAACTCTCTAAGTTCTAGCAATTTGTGTGTTACTTAGTAGGTTGTTCATCTTTGGCTGTTTGCTTAGACAGTGCTTTTCTTCTTGTGGGATGTTGATCCTATCAGTATAGATAGTAGAAGTTCCTGGAACCAGGTAAGAGTTCAGACAGTGTCCAAGAAGGTGTTACATCTCACTTTGGCCGTGTACAGAAACGTTCAGATGATTCCTTTTTGGATGGGTAAACTAATACTTGCTGTGTTCAGTCTTCATATTTTGGAGTTGTGAAGATGAGGAAAAAACTAAAAAAAAAAATAAAATAAAATAAAATTTCTTGAAGAGTAAAGTCTACTCCCAGCCATGGGTGAGAGTACTTGTTACAGAATCACAGGTAATTGAGGTAAAGGGATCTTCTGGAGGTTTTGTCCAAGCCCTTCCAAGGCCAGTCTCTTAATCGGGGATTAAGGCCCATCTGAAAAGGTTAAGAGGGAAAGGTTAGGAGAGCTGGGAACATCTGGCCACAAGAAGATCAGGCTTGGCAGGAGCCTTGCCAATAAGTAATTCCTGCCATTGGATATTTATGAAAATGACAGTCATGCTCATTTCAGTTACTTCCAGTGAAAAGACAAGGTACAATGAGCATAAATTGAAATACAGGAAACTATCAAGACAAAAACTTACTGTGAGAGCTGTCAAATATCTGAACAGGGTGCCTAGAGAGGCTGTGGAGCTTCTGTCCTTCAAGACATTCAGAATTTGCTTGGACGCAGCCCTGAGCTTTTAACCCTGCTTTGAGCAGGGAGCATGGACTCTCTGGAAGCCCCATCCAACCTCAGCATTCTGTGAAAACCTTAATCGTCTTAGTGGCCATTTACTGGAGTTCCGGTATGTCCGTGTCTTGTACTGCTAAGCAGAAGAGTGGTCCAGATGTGGTTGTGCCAGTTGCTTGACCTGCTACCTGTGTTCTTGCTAATGCAGCCCAGGAGTCTGTCTTCTCTGCTGCAAGGACGTGTTGCTGGATTATTTCCAACTTACACCCAGATCCTTCTCTCTAAAGCTGTCATGCAGCCAGTCGGCGCAGCCTGTGGTGCTGCAGGTGGTTATTCTTACCTTGGGGCATGACTTGGCATCTTCCTTTCTTTTACTTTAAGAAATTCCTGCCTGTGCACTTCTCCAGACTGTCATGGTGCCTCTGAATGGCAGTTCAAACATGGTGTCCCAAGATAGTCTTCTGTGCCTGCCTGAGAATTTATGCAGGAGTGCTGCAGGAATCTCGGCTGCGTAGTGAGGCATGTGGTATCCTGGACAGGAGGCTTACTGTGGTATAGTTACCATGTGGAGCGTGAAGATCTGGTTGAACTCTTGTCTGTTGAAATACCTGTTGATAAAGTGTACAGAGCAATATGTACTAATTTTGCTACAAGCAAACTATTGGAAGATCAGAAAATCTTTTTAAGAGGGTGATTCACTGCCTTTTTCCTGTAGGTGTACAGGAATGGTGATGAATTTATCTAAGCACTGTTGTTTGTGTGCTTTTAAATTACTAGACTTACCATAAAACGTTACCAAAACAGCATGCAAATTGACAGCTTTTTAATGTCAGACTTCAGAGTCTAGAGAGAAAAATAATTTAGTTGCTAACTTCCCTATTGTAATTGCAAAGCCCTCATTTACGAGAAACAGTGTAAGACATCTCTCACCAGCTGTGATACCTGAATTGTGGAGCTACTGTATGTCTTGAAGGAATAAGGGTTTTCCAGGCCTGTGCTGTAGCTGTTGTGACTAAATCTGTTGCAGGTTACAACTATTTGAACTCTTGAAATCAGCAGCAATATAGTTAGTGTTGTGTTTAGGGCTGTCATGAACTTTTTTTTTTCTGTTCCACTGAATTAAGTAATATCAAGTGTACGCACTGAGTTAAGATTTTTTTTTTTTAATCTCTGAGAAGTGTAAATAACTAGATTTTGCCTGAGTTGAATTATTTTTGCAGCAAATATTGTGTCATGTTTTAAAGCTAATGTATTTCATCCTTTGAAGTATATCAATTAAAGAGGGTGGGCTACCTGTCTTGTTAAGTTTGATTGTATATTGAAGGGCAGAAACCAAGGTGAAAATTGAACTTAGTACTGTTTGCTTGCAATCGTGCATCTGTTGCCTTTATTATGAAGTAGCTTTAGTTATGGTAAAGATGTGTATTTTCTACAGCAGATAATTAAAAAAGAGAATATCTTTCCAAGTTTTACCAGACACTTAACAGTGTCATTGACTATCAGAAAGTTTTAATACTAATGCTGTTTTTAGTATTTTTCTCCCATCTGCCTGTTTAATACAGTTGTTTGTTCAATGTCTGATTCTCTGTATGAACTAATAGTAATGAACTTCACAAATTATTGTACATATTACACACTTAAAGGGTTTCCTTTTTTTAATTTAATTTCAGGCAAAATTGGCAAAAAACTATGGAATGACCCGCATGGATCCATATTGTCGGATACGGTTGGGGTATGCTGTGTATGAAACCCCCACAGCACATAATGGAGCCAAGAACCCTCGCTGGAACAAAGTTATTCAGTGCACTGTTCCCCCGGGTGTGGACTCTTTCTACCTAGAGATATTTGATGAGGTCAGAATGATTGTATTGTTTTCCTTTCCCCATCCCCTGTTTGAGCTGAGGTTTAAGTGGAATCCTGCAAGGTAGGAGTGAGTTACAAGAAGTTGCTTCTTGGCTGTTCTCCCTGGGAGATGATGCAAATTCTTCAGAATCTCTAGGTCAGCCAGCAATGCATAAGGCTTTGCTCTGCTCCAAGAATGTCAGAGCTTCGTAGCTGATAAGGGGTGCCTGAGCATTAGTGGAGCTACCTGTGAAGGAACAGAAGCAGAAGTGTCTGAGTGGTGTCTAAGCACCTCTTTGCTATCAAAATGTCCTGCAGCCTTATATTCTGTACTGTCCCTATTAAAAATAGCATGTTTATACTTTGCTGGTTTAGCCAGAAATTCTTCAGTGGTATTCTAACCCAGGACGAGCTTAAGTGCAAGCCCATAAATACTGAGAATAAACAGTCATATATAGAATGTATGTAGTCACTGTGATTTATTAGCAGAAACATAATCTTTACATGCCTGAATTTCCTTCCAAGAGGGCATGTAGGCACTTGTGTATGTTATACTTAACAGAGTGGTGATAAATTCCTAGCCTGTGAACAATTTCATTTTCTCAGAGATTAAGCACATCTCATTAACGGCTTAATCAGGTAGTCTCTTCTACAAACACTGCTGCAAAGAGTAGTGCTATCTTGAATTCTAGTATGTTGTTCTTCTAGATATTATTATTGGCAGCAGGGAATATGTGCCTACATCTTTGCTGTTCCGTTTCAGGATACTGACTTTGACTTAGCACAAACCACTGCTGAGGCTAATGTCTGATTTGCCTTTTTTTGCTGCCTCTTACTGTGTGAGTGAAACTTGATGCTGCAGCAGCTGTGTAGTTGTTACACGAGGGAGGCTTTTGAATGCTGTTTTGTGATCATAATTGTTCAAAGTTGGTTTCATTACTGCAACAGGGATGGCACATGAGTACTTGTGGCTACTCTTGAATTACTGGAGTTCACAGCCTATCTTAAGTGTGAACAGAAACTGATTATTAGTAGTGTGATTGCTCATGAGTAGAGTGGTTGCTGTCTCCAGATATAGGCCTTTTGAGATACTTTCTGCCCTATAGATGGGACCTCCTGTGTTCTAGTTGTTTAACCAGATGGAGACTTGAAATGTGTAAAATATTTCTGTATTTTTCATTCTAAGTCAGTATTACTAAAGTTCAGGCAACAACAAAGCTTTTGATACTGTTTCTCACAGTATCCTTGACAAAATGTCCAGTGTACAGCTAGACAAAGTGCATAATAGGGTGGGTGAGCAACTGCCTGATGAGTCAGGTATAATAAATGGAGATGGATCAAGCTGGCAGCCAGTCATTAGTTGGGTTTTGCCAGGCTCTTTTTTGGGGTCAGTTCTCTTTAACGTTTCTGTAAGTGATCTGACACAGGACTCAAATGTATGCTAAGTAAGTTTGCAGATAATACTAAATTAGGGGGAGCTGTTGACTCCCTCAGGGGTAGAGAGGCCTTGCAGAGAGGTCTTGACAAACTGGAGAGCTGGGCAATCACCAAGCGCATGAACTTAAACAAGAGCAAGTGCCAGATTCTGCACCTGGGACAGAGCAACCGTGGCTGTATGCACAGACTGGGAGACAAGAGGCTGGAGAGCAGCTCCACAGAAAGGGAGCTGGGGGGTCTGGCTGACGGCAAGTTGAACCTGAGTCAGCAGCGTGTCCTGGCAGCCCAAAGGGCCAAGAGCCATACCCTGGGGTGCATCAGGCACAGTGCTCTCAGGAGGGTGAGGGGCAGGGACTGTCCCGCTCTGCTCTGCCTGGTGCGGCCTCACCTTGAGCACTGGGTGCAGGTTTGGGTGCCACAACAGAAAAAGGGCATCAAACTATTAGAGGGCATCCAAAGGAGGGCTGCAAAGATGGTGAAGAGTCTGAAGGGCAAGTTGTGTGAGGAGGGGCTGAGATCCCTTGGTTTGCTCACCTTAGAGAAGAGAAGGCTGAGGGCTGGCTTGGTGGCAGTTGGTGCTGTGACATGCTGTATATAACATGCAGAGATGGATAACGGTAAGATAACATGGAGAATTTTTTTTTTCCCAGCGAGCTTTTTCAATGGATGACCGCATTGCTTGGACACACATCACAATTCCTGAATCTCTAAAACAAGGAAACGTGGAGGATGAATGGTATAGCTTGAGTGGAAGGCAGGGTGATGACAAGGAAGGAATGATTAATCTGGTGATGTCGTACACGGTAAGCCAAGTTTAGGGTGAGAATGGGAGGAATGACAAAAGATAGTATTTTAGGCTGAAGTAGAAGCACTTCCATTGCATCTTACTCTTCTGTTTGTGTTAGCATTTAAAATAATTACACTTTATTTTGGGAATAGCAGTCAAAAATACCACTTTTTGGTGAGATACTAACTGAATATTTATTTGGTTAATTCTCAGTCAAATCATGTGTTCTGATTTACAATAATTAAAAAAAAAATCCACTCTTTTTTTTAATTTACAAAGTCATGTCAATTTAAAAGTACCTACTCTTAGGTCTTTCTGGAAGGTATGAATGCTCTGATGACTTGAACTTTTACTTCCATTTCTGTTCATTTGGTGCTCACAGTCTTGAACCGGTGACTTTGGTCCATTTAGTAGCTCCTGGACTATTCATTCTCTAGTCTGTCATCTTTGTCACAAGTAGCTGTTGGGTAGCACAGTCATCCCTGAATGGTTCCTACTATGCTTGCACACAATCAGAAGTTCTAAACTGATGTTGAGTGCACAAGTGTGAATAGGTCCTTTGGGCTGTTTGGAGCTTCCATTCAGTCCCACCCTTACCCCTAGGGTAAATTTTTTACTAACTTTTAAAACTATGTACCAATGGATGTGCTGCACACAGAATCTGACCTTCTAAAATCTTCCAGAATCAAAGTGAATAGGAATTGTGGTAGTAAAAGGGAATGGACTTGTACTGATAATCTTGTTCAAATCATTTTTGAGGTAAATCAGTACTTTAATATCTGCTCGTAAGCAAATCTGAATTTTATTTAAATTTTGACTTATGATGAATACATCATATGTTTGTTTTCACAAGAATAAGGTATGAAAACTGAAGAAGCCATATTTCAAAATAACTTGTTTCAATAACAAAATTTCAGTGACCAGTCATCAAACTGTTGTGAAAGAGTAATTTGACATGATGTGCTTGTTCTGATTTACACTCCAATTAATCGTCATTTCAAAGGACAGTAGTTCAGTTAATTTGTCAAAGATTCTGCTTAATACAAATTAAGTAGGTCTTACAGTCACATTGAAAACCTGCCTTCCGTGCCCAGTATTACAATGTGATGATTTTTGGCAATATTATTTTGGTTTATTTGGGTTGTTCTGATTTCTCTATTGTGCTTTTTGTGTCAAGTCTTTGCCAGCTGCTATGATGATGCAGCCCCAGCCAGTGGTTCTGATGCCCACTGTATACCAGCAAGGAGTGGGATACGTGCCTATAGCAGGTATGTTTTCTTTCCTTGAAGGCTCTTTAATAAAAATTCAGGTAAAGGTTTTTGCAGAGATACCTACCAAACTTCTCTTAGGTGATTTTTTTTTTTTTTTTTTTGAATGTAAAGGGAAGCTGTAAATGGTTTTGTCCCTGACCATTGTTCCATGGTACCTTTCTGAGAGTAGAGCGAATGGATTGTGTGTAGTCCTGATTTCAGTCTTGTACCTTGTTTGGGAGAGATGTATAAATTTGGTTGAATAAATTTAACATGACTATGAAGTCAGAACAAATAGCTTGAAGTCCACTCCTATTGAGTATGTAATTTAGACTTAGGTCAAGTCATTAAATAACTGTCTGACAGACTGTGTTCTAATACATCATGTGCTTTTGGAATGGTGGCAATCCAGGTGAGAAACTGCTGACTTCAGAAAGTGCACCAAATGATTTGTGCAGTCAGAACTGCAGCTTAAATTGACAATAAAGGGGTTGTCTTTTCTGTGGTCCTTGAAGGTGCTCTGTTGGAAACTTGCTACACAGCACATGAAGTCCATAGCATTGTGAATGAAAAGTGTTAGAGAGCTCTGAGACACAGTTATGAAAATATGTCAAGAATAGCTAAAAGCAGATGTCAGCTCTCTTGGTCTGCGTAACGTAAGTTTTGGACTTATATAGAAAGGTGTGCTAACTTAAGTTTTGTAGTCTTTCTGCTAGAGATGAAAAGCTTGAAGTATATAAATAACCATGTTTGCCCTACCTAGGTAACTGGTAAGTGAAGTTCAGTTGTTTGTTTATTTTTTGGTTTTCCTATTTCACTTACAGCATATAAGCTACAGCTGGGACATGAATTCAGCAAGACACGTACTGCTTAGGGAAAGTAATCTTATCAGCATACGTTGAGTTTCTTTGCATACATTTGTGTGAATGAATGATAGAGTATATGGGACACAGGTGCAGTTCTAAGGACTGACACAATAGGTTTTTCTTTGAGCCTCAATTCCTGACTGAATTTAAATTTCCTTTGCTCTAAAAGCAGACCTCCACAACAGAAGGCTGAGTATGTAACTTAAGGCATAATACCTCCTGTTTGACTTTTACAGAGGTAAAACAAAGCAAAACATGGAGAACTTTGGTTACATACTTTACTCCCTTCATTTAAAGTGCTTTTATCACTAGAGCTTAAATCTCAAGATTTAAGTCTTGCCTGCTTTGCCAACAAACCAGCATGTGTATTCTGAAGTATGATTCCATTGTGCTAATTCAGACATCTGAGTAGCTTTTCTGTATTTGAATTAGGTACCATATCTCTTTACTTCTAGATTCATCACATCCCTGTGCACTGGAGCAGTTAGTGAACCTCAAACTTGGTATCTTGTGTGCGGTTAAAGGAAGTTCCAACAGCTGGGGTGGTATCTATAGTAATGCAATAAAATTTGCAGTAGAGTTTCTTAAACAGATCAAAAGAACAGTATTCATACTGCAAAATTACAGTGCTAGTCAGGCGGCAAACAGTGAAAACGAAGCAGAGACTAACTTCAGATCTATCTGAAACTAGACATCTGACAGAACAGGTAAAACTGAAACTAGACCTACAAAGTTGAAAAACAAGTACAGTGGTGTATCTTGATGTTCGCATCTTGGTGTTCTGTAAGTTTTGTGTTGATTTTGAGAATATTTTCAGAAATGCTTAGAAAATTGGCTTGGACAAATGAACAACTGACGTGATTGTAATGCCTGGCACTTTATCATACGAGTAGGTATCTTTATGCATCAGTTTTATTCATGTGTACATTAGAGCATTGCCCTTCTGCAATGATGCAGCAAGTTCCTTTTATTTACCTTGTATTTTTAAAACATGGTGAAGTCCCACCACTCCATTTGAACTTTTCTTTGTTCTGAGAAAACTTGAATATTCTTCCTTAACTTTCAAATGCCAAACTGGCTGTTTATAAGCCACCCTTGACCTATTTAGATTTTCCACATTTTTCAATAAACTTTTGAGTATTACTGTGCTGTGTGTTTACTGTTAAGAATTTCTGTGGGCACCATGGAAATTTCTCAAAGCACTGTGAGTTTTCAAGCATTTGACTATTCACTAATCTAATGACCCACTCATAATAATTGGCCTAGGGATGGTGAAGTTTAGCTTTTGCAGTTGACTTTAGAATACTTCTTCTGTTTCATACACACACAGCTTAAAAAAGGTAAATGTCAAATGATAAGTGGAACTGATAGCACATCTTGGAAGACATGGAGTATTGTTGGATGTCTTTTATGAACTGAACTAGATGCTCCACCTGGAAACTCTTTCAGGAAGGTGTTTGTATCCATGCAAACAACTGGCCTTCCCTGCCCAGCTGAATTGGCTGTATCTTCTGGGGAAACTCTTGGTGTAGTTTCTTTGGAACACTGTGCAGGGATTTCTCTCTCTTTAAGACTGAGCACTTCAAGAAGGGCAGTGGTAGGGCACCAGTGTGTTCCACAAGAGTATGTTTACCTTGTTCCCATCTTTTCAGTTCCAGTTTTCCTTTTACCCGTCCAGGTAAATGAGTGTAGTCAAGAATCAAGTTCTTTTTGTTTCCTTCAGAAGAGTGGAAGAGCAGCACTGCATCGTCTGTTGCATCTGAAATGGGCAAGGTTCTGTTGCTGGGCAAGATAGAATCTAAGTATTGTCAAGATGGCAAGTAGATTCAGTGTGTGGACTGGACACTGTTCTGGATAAGCATACCAAAATAATTGAGATTTGAAGTGAGATTGTGTGAAGTCAAGTTCAGCTGTGTCTTGAAGGCCAAACTTTTTTTTCTTGTGTGTGTGGGTAACAAAATTCTCTTAAAAACTTGGCATACCAAACTAACCTTCTAATTAAGGTCAAAGCAACAGATTTTGCTCACGCTTCTCTGTGTCATACGATCTGAGGTCAATATTAGTAGCAAGCGGTTAGACACTGTGGTAAGCAGATGAGGCTTGAAACACTGGTACAAGGAATGTCCTGATCTTTTTCCCCCATTTGATGGTAGATGCATGAAATTGTATTGAAAAGACCATAGAATATTCTTGCACTGTTAATTGATTTTTAAAGCTTTAAAAATTAAAATATCTTGATGATAGTGCTGGTTGCTGCAAACTGTAGTTGCATAGATAATATCTGAGGGATGTGTTTGAGAAAATCAGAACTTCTGTGTCAATCTTCTAAAAGTTGTCTTTGTCTATTTGCTCTTCCAGTTGCTTTTTCTAAGGTTCTGTGAATTTAGTGCTGTAGAATGTACAGTGTGGTACATGGGTTGCTTATTGTCCAAGCTGGTCTTTGAAAGGCAGTAGGCGTTAAGCACAGGTAGTCATGCCTTCTCATGGGGTAAATAGGAAATGTTTTAGTACTTGACTTAAACACCTGTGTAAAAAGTAGGTTAAAAATAGATACAAAATGTTCCAGGGCTCATTCAGAATCTTGAGTATCAGTTTCCATTGAAGCAAACTTGTGCATCTATGTACATTACTCCTTTAGGTCTCTGTGTTGGGTTTGATGGGTTAGCTCATAAAGCTATTGGTATTTATTCAGAACAGCATGGATATATGTTGATCTTGGTAGGCTATAAAATATAATCCTGGCCATAAACACCTAGCAGCTTATTTTGAAAACATTATCTCCAAATTTTATTTTTATAATAAAGCACACTTTTAAGAAGCTTGTTCCAAGTGCTGAAACATAATAGTTGTGAGACTGAGTCCTAGCAGCATTTTGGTTTTGATTCTTGGTAGCTTAGTTTTTATCCAGTTACTTCAGTTTATCCAGCTTTCACCTTTAGAAACTAAATGTTTCATTTCCTTTTAAAAATAGATTAATATTTCTTTCCCATGTCTTATTCCCTTTCCCTTGCCCCTTCATTTCCACCTATCTTTAGGGCTTGAGTACTTTGCTCTGGGTAAGTTTCCAAGCTCTTTTCTCACTCCCATCCTCACTGACTTGTCTTTGCATGAACTCATGTAGACAGCTTTATTTACATGACAGCAGACTGTATCACAAGGTATTGCCACTTGGATGTCACAATAGAATAATGCATCTCTTAAAATTGTTAAAGCCCTTCTAATCTGTAGGAAATTCCTTAGTCTTCTGCTCAGCTTCAAGCTGTAAGGATTAAAGTAATTGCTGATAGTGTTGATGGATAAAACAAGATGCCGATGTTCTTCTTAAACTGTTACATGCCAGTGAACTATTCTAGGTGGCGGTACTGGTTTCTTGGAAGAGAAACTTTAATCTTGCAGTTATTCTGCTGCAAGATTTGGGGAGAAGGAGGTAATGTCATGACTTTGTGAACTTTGAAGTGAAGAACTCAGCTGTGCAAGCTTGTCACCCAGCTTCTGTTATTCCTTAAATTAGCCATTTTTTCAAAAAAGGTAACACTTTTTTCATCAGTATGCATCTTCTATACGTATCTATTTTAGATTCATGTGAAGTTAAGCATCTGATGTGATTCTGAATTGTGCAAAGATATTGTGACATCCTTGACTTCAATATAAGTATTGGTGTTCAATCAAGTATGTTCAGAAAATTCTAGACTTAAGTCTTGTGAGATAAAAATGTCCTTTCCATGATGCTCTGAATTTCAGAAGGATGCTGTAAATGCACCATATGTCATTGTCACAATGTATTTAGTATCACCAGAGCAGTGGAGCTGTAAAACTCCTGTTAGTCCATGTTCTTCATTTTACCTAGAAAGAAAAGACATGATGGTATCCGTACTTCTGGAACAGATTTATTTTTGAGGCAAGAATCACTAAGACCTATTTGAATACGGATTTTTTGTCTTAAATAAAGAAATCATTATCTTTTTTTTTTTAACTTAAAGAATTTGTGCTGAAGAAGTTCCTGAGTTTAGTTAGGATCTATGCATAGGAGAGAATAGTAATGACTTAATTTATTAAAATTTGGGCACTTGACTGAACAATAAAATAAGTGTGTAATGCCTTGTGTGCAGCTGGAAAAAGTTTACCCTTATAAGGCTTTGGTACTTCATTGCTGCTATTAGCTACATAATTGCTTCACATACTGGAATGCCATTGCTTATGCCAGCATGTTTGCCGTTGCCATTTTACCAAATTAAAAAAGCAGTGCTCCATTTTTCTGATTTATAGCGCCTAGCACCTGAGAGCGTCACAGGAGTGTTCAGTTCTGTTTACACAGGATGCTTATGTGGTTTAGCTTGTCTTCACCTGTTAAGTGAAATAAGCTGCTTAATATGTAAAGTAGCTTTTTACTGAGCATTGAAAAAGCTGAACATTAAAGAAGTTTGTACTAACTAGTCTGATAACTACATGTATATGAATGTTAAATTATGCAGTGTATAAGTTTGTGCTTAAGTCTTGCATACTATTTTGTAAATCAGAAATGGTGGATACTTTTAGTATGAGGAGGGAAAACAATAAAACGCAAAAAAAAAAAAAAATTGTGTAACTTGGATGGTGACTTTCATGAAAAGTAAGCATTTCTCATGGAAATACTTACTAAATATCACTGTGACCCTAACTTCCATTTGCATACAGTGTGACTGTAGGGAGCAAAGTAATTCAAGAACTAATAGGTGAGAAAATGGAGTTCAAAAAATCATTAGTGTAGAACAACACTTTCAAGAATCATCTCATCTCTGAAATTAAATATTTAGACTTAAAATAGTTATTGAATCCTGCCTGTGCAGATCTCTGGTCTCATAATTACCTTGTTTTCATGAAAGCAGTAAGAAAATCCTTCATGATTTTTGGTATCAACAGACACAAACTTTATTGGTAAGCTGTAGGATGCTGTGGCACTTGAGAAGTGAGCTTGATGTTTCGTTTGGCTTAATGCTTTAAACTGGCCTCTTTTACAGACGGTTATTACACAACAGAAGCTGAGAGCTGGATAATCTTGTGGAGCTCACAACTTAACTGAAGAAAATTAGGAAACTTCACTTAAAAGTGAAGCATAACTTGTATTGCTCTGTTCTTTTACTTTGTAACTTTATTTTTGAGACCACACATTTCTTCACATTTTGTATTTGCCCAAGTTGTTTGTAGGAAGAGTGAGGAGGGAGCTGAGGTGTGTCAAAGCTACAGAAAGGGAAACCTGAAATGCTGCTGGATATGGTTATTGAGTAAAGAGTTGTATTTGCTGTGTTGATGAGGACTGCTTTGTGTTTTGCCTTGGGGGTGCCTCTGGTCTGATAAGCACTATGAGACTGTTTGACCATCTGGCAGATCAGAATCCAAGGGACAATGGTCCAAATGGCTTAAGGAGCTTTAGAGCTAAGGTTTGGGTTGTTGTGAAAGATGCTATAGACATCCTTGGTAGGGGATGTGATGCACATGGCTGGGCAGAGACGTAGTTTGAGTGTGAGGGTAATAAAATAATGGTGAGAAAGGACTTCTATGCAGATGTTGGTGCGAACCTTTTCAAATAGATGTAGCATGTACCACAGGGTTAAAGCATCTAGGTTCTATTTTGCTTCTAATAAAGCTTAAGGAGATTTAAAGGGGCATTTTAAAATCAGAAGATAAAGAAGTATGAAGATGCTTACAATTCAGTAGTACACCCCTGTGTGAAATTGGGTAGGACAGAAGTCCAAGTTGAAGAATGAAAGAAATAGCAAAGAACATGTGAAGTAAAACAACAGTTGCAAAGCACTGTCAAAGTATTCGGTGTGCTGTAATTAGCACATTGTCAGTCAGAGCGGATGTAAGTTAAAATGAGTTTAGGTGATCCAACTGTGAAAGTGGATTGTAGTGTACCATTTTTAAGCTGATGGAGGAAAAAAGATGATCACTGAGATGCTAAAATAATTGTACAGGTTAGTATGCATATACAAAACAAAAACAAAAAACATAGTTGAGATCATAATAGAGACAAAGGATAGCAAGTATTTTTGTCTGTCTTACGAATGAATACTTTCTATAGACAACCTCAGATCATAATTTTAGAGTTTACAAGTAATTAGTAAGAGGATTGGTAAGAAAATGCAACTCTGAGCCTTGTGCTTTGTGGGAATTTGTTGTACCAAATGCAGTGTGTAGTCTGTTGCTTAAATTAGTTGTGCTTCTAGAGGAGTGCAAGATAACAGGCTGGGATGAATGTTTTCATGATAAATCGCAAACTTACTAAAACATATAGATTAGAAGTAGCTGATCTAAAAACAGCGGGAACAAAACCACCCAGGTAACCTCTAGGAGGAACTGACCTGGTTATGTAGCTGAAGCTCATAGCATGGAAATTGTGTATGTCTTGTGAGCATGTGGGTAAGGGTGATGTGGTCTTTGTATGCCACCTCGTCAGCTGCATCTTTGACATTGTCATCTGCTAAGGAATCTTTGTGATAAGATGACATAGGAGTAAAGGTCCTCTTGCATTTTAGTAGCTATTTTGAAGATCTGATGAACGAATAAAACTAAGTGATAGATGATCAAATAATGAGGGGGGCTTTAGCGGGGTGCATCGTATTCATAAACAGGTCATCAACAGAAGGAGGCTAACAGACAACTTGTCAAAACAAAAATCTTAGCAACTTCCTAAGTCTCTTTGCAGCAAGTTGCAGAACAATCTCATGTCACTAAGTAGGTGGGACATTAAATGACATGCTTGTGTTAATGTTGAAGTATTATGTGTAAAGATGAAGAATGTATTTGGTGCTTTTTTTTGATTGACCATTACTACACATACAGATCTTTGAGTTACTGTGGACTATTGTATGAAAATACACTTTTTTGGACACTATTCACCTGGTATGAAATGTGTGAAAGGGGATAGAGAACAAACAAGAAGACTTTATCATACTGCTGCATGAAGCAGTGCCATGTTTGCATCATGTTGCAGGTAGTTCTCCATGCTCTATTTTAGAAATACTACAGCAGAAATGAAAAAGTAATGCATAAACACGTGGGAGTAAGATAATCAGGGGACTGGCTTGTAGTGAAATAGGCTATTTTCAGAAGAGATAACAAAAGCCACTGAATGTGCTATACCTGGTTTTAGTTCTATGAAAACAAATGGTAGCTTTTCAGCATCAGGTCTTGTCTGAATTAATGGTAAAAGTTGTCAAGTGATTACTAGACAAAAGCCCCTTTTCATTCCTCTTAATAGAAATGAAGAAAACTCAATTACTAAAACTGTTTCTAGGCTGACAGTGCTTTAATTTCAGGCAGCAATGCAATAAGTTCATTTAAAATGTCAGATGAATTTCGTGCTCTGGCAGATGGAGAAGTAACGTGTACCCCTGTGCACTGAAGATGAATTGTACTTCTGGGCTTTTGTAACTTTGCAAGCAGAACTGGATGGAACTTTAACCAGGGAAAAACGTTTTGCTCAAGATCTGTTTATGTATGTAGTCCAGTCCTTTAGTGGACCTGATTTCCTTTCAATGCAATGGAGAGTGCATTCGTTGAATGTCTATTTCTCGGTTACGTATGTTGCTGGTGTAAACAGCATCTTGAGCGTCAGGGCCTAAGGTACGCTTAGAATTTGGTTAGTGACTCATGCACACGCCTGGTTGGTGCAGGTTGTATCTAACTCTGGGGTCTGTCTGTTGCCACACTGCTTACTGCTTCTGGGACATAACTTGGGCAGAGAACCAGTTCCAGAAAAATGTGTTCTGATTGCGACAGTCTAGGTACAATCTTTGCAGTCTGTTTTCCAGCATATGTGTTTAAAAAAAAAAAAATAATAATGCTGAAGTTGGTGGGTTA
>VXAV01009753.1:526410-542214 GCA_013399715.1 Alectura lathami
AACAGTTTTCTGGTAGTGCATCCTATGTGAAAGATTATACCCCCTTTTCTCCTTGGACGTTTGGATCTTTTCACTTTCTTATGCTAAACTGAGTATGTACAGGTAGCAAATGTCCTATAATACAGCATTGAAGCATCTTTACTATCAACTGTGCCCTATCTGGCTGTATTCTGGTGGGGGATGGGGAATAATGCTGCTTTTTTCCTTTCTCTCCCCCTTTTCAAAAACTTGTTCTTATAAACTAACTCTATGCAGTAAAGGATTAACTACTGTTTGTTAGATTGGGGAAAAAAAAAAAAAGCTTTTCCATGGAGGGTTTGATTTTAAATATAACTCATTTGCTGAAGTATTTAGGTTTAATCAAGAGATCAGAAATTACAAGAAAGGCCTGCTCCTAGTCCTGTGGTGGTTAGTTACTGCTGTGAAGTACTCAACTGCTTTTGATTTATGGAAGATCTTTGNGCTAAATTTCTTAGGTTGTGCTATTGGTATTCGTAATGAGCATCTTCCCTTCGGTCTAATTATTGGACACCAAAGCAGTATATTATCTGGTGTGTATCTTGGGGCTTTATCACACCGTGTAGTGTGGTTATATGTCCGTTAATGGTAACTTTTTAACTCACGCAGGCTGTACTGCTGTAGTAGAGAGCAGGACTGAGCCCAAATGTACTCCCACTGCTGATTGCACTCTTACTGCTACTTCTGCATTTGCATGGCTATTCCAAAGGATGAATGCAGAAGGAGAGATTTTGTACCTGGAAAATTAATGAAGCTGTAAAGAATTACTTAAGGTATTACNGCAGCGATCTATGATATGTTTATAAGGCTTCTCTTTACATCTATATTTCAGCAGAATTATCAGTTTATATTAGTGGACAAACTATTGTATTTCTTCATGTAATTTAAAGTTAGAAACATAGAAAATAGCTTCAGGATCGTTGAATGGCATTGAGTTGCCCAGTGACTTGTTAATTCTGGTTGCTGTAGTCACAGAATCACAGAATGGTTGAGGTTGGAAGAGACTTCTGGAGGTCATCTGGTGCAACCCAAAGAATTTGATACAGATAGAAATAATTCTTTGTCGGAAAAAATGTAACATATCGGAGTTAGTCTGATCCTCAGAGGAATTTAGAGGTTGCTTGTATTTATTGTTAGCGTTATTTTTTCCAGAAAACAGTTCATCTTGGATCTGCAGAATCTTACAGTAGGCACCAGATTCTCTTGTTGGATAAGTTTCTGCAGTGTCTTTGTAGGTGGTAAAGTAATGCACTTTAAGCAGTATGCACCAGTTTGTTTTTTCAGTGATGTGCAATGTTGCTGTTTTATCTTTTTAATGTTTGATTTCAAATACTGTCTACAATAGCCATAGACTTTTGTATTTTCAAGAGTTGGAATGAATGTACACTTGAAATCCAGGCTCTTGACTGATTTCATGAGAACTTTAAAGCGAGATTTGGAATAGGGAAAAGGGACCCTTATTCTCTTCTTCCTCATGTTTTGTGGCATGTCACACACTTAAAATATTTTTTTTATATCTGATAAAAAGCTGATTTTTTTTTTCCCCCCACCTACACTTAAGAAGTCTTTCGGTAGCACTGGTGATAAAGCATGAATATATATTTTTAGATCATTAAAAATGGTACTGAAACGTCTGAACTACAGTACCAAAAATCATCTTTTAAAGCTGTTGTTTCAAAATGTGCAATTTTACATTTTGTTAAAATCCCCTACAGTCTTAAATTTACTTTTGAAAGCATAAACAACCTTCTGTTGTCTTTCCAATAATGAGACTCAAGGCTACAGTTCCTTTGTGCTTTATTCGTAGTCACCATATTTTGTTTTTCTAAAACAAAACAGGTGTTCATCAAGAAACTGGTCTTGCACCTTCCCTACAATGACCATAAGTTTTGTGATTAAGTAGGTGTGGAGACATTTGATCTTAATCTTGACAGCACAGAAATTTGACGTCGTTGCCCAAGAGGGTAAATCTTGCTAAAGATTTGATGCTTTGATCTCCAGGAAGAGTCCCTTGCTCTAACTTTTACTTAGCATGGATTGATAGAGATGGAACAATTCAGGGAAAATGTATATATTTGAATTTTTATATTAAAATGTTGGGATCCACAGTAACAGCTTTTTATAAAAGCAAGCAGTCATAGTTCTACATAACCGCTGGTAAATCGTACTGCATCCTCTGACAGCTCAGTTTCAAGTGCAGAATAAGCACCTTTCAGTTCTAACTGTCAGGAGGAGTAAGAATATTAGCTGAGCCAGACCTACTTGTGAACTAGATTCCAGGCCTCTGGGCGAGCTGTAGCTCCTGTTCTTAGACTTCTGTTGTTGTTGTTGGTTTGTTACATGCAAATGTTCTGCAAAACAGAGTAGGTATGAGTTGAAGACAGGACATGTAGGAGCAGTATGGCAAGTAGATGGATTTCGGCATGTTAAACTATTCTTAAATATTGTTCTGAGGTTTTTTTGTCTTGATTTAATTAAGCATTATAGCAGAAACCCTTGCTTCAAGATGTTTTATTTTTTGAAAACAAAACACTGATCATAAGCCTACTCAGCTTTTCAATATCCATATCCTCTGTCAATCCACTCACTGTCAGGTTTGAATTGGAGAGAGACGAAAAAAGGCAAGGAGTAGTTGGCTTTCCTGCATCTGTGAAATGAAGGCATTGGAACCAAAAGTCTGTTTCTTTATAAATAAATAGTCACTTGTTATCATTGTAGCTTTTGATGAAATGCTAATGGGATATACTATTTGACACTGCTCTTCTGCTCAACAGCTTCAAGCGGCTTGGAGCCAAAGCCAGATGTAAAATAAAAGACTGGCATCTGCTGAGAGTGAATGCTTTTAGTACTAGTTTGAGTCCTGCCAAGAGCCTGAACTTCATAAAGACAGGAACATTTTTTGTCTAGCTAGATCCTTGCTGCTTTCTTCTCTACTGCTGTTTGCATCTGCTGATGGTACTGAATGTTTTTTCCCTTACAAATGTTACTGCTTGTTTGGTTGACCTGTAATACCATACAGAGGATGTTTGTTTTTTTTTTGCTGTAATAATTCTGAAGATGTTGTTTCTCTCTGTATTGAGGTCCAGTGTCCAAATGTTTCTTGCACTCTAGACTACATTAACTTTTTCATTCTAATTTAATAAATGTATCATCTAAATGAAAGCGTATTACGTTTCTGTTGGAGAGCACCTCTGTTTGATTGTCTACAGACTGATAGAGACTTCCTCATGTATCAATTACTGTCTTTTTTGAAGTTACACTTCAGTTCTTAGAAATGTGATCACCTGGTGGGACCAGTACAGTAAATGCTGAAAAGTATTTTAAGCATTTCTAGGTATTTGTTTCTAACATATGTTGGTGCTACTTCAAGAAATGCAGGTCTAGAGGGCAGATTGAGGGAGTAGCGGTGTCCCTATGAAAAGTTACGAAGTAAACCTTGTGTACTATCCTAGCTACAAGACGAACTGGCTTTACCTGCTAGTATTTAATATGTTTAATTGAGAAATTTTAAAGATTTGGTTTAAATACTTTTTTTTTTTAGTTCTGTGATTGACTGCAAAGCTATCAGGTCCTTTTTCTCATTCAATAGCATTGGTGTGCTCAGTGAGAATTAATAAACTGCTAGTCTGTTGTACTACTGTATTAACAAGCTAATACTTTGGGTTTTACAGTTCACAGTGTGGGGATTTTTAATTGGGAGGGTAGGGTGTTTTTTCTTACAGATGATAGTTCAGAGGAATCTTTCACAACTTCATTGCCTTTTTTTCCCCTTATGTACTGTTAGTGCCTGTTATGAAATGAAACTAAGTGTAGATTGGGCTTTCCTGCAGCCATTGAGTGGCAGTGTCTGTCCTGATTTTTGTTCTAGGGCATACCATTTGCTTTTACATTTCTGCAGTGTACTGTGAGAAACAAGGGAAGTGAGAATTAATTTACCTAATCAAGTGTTGGCCTTCTTGGGATTGCTAAAGCATCTATTTAGCATCTTAATATTTATTACCATTTTCATTTCAA
This sequence comes from Alectura lathami, assembly GCA_013399715.1. Taxonomy (NCBI): domain Eukaryota; kingdom Metazoa; phylum Chordata; class Aves; order Galliformes; family Megapodiidae; genus Alectura; species Alectura lathami. The sequence continues at coordinate 530,443 of VXAV01009753.1, forward strand.
TGCTAATCATCCAGTGATGGTATTTGGGAGTGTAATGAGAAATCAGTGTATTTTGAATTATTAAAACATCTGAAGTACATCAGTGAAAACAGGGCCTCTAGGAAGAAATGCAGATGTGTTTCTCAGAGCAAGTAGGAAAAATGAAGAATGGGAGGTTTAGGTTGGACATCAGGAAGAAATTCTTCCCTGAGAGAGTGGTGAGGCGCTGGCACAGGCTGCCCAGAGAAGCTGTGGCTGCCCCATCCCTGGCTGTGTTCAAGGCCAGGCTGGATGGGTTCCTGGGCAGTTTGATCCAGTGAGCTAGTGGCTGGCAGCCCTGTCCACGGCAGGGGGGCTGGAACTGGGTGATCTCTGAGGTCCCTTCCAACCCAAGCCGTTCTATGATTCTATGAAATGAAAAGCCATAGTGACAATCTTCTCTGCTGCAGTTTTAAGTTGTAGCCTGCTGAAGACTTCAATTTTCCTAGGTCTCCAGGAAGCTTGTTCAGAGACCCACGTTGATCTATTTTCATACTGTAGTTTGTGTACATTAGAAGGATCTTGCTGGATTCATTTTGTAAGTTAAATAGACTGTATTTAATTGCACACCATAGGAAGTAAAAGCTGCCTGTAAATTAGAAAAGTGAAGTTGTAGAAGCAAGTAGGTAAAAATTGATTTTAGCTGCATCTGTGTTTCCATGTGTGAGAGAACTGTGAAAATACTGCTGTTTGGAATATTCAAAAACTCACTTAGAACATCTCTATTAACAGATTCAGTGTGCTAATCTGGAATAGGAAGCAGACATAGCAACATTTGTAATTTTAATGCATTTGTCATTGTAAGTGAGTGAGGGATGTTTTAGTTTATTCTGACGTTATTTCCAGGCATGTTCAGTGTTTTCTACTCACTGTACTGTTATGTTCCATGTCTATGCTATCCGTTTCTTAAAGGATTAGCTTCAGTAGACTGATGCTCTATCAGGTTTCCCTCCTGAAATGGATGGTTTCTTTGTTAGTAATCAGCTTAATGGGGGGGTTTCAGGTGCATTTCAAATGTGTAATTCTATGTTTAAACGAAGTGCTAAGTAATATTTAAAGCATGCATTGTAGCATCTCTTCAGAGCCAGCTCACAAAATGGAATTCCCTTGATAAAATAGTATTTATTCTGCTCTCAGCAGAGTGTACATTAACAAGCTTGCTTGTTATCACAAATTCTTTTTTTTTTTTTTTTAATTAATGTGCAAGTAAACTGGCAAGGATTTCAGCTTAGTTTTGAGGCTCTGAGGGTCCTGAAGATGCTTCATATAGTATCAAGCAAATAATCTATGCTTGGAATAAGTGTTCAGGAAACCAAAAGCCTGGGTTGCTGGGAATAGTATCAGTTCAGCTCCCCAGCCTTAAGGTGTCTAGGTTTGAGCCTTGAGTTCTGTTTGTAGTGAATTTGTGATTCATACTTGATCAAGCCCACCAAAAGAGGTAACTGCACATTTCATTTAATACCATTTGGAAGAATGAAAATACCAGTCTGCTTTAGATGTTCTCAACCGTAAGGACTCCTGTTAACAGTCTAGTTCATCCGTCTGCCTTGTGTGTTTTGATTGTCACACGTAGTGGTTCGCTTGTTTGCGGATAGTGAGGCACTGAAGATCAGAAACAGGAATCGCATGTTCAATTCCAGCACAGCAGTAGCACTACTGAAGAAAATATAAAACTTACAAGGCTATGACAGCGTGGTTTCAGTGGCTGGAATTGTGTAGTTAGTCCTAAATCACTATTAGCTTAGAAATTATGCTGGAAAATATGGAGAAACTGTTCGACTGGGGGGGAATGCTGGTTCTTTTTTTCACTTCAAGAGTTTTCCTACAGCGATGCAGTGTTGGAAAATGATCATTTTTTATTCTAACTATGAAGAAAATTACTACTTGATTTTTTTAAGAAAGTATAAATTTTAATTTTATTCAATATGATTAAAATCCCAAAGTGGCAAGAAAGGGCACATCCATGTACGTTTTAGATACTGTACCAACTCACAGTAGGGGAGACAGTACGAGAAGTGCTATGTGCGTGGTAGTCTGATTGCAAGGGGTTTTTCCTGTCTTTGTTCCATGCCATGATTAGGTATGGTACCAAGAGTAGCCTGTCTCACCATTGTCCATGAATACATTTGCATCTTGAATTATGGTGCAAATAGCATATTTTCTTGGGAAAACACACTTAGCCTGATTGGAGAGAGAAGGGGAGCAGTCGACTTTCTGCATTGTGTGCTTGAACCATCTTTTGTTATGATAGATATATGCAGGCAGGAACTGAATTGCCATTGGTAATGCTTCCAAAAGGTGTGAGAAGTGTTAAAGAAGAAACTTTCTCATGGCAGTTGACTAGCAATTCTGTTTAGTTCAATTCAATTTAGTTATAAGAATAAAGCTGCACTATCTAGACACCTTGGCATTACTAGAACTAAATCAGCAGTTTCATAGGTGAGGTGCTTAACATAATTTAAACATTACCTCTCTTTTCCCGTAAATGCAGGGGCTGGCTCAGAGCATCCTGAGAGCAGGGATATTTTCCCTGAATCCATAGGTTTAGATCAGGCTGTTTCATTGCAGATCATGTGGTAAGTACTGCAGCTTGAGAGGCTTTGGGTGTATGTTGCATTTTCAGGTGTCTTTTATTCATCAACTGAATTTTCTTGATTGGTAATTAATCACATATATAAAGGTAATTACGTCCATTTGGATGCTTCAGTTTCACTTGAGCACTAACAGGAATAAGGCTAGCAGTTGGTCTAGCCTGTGTGCTGCTGCTGGCAGAAGCTGCTACTGAGATCATTGTGCAGAAAGCAACCCTGCCAGCTTTTTTATACTGCTGGTAAGAGGCAGTTGTGAAAGGGGATTTTTATTTTGATTTCATTCCTCCCCAGCTCAAATTAAAAATCAGCGTATGGCCCATAGCATGAGAACTGAAACCTCTTTTTCATCCGAAGTACCTTAAAGTAATGGTTTTGTCCATTTGGAGGAAAAAAAAAACTCGCTTGAAACTACTAAGACGACAGAGTATTATGGCAGTACTTCTAAATGATGAATTTAAATAATCCGTTGAAACAGCTGGTGAGATGGCAATCTGATAACCTCTCTGGGGCACATTTCATTTTAAAGGAAATGGAAGGATGATTTGTTTGTGTCTTAGGGTTTGAGCATGTCTATACAGCATGGAAGCAAGAGACAGCTAAATATTTGCTGGCATCCTTCAGGGCTTACTTCCCTGTCATCCTGAGTCTCACTCCCTCAGGACCAGGACTCCACCTTCAGGCTGAGTGAATGTTTTGAAAGAATTTAACATGTTCTGTGTCTTACTATTGAAATATAGTGGAAGTGGTGAAATGCCTTGAAAATGGCTCATCCCATGTTTTTTATATTGAAGGTGATCCATTACCACCATCTTCAGTGGGGGAAACAAATGGAAGAAGAAAAACAGTGAAAGTAGTTGTGGAAATCAGGGGAGCTTTAGTGTAGTGGTATGGTCAGCTGTCAACAAACAACATGACCACAAATACTGCCTTGTGACTGTGTCTAAGTAGCCACAATATTGCTATGATACTAGACCTCAGAATGCAGCATTTGCAGTGGCTTATTGGTTTTATGCTTTAGGTAAGAATGCTTGTTTGTGCTGTAATGTAAGTTGGGTTGGGTGGGAGAAGGAAGCCTATGCAGAAGAAATTCTCAATCATATTTTACTGGAAACAAGCCATTAAAATTCTGTTACTTCTCTATAGGGGAAAAGACAGTCGACAGTCTTTAGGAAAAGGAATAAATGAAAATTTATGATAGTAATATTTCAAGACTTGCAGCTATGATTTTTGTAACAAAGATGAAATGTAAAGATTGTTGCATAAATATGGTCAGGATGCTGAGCTGTAATAGTCCCTTCTGAATGTGTGTAGACAGGAAGCATTTTTCTAGTATGTGGCCAACTCTATACACTTCAAGATCCCCAAGATTGTGGAACTATCGCCGGTCTGCGTGGTGCTCTTTTATCTTGCAAGACCTTTTGCGCATACCTCCTATTTGTCAGGACTGCAACAAGTGAACTTTATATACTTTTTCTAGCTACCAGTGCAGTATTTGGAGACTAGTAAGCAAAATTAGTGGCTTATCCTCCTGTTGGCAGCGTAAGCTTCAGAAATGCTAAGTGTGAGAACAAGAAGTGTGAAAATAGTTGCATCAATAGCAGCAATGTTCTGGTATAACTCATGCTGCCTCTTTGAGAATAGAATCTCTGCTCTCTCAGCAGATGTGTTGTGTAGTGGTAAAATTTACCATGCAGAAACTCCAGGCATCATTGGGAGGTAGGTGATGTGAAGGAATGAATCAAACTCCTTAGACACAATGGTATTCTATTAAAACCATGGCAAGTGCTATCAAGGGTGGACAGGGTAAGGGAGGTGAATGGAACTCAGAAGCTAACATCAATTAAACATTTCCTTAATTCACTGCTTGGAGTTGCTGCTTCAAAAGAAGAGGAAGAAGGAAAAATTGCAGTGGAAGGTGATGACGAAAGAGATGGTGGTTCATGTATATTTTCTGAAGGTAAATCCTTGAAGGTAAATTCTTGTATCTTTTTTTTCTCAGAAGCAAAAACAGGGGACTTACACTTAAATAGATGCAGGAGGAGATGCACATGGAGATTTCTTCTTGGAACAAATGCTATACTGCTATTGCAAGTCCAGGCAATCTCTAATTAAAACAGAAATAACTACATAGGAAAGCATGAAAACACACATTTGTTTGATATACTGGAACTAACCATTTATGTTAAAATATATGTAGTTGTGAGGATCTTCATACAGTACGTAACTGGAAATGATAAAATGCATGCATGGCCTAACATCTTTGGAAATCCTCCAATAAAATTAAACATAGAATTATAACAGCAAAATAGTTTGATATGGAACTACATTATTTAATATCAATCCTGAGCACTTTTCTGTGGTTTGCATGAGGTATCACCTTAATCTGAAAGTGCAGACTTTTCATCCTATATTTACCATAATCAAGTATAGTGATATTTCACTGAAAATTACCATAGAAAAGCATTTACCTAGGTTAGGAAATAGAAAACTCATTTGTCTAGTCATCTAACTACAGCGGACCTGTGTTTTAGGGAATGTTATGTAGTAATATGGTACAACTACCCAGTTAGTGCAATTTGTTGTTGACTCAACATAATGACTTCAAAACAAATCTACAGACCATACTGAGAATCCTAAACAGCTCACTGAAGAGCGTGTCCCATTAGCAACTACTTTTCAGGTTTTATTGTCTGAGCTCGGATCAGAACTGGGCCATAATAAGGTTATGTTGCTGTTCTGTAAAAGTCGGTGCATTTGTGGAACTATGGTGCTTGCATGTAAGGTGTTTGCAGGTTCCAAATGAGTATCTATAATATATACTGAGAGTTCATGTCTGTGAGAACAGAATTTAATATCACTGAACTGAACAGGATGAGATACTTGCACAGCATTTGTTTACAAGGCCCTTTGCCTTCCAGTTAGAATTAATCACTTATGCTTGCTCTAGGCTTTTCAAAACTATCAACTGTCAGATGGAAGACTGGGAAATAGACAAATAGACTAGGATTAATTTAAAGGATTAGATGAAATCAATTACACTGCAAGCTGTGAAGCAACGGCTCCCTTTTATGTTGGTGAATAAAGAACAGTAAATTCCCATTTCTCAATCCTGCCATAAATCCCAAGCAAACTCTGAAAACATTGCATGATCTAGCAGGATCAAACAAGGAGAAATTTTTCTTTAAAAATTTCTTGAAATGTTATTTTAAAGACATCAGAGAAAATTCGGTGGTTTCTTGCATTTTCCAAAGGACTGGTTTTCAAAGCAAAGACTTAAAGTCATGCTTTCTGAACTGTGAATTATGGTGGTGTTTTTCTTTTTTCTTTTTTCCCCATGAATGTGGAACATAATCCACTGCAATCCTCAGTGGGATCATTTGGTATCCAGCTTTGAGAAACAGCCTCACATCTGCCGTAATTAACATTCTGTTAAAATGTTTTTACCTGCAAATATCATTGATCTCTGCTGGATGAAGATGCTTTTGCAAGGCTTAATGTCCACGGTAGAATTAAGGAAGTGGTTCCTGCATGAGTTTACGTTAGAGAAGCAAATGACCATTAGAGGGCAGCGTAAGACTTGAATTGGAGTGTACTACTGACATAGAGCACTTTAAATAGTTCAGGAAAACCAGCAGCCCAGGAAGAGCTGAGGAGGTTGCGTAAATAGTGAACGTAGTACTAAGCACGGAGGGTACAGGGATTAGGGAGCTGGGGAGGAAGGAGGAAATGCACACATTTCTCTGACTTCAATCTGAACTCAGAGCCAGCTTCGGAAGTGTTTGGATTTTGTCTGTGTCACTGAGTTTTTGCAGTCTGCACCCTGAGCTATCAAATCTGCAGGCTTTATTTTACCTAGCCCGGATTAATATTGGTAGCGCAGCATTGCAATGCCAGGCCTCACGCAGCTGCCCTGTGTGAATGCCTCCTGCAGGCAGGAGTGCTGGCTAGTCGCCTGAGTTCAGTTCTGGATCACAGCGGGCTGTGGTGCTGTGCCTGCAGTGCTAAGCGCTGTGGAAGCCAGAGACAGGGGAATTTGCATGGAAGCTGTCCAAATGCTTGAGCCACCGGTCACTGTCCAGGGCTGTGTGGATGTCTCCTCGCAGGGCAACCTGGTGTTCAGGGTCTGGAGGTGCAGTGGTGGAATTGGAGCTGATGGTGCGCAGCTGGTCTGGCTTCAGCCTGTGCTCCCTGTGACAGCTGGCTCGATCACTGACTCACAGATGGCGGAGCGCGCAGCACTTCCTGCACTGTGCTAGCCAGTAATCCTGCCTCGAGCCTGCAGACCTACTGTGGGCCTGGGGAACTCTGATGTTGTGGTATGAGCGGAGTTCAACAGTGAAGTGTGAAGCTCCCTGCTGGTTAATCCTAGTGCGATACCAGGTCATGCCTGTGAAGGCCAACAGATAGAGCGCTAGTGGTTTCATTCAGGGGTTGAATTTCACTTCGAAATAAGCATGTATAAAATGTGTAACTATTTGATCAATAGTTTCTCCTTTGTTTTTTAACAAAGCCCTCAGGTCAGATTTCAGGCTTTGTGTTGTAACCGCTACTGATAAACGCTCCAAACCGTTCAGGTAGACATGATGAACTGCTGTGGGAAAATGCAGCCAGATTTCTCTCTAGAGTAGATCTGCTCAAAAACTTTCAGATAACACAGGAAACAAGGGCACAGTTCAAAAACATATCCTGAACTTATTTGCAAATATTGTTACGAATTGCAGGCAGGAGAATTGTGTGGTTTTACTCAGTTCAGTGACCTCACAGTAAGTATGTTTTAACTGATTGGACCTTTCATTTATGTAAAGATTTTTTTTCACCAGCTGAAGAAGTCTTGCTTCTTTAAAGAAAGGCATGTTTTGGTCTAGAATGTGGAATAATGGTGATGAATAAAGTTTTCTCTCATTTTACACTTGCCTTCTGGACCTCGTGAACCAGACTATCAGCCTGTCTGTTATCCCTCCACATTTGCAACTAGAATATACCAGCCTGCTTTTAAAAAAGGAAAAAAAAAAAAAAAGGGGTGGGGGGGGGAAGAAAAACAAGTAAACAAAACACCTTCCCCACCCTGATGTCATTGAACTTTCCATCAGTTAGATAGTGAAAACAAGTATCAAACAGTCACCAAACTTGACAAATGCTGAAAGTTTTATTGATCAATTAAGAGATGAACAGGAAAAGTCTTCCCTGTCACCAAGTGATGTTTTTAAGAGCATTATATCCATAAAAATGCTATGCAATAAAACTTTCTCGGGTTGTAAGAGTTGAGTGCAATGTAGCTACAATATTTTCTGGTTTTATTTTTTGGAGCCCTTAAGACTTTTCCCAAAATGTCACTTTTGTACTGATACATATTGGCATATTTGCATAATGTACAGATATTTTACATGGTCATCTTCTTTTTACCTTGAAAACTGTATCACTTAAATAAAAAAAAAAACAACAATATTCAAGGGTTTTTTTGTTTTTACGAGTAAGAAGAAAGAAAAGTTAATAACAGAAACTGAAATAATATCAGTTGAAGAAGGAGCACAGGTTATTTTGAAGAAGGTATGATTCTAGCTTTCCTAGTGTCTGTTTTCTTTTTGCAATAATCATGTCCAGCTTCCACTGGATTTTGATTGGTAGATATCTTGTTGAAGGGTTTGCGAAGTGCACGCATTCACACACTGGCATTGTTCCACATAGATATAGTTATAATTTATGTTTGTTCCATTTTGGCAAGTCAGGGTGACTTCTCTTATTTGGCTGTCCTGCTCTTGGCAGCAAGTGCACTCATGTTGCATCTGGTTTGCTTCAGGAGAATACCTGCATTCCGGAAAAAGAGGGCACATTCTCTCATTAAACATCAACACATAGGAACCCCTAATGAACCTTTATTTCACATGCCCTCTCCCTCAATCTCCTGTGAGTATGATTTTAGTAGCCTATCTTTTAAATACTGAAACTGTTCTTGCTTCATTTCAGTCTGATTCTATTCAATGGAATCATGTAAACACAATAACTTTGCTGCTGTTCTGTGATTAAGAGAGACCACAAGTATAAACAAAGCTGAAGAGATGCTAAGTTTTTTTTTTTTTTGAACTTACATGGAGGAGCCAGGACAAGTCCCTTCACAATATGTCAGCTCAACAGGTTCAGAAGATTCACAGTCTTCATGTCGGATCACAGTTTTTGTGCTGTAAGCTTTGCAGTTTGTAGCTTCAGAAGAACAGGAAAAAATAAACATGCTTCAAATCTCTAGTTCAGAACTAGATGTTAAAACAATTTCAAGTGCATGATGTCTCATTATTAAGAGTATGTGTACAGTATGCAACAGTAGAGGATATTGTATAATGTAGCTGCAGACCGCAGGTTAGTCTTAGCTCTCAGCTGTAAAGCGTATTTGGAAGATACAAGCTAAGGCTTGAGTATCAGTGGCTTGATTTCTGGTATTCAATATCAGGCAAACAAACTTGCTTTTTTCTTTTGAAGAAACAGTGAAACAAAGTGAAATCTAGGTGAGTGAAGAATCCTTCCTTCCACCCAAATATAGATAGAAGTTGAATGTAGTTCTCTATAAGAGGAAAACACAAGCATAGTATTACTTACGTTTACATATCTTGCAGCAGCCATCAGGAGTGATCTCTGCTTCATCCTTTGCGGAAATAAAGAAGGATTTGTATTAAAGCATGGATGACAATCATGAGTGTGAATACCAGTTAGCATTACTCGTGTTGAGCAGAAGGCTTCTCTGTGATGAACGCTAAATGAAACCATGGATGTCTTACTGGCTGTGTCCCCACCATAGATGTTTTGGGTCATTGTAGGCTCATGTAAAAATACTAAGTTTCTTGCTGTAACAATAGCATTAAGAGGTTAATTTCATTTGTCTTGGTTTCTAGCATAGTCGAATCTGTGAATGCTGGAAGATAAGTGAATAGGAAGTTGTGGGGGGGGAGTGGAGTTAGGACATCTAACTCAAATTGACCCATGAGGTATTCCACACCATCTACATCATGTCATGGCCCTCCGCCTGCTTTTTGGTGAGGATGTGGGGGAAAGCTGCAGCTTGCATGTCTTGTTTTCCTCTTCTGGGTTGGGCTTGCGTGTGGGTGAGAAATCACCTTTCTCGTAAGTCACTGCTTGTCCAGTTATCAGTATTATTACCCTTATATCTCCTTTACATTTTTATTATCTCCTGTTTCTTAGCTATTTTAGTAAACCAGTTTTTATCTTAACTCTCGAGTTCTACCTTTTTTTCTTTATCTCACTTCCCTCCTCCACCCCACTGCTGGCGGTATGTCAGCAGGCCCAGGCCTCTGTGACCTGGGGGTGGTGAGTGAGCAACTGTTGGGAGCTGTTGTGGGTTAAACCACCACACATTCTTGAGACATTCCTGCAACTTTCATTAAAGTGATTTGCTGATTCTTCCTTACTTCCCTGTCCCCTTGTTTGTTTGCAGTACATTCAGTAGATGAAAAATTGATCAAAACTTACAGGATCGCACGTCATTGGATTGATTTCAGGACATATTTTTTTACTTTGAACTGCGACAAATTGATCTTCAATTTTCTCACACTTGTAGTGGCTGCAGGGATCAAGTGGCAGAATCTCGTCAACCTAAGATTTTAAGAGAAAAGAAAACTTTTTTTTTTTTTTTTCCATTGTGATTAGGAATAGTACGGTTACTTCAAAAATGTCTGAGCTAACTACGTTCTCACACATCAAAGATTCTTAGATGAATCTGAAGTTCTTTCAAGTGGCAAATGGGAAAAGCCAAATTTTGTAAACCGTGGTTAGCTTGAAAGTTTAAATCTTAGATCTGAGTGGTTAGAAAATATTGCCCAGTTAACTGCATATATCAAGAATTTTTGTTTGTTTGTCTTTCCCAAGTAAGTCTTCAGTTAAGAAACTTTAGTTTTCAGCTTGTAGTAGTGTATTTTTCAGAGCAATTTCAATGTTAAATAGATTCTTACCAGGGACATAATGGCTAATCTGAAATAGAAAGGAATACTTACATTGAGCACATAAACGGTGTTGTTACTTAGTTGGATTTTGCAAGCTACTGGAACACACTTCCCACAGCACTCTCCATCCTCAATCTTATATTCATGACCCTACTCACAAGGAGATGAAAAAGAAAATATTGAATTGGCAATGGAGAATTCTAGTCTTACTTTAACTGGGGGCTGATGGGGCAACCTGGAGAATCTGAACTCACCAGTGGGCAAGATGTATTACACTGAACCGGTTCACACTGCACAATATTTGTCTCAGTTACTGGATCTTTCTCAGAACTGCAGGTACAGTTCTTACATGGATCAATTACTACAGGCATTCCAATCTGGAAGACAAGGGGAAAAAACCAACATTCAAATATAAACAGTGTCCTTATAATGTACAGGCATGGTTGAAAGCATTGCTGTGTACCGTTACGCTTTCTGAAACTAAACATATAAAATAATTAATAAAATGTAGGTATGTCTGCTTTGTATGGTCATAGTATTTCCCCAGCTTTGCAATGCTCCATTTAAGATTTTTCAGCAAAAGAGTATGTATCAAAGCAAACACCTTGACTTGATTTTTGAAGGTACTCAGGGCTTATTTTAAATAACATTTGAGCTTAGGTGATGCATCTGCTCCTTTGGAAAAAAGTTATTAATTCCGCAAATGGGAGAAAGCTTTTTTTAAAAGTACATCACTAAAAATTAAGCACTCTTGTTTTATGCTTTTTCTTGAGGAACTCTTCTGTGAGAATTTTGGTTTTGACATTAGAAAGGAAAATAGCGTTCAGTTTAGGGTTAGAGATTGACATGGATTGGAAAAATAATTTTCTCAAGGGTTTTTGTTTGTGAAAGGATCTACATTTCATTTCTAGCAATATGCCATTGTAAATATTACATTCTCACCTTATATACTGTGTCATTAACCAAACAGATGTCAGGTGTTCTTCCTGAAAAACAATAACAAAAAATACCAACGAACTTAAGTTGTGAGAATTCCTGAGAAGTCAAGATATTATCAAGATTTGTTAATAGCATAGAGATTATGGAAAACTTGAATTTAAGTCCTTTACGTGCTCAAGCCAGTATAGCTAGATGTTAAAGAAAGTGTCTTTTAATTAACTAGAAGAGTTGAGCAGAAATTGCATCGAACTCAACCTACATGTGAAAAATCTTTCTTG
>VXAV01009754.1:0-34193 GCA_013399715.1 Alectura lathami
AGCCTGATCTGGGGGTGGCAGCCAGCCCATGGCAGGGGTTGAAGGGGCTTTAATTTCCCTTCCAACCCAACCACGCCGTGAGTCTGTGACTCGATGAACCGTACGCCACAAGTGACCAAGCGCTCCTCTGCACAGGTCGTGCCGCTCTGTAGATCAACGCCAGAAGCACCGAGCGCTGACTTCTGTCAGCCCGCACCTCCCAGCTTTGCGCCGGGGCTCCCGGCGAGCTGGAGGCAGGGTGGCCGAGTAGCACTGCTTCATGGTACTGAGTGCCCCTCCCCAGTCCTGTTCAGGGTTGAAGCCTCCTGCTTCCTAGCTGTGAAAAGAAATGAATCCCAGCTGATCTGTATGCACCCCTATTCCTGTTTATAGCAACAGCGCTCGTGGCTGGAAGGCCTGCGAGCTTGGTCACTGCTTCATCCAGCATCCAAGATACCAACGCCAGCTCTGCTCTTGGCTGAGCTTCCTGGCTAAGAGCAGCTCTGCCTGCCTCTGTGATCACCTAGTGCTACAGGAAAAGAGAGCTGAACAACCACTGAGTCCTTGATCAGGAGGCAGCTGGGTGACTCAGGTAGGGTACGACAACTGCTAAGGGACAGGGTCCTGCATGAAGCACATATGAAGAACACAGCCTGTTGAGGATAAAGAATACGAATCTCCAAGAGTACTTAAAGCTGGCCTCAACGAAATGCAGGACACTCTTCATAATATCAGGCTATCTGAAGACTTACTGTACTTTGTACCATCGAAGCTGCCCATTTTGGAAACAACCTGCTTCATTCTGGGCAAGTGGCCAGATCCAGACGGAGGGAAGGCTGCGACTACCACCTGTTTCTCCTGCAGAAACACATGAATTTTAAGAGCTGGAGGGGAAAAATGCTACATGATTGAAGTGTAAGGAGTGTCATTCTTCCCTCCAGCTCAGCTAGTCTGGAGAGCAGCACACATGCCGGCTCCCTCCTGCACCTGCTCCTATGCCTTGCTCATTTACACTACATGAAGGGCATAAGAACGAGACACAGCAAGTTATTTTTAGGAGGAAGGTACAAGCGGTTATCTGGGGACAGCATGACACAGGCTCTTACTCCAGCACAGCACCAGGGAGAACTCTGGCACGTGCGCTCCGTGTGACCGTCCTCATCCCGACCCAGACACGTGGGCCAAGCTCTGTGCTGTGCCATGGCACCGGGGAGACGAGAACGGTCCAGTACCGCTGTTACATGGGCTGCATAAGCCAGCTCTGCATATCTTCTTCCTTGGAAGAGGTGGGTGGAAAAGCAGCATACGTGAGAATGCTGCCAGCAAGCTCTCAGTGATTTCCAGGATGGAGGTGTCTAAGCATCCTCCACACTTCAAAAATACTACATAATGCATGAAAGCGTTCTCTGGCTCTACACACACTCTTCTGAGGCACAAGTGCGGCTGTTTCAGGAACTCACCAGGCCAAACCTGCCACGTGTCTGTTTCTTCTCATATTCTAAACAACCTGGCCACCTTGTTCTTTGTTTTATCTTTTCTAGCCGGCTTCTGTAAAAGGACTCACTCAAAATCTCACTGCTAAACAGGCAGCTTCGTACCCACGTCAGGTTTAGCAGACAACTGATGCACAAGACGAACTCATGCTGTGACCTGTGTGCATCTGCTCTTGCTTTAGAGACAGCAAACACGCTGTGCAAGTCCAGATGGGTTTCTGTCCACATCCACACGGGCTCCTTGTTTGCATTTCAATCCTTCCATTTCAGGCTGAATGACAAGTCCGCATCCTAAAGCCCCTGAATAATTCACTGTGTGCTGGACCTGCTCACAAGAAGAGACTTCCATGCAATTTTAAAGATGAACATGCCCTGTGGGAACAACAATTTATCAGGGCCTGAGGTGACTGTTGCTCTGTGCACAGAACAAACACAAAACGCACAAAAGGACTCATTAGCTTTGCAGTCCCAAAATTGTCAGTGGTTGTGTTCATTTACTGTTGAAGATGGGAGCAGCCTGAAGCTTTCTGGCTCCTGGTTCTGACCTGCTGTGATCAATTTTTCAAATGTATTTCACGTGGCAAAAAATGCTTTGGGTTATTTTATTGACTGTGAAAATGAAGACTAAAAGGCCCCGTGACATCAACTTCATTGGGGTTATTCCAGGAGGGCTCCATCTCCCCACTTGTTTTGGGCTCCTGAACCTGCTTCCCCCTTGAGCCCAGGTTCCTGAAAGGGAAATCAACTGCCAGCAGAGGCTCGGCTGGAGCTGGCTGTCCAGGCTCCGCAGGTACAACCCCTCCCCAGCCGCTCCTCAGGTTTTCCATTTGACACAAAACTGATGCAGCAGGAAAATGCCCCCTCAGAACACACCAGAGCCTTGGCCTAGAATCCCAGCTCGTACCTCTGGCTCCTGGTCTGATGGGAACAGCGACTCGCAGGGGGCTGAGGTGACAGAAGCAGGGCAAGGAGAAGAGAAAGCCAAAGCGGTTCTATTTTCCTAGCTGGCTCTGTCCACCTCAGCCGTTAGCCAGGGTGACTCCAGAGCTGCACTGCAGTACAGCTGAGGGTACTGGAGAACAGCTGCAGCAGCACGCTCTGCTGCCAGACACTCAGCACCGCTCCATGGCACTTGTGAGCTGTGCTCAAAGCGAACAAAACAAACAAGCAAATCAAAACCAAAAGCTCCATGAACGTACTTGGCAGTCCAACTCGGGGAGCCCTTCTGCAGTCACTGTTTCCTCACCTTCCCCACCTGGACAGGAGCACCTGGCCAGCCACGACCACCTGGCAGCGCAGATGCCAGCCGCACGGCAGCGCTGAGAAGGATCTAGGAGGAGTTCCATCACGTGGCAAACCTGGGACAGATTCTGCCACTGCTGAAGTTGTAGCTTGGACCATGCAATAGCTCAGATAACTTGAGGACCAGCTGCTCTGAATATATTTTTGCAAAGCCTGACTAACACTTTGCTTAAGAGCTCTTAAACTCAAGGAGTAAACAATCTGACAACTGTGGTTTTTATGAACAATTCATGTGAAAAACTTGAACTTCACATGCTTACAAATCAAACAATCACACAGTGCTTTACAGACAACAAGTTCCTGGTTTCTCAAACATGACTGTGAAAGAAGATGGGATTTCTCACAAAGAATGACTGAGGTACTTAACATCCAAGGGGAAAAAAGGTAATTTACAGAGAATGGAATCCTTAATCCTCAAAATTAAATTCCATCTTTTGATTTTAAAAAAGCAGTAATATTAAAAAGACACCAAAACAATAAAAGTTCACCAAAACCACAAATTAGATTTGCTTCTTATTAACTTTTGCAAACACTTCCACCAGCACCTCACTCCCCCCAAAAAATGAACATGCAGGAAGAGCTTCCATAATGCCCTAAAAATGCTTCCCCACATGCATCGTTTGGTGGGGGGGTATGCATGCTGTAACTGAACAAACACGATACATAAAAAGTTTTCCTTGTGGCAGGAGATAAGATGGACACAATGAAATATGGAAAAATACAGCCAACTACAAACTCCAAACAGTCAGAAAAGTGATTGTTGTTTGTTTACTAAGAATTCAGAAACTGAAGAAGGGCTGAAATGTGTTTTTAGCATGCAAAATCTGCAACACAACTGGGAAAATACCAGAGCAGGAGGTGCAGCAGGCAGGGTCTGAGCACAGGGAAAGAGCTGGAAGCCTCCATCCAGGTCTTACGCAGGCGAAGCCCAGCCAGCAGCTGCCAAGGGACTGCTTACATAAGCCCGCCGAGGCAGAGTGGTGTGCCACCTCGTGTCTTCTCTGGGATGCGCACTTAGAGCAACCACTGACGTTTTGTCCCCAGGTACCCAGCCGCAGCAGGATGAAGAGCTTTTGTGCTCCTCCTGTCCTCACTGATCCAAATTTAGCAGCAGTCACTGTGACGGAGCAGCCACCAGACAGGCGCAGGGTGAATGAAATAACGCAGCTGTCCTTGTCCTGGCCCTGCCACCCTGCCCCGTGTCACTGCCTGAGGGCAGGGCGGCCTCAAGGGCACAAGCAGAGCAGGAACCTCCTCGCAGGAGGTGAGGCCGCAGCCCTGCGCACCCAGGCCTGCAGCCCCCGCTGCCTGTGGCCACCTCCCCTTGCTGAGCAATCACGGACCAACAGCAAACCCCCATGTGCCACCTCCACCCAAGCACCCAACGCCAGGGCTTCGCATCTGCCACGGGGCAGCACGTCACGCTGCGCCAACACGGCTGCTCCACCGAGGCGAGTGCCAGAGCACAACGCGATGATGGCCACAGGGGAGTGTTGAACATGGGAACCTCTGAACACGAGCACAGGCACCTGCCCAGCAGGGATGCAAGGACCTTCCCTTGCCCCGTTCAGGAGCCAGAAGTCCTGCCTCGACTGCAAGCTCTTGTCCCCAGCTGGTACTGCTGGTGTGTCTGCAGACGCTCTGCTCACCAGCCTAAGCAGCTCACCAAGAAGGAGGATTTTCGCCAAATCTGAGTTCTCTTCCACACGAATGTGGTTCTTTCTTTAAATCAGGACTTGAGCCGAAGGACTCAAGCTCAGAAATTGAAAAGCTCCTGCAAGGGATTAAAAATAATGGTATTCAGAGTGTCCTTTTCAGCTCTGGGAAAGAAGTAACCCCCTTGCAGCTCACCTGCTCCAGAGGTGCCTCTGGAACAGACCCTTCATTTCTAGCTGGGGTGGAGGCCAAAACCTCAGAAATCCTAAAACAGCACTCTGCATTAGTCAGTGTGGTCAAAGTACTGGGGCATGACACAGCCTGGTGCTCTTCTTTTGGGATCTCACGCCAGGAAGCATCCAGAGATATTTTAAAGACCTTTCTGTAAAGAAGCTTTACCTTCTGAAAGCAAAGAACATTGGCCCGAGTGTGCAGACAAACTCACAGCAGCTGCAGTGAAAGCAGAACCTGGCAGCTGCATAAAAAAGCCAGTTTATCTGCAAAACCAGAATCCTAGGAAAAATTCTTGCTTTTAATATTTTAACAGCTCCTCACAGTTACAGTGGCTAAGGTGTCTCTAATGCCATACTCAGCCAATCATGCAGCCTAGCAGTGCAATTAGTCTCCTGCAGTGCAAGCCCTCCCCAGCAGCTGAGCAGCAGCCCCTTGCTACAGCACTTCCCTGCAGCACAGGAGAAGGGCAGTTCTCTGCCCTGTGGGGCTGTGGGCAACTTTGAAATACTTCAGGTGCACAAACCTCAGCTCCTGGTCTTTCTGTGCTCACAAAGTGGTTTGGGAAACAAGAGGAAGCTGACATGTAGGCCAAATGATGAGCTGCAGACGACCCAGGGGCTCCTGCTGAGGTGACATCCTCCCCTACAGGCCGCAAACAAAGCTCTTGCGACTTGTTAGCGTGTACTGCCTGGACCAATGTGACCAGCCTGCCCTTAGGATTCCAGGTGCTGCCACACTACAAATGATGTTCTTCAGTAATCACAGTATTTCTGTGGGAGCTGGTCCACAGAAAGGGTACTCTCTTGCAGTGGAAACACCCCAATATTATAAAGTTCATGTTGGTGCAGTTACACTGGATGGGACGATCCACTCTGACACCCACTGCTGGAACTAGGGGGTCTTGCCATCCCACCTCACCAGCCCCATCTCCTGCTGCTTCCTCTAAGCCCTGGGGTTGAGCAGGTGCGTCTCAGAGCAAGCCCAGCTCACTCATGTGGCAAGAAAAACCCTAATCCAGACATGGATATTAGCAGAAAATACTTTTCTGCTGCATCTGTGAGCTGAGTTGGCTCATGTGAGGGTCCAGCAAACGCTAAAGCTGGGGCGAAGTGTGACGAGTGACTAAGGAGCAGGATCTTCTGGTGTCCTTTGAGCAGGGACACCGAGGGACACCAAGAAAACTGCTGCAGGCAAGGTGGGCTAGCCATTCCCTAAGGAAAGGAATGAGGTGAATTCTCTGGAAACAGTAACGCTTGGTGTGTGCATGGGCTATTTCAATGCTCTCACAAACAAAAACACACTGACCAAGGTTACAGAACTTGAAACTTGGTCTAGAAGTGCTTGTCAAATGGCTGTGCATGAATATTTCACAATCATTGATCCCAACTTCCAGCTGAAGCTGCCTGTAAGGAATCCTTTTCCAATTCATTCTGGGGCTGACTTGGCTTGCACGTTACTGCAATAAAGACCTCACAACAGGACCCCATGAAGCAGATTTGCCAACAACATACAAATCCAAAGAGATTCCAGTTCACTGTGCTACAGACGTACTGGCTTTGCAGGGCTAACTCTGGAAAACGCTCATGTCAAGCAGGAAGCAAACTGAGAAGGCACAGAACAAACACGAGGCAGCAGGAACTAGTCACTGCTTCAAACCAGAAACACACTGAGAAGACCACAAGTATTCACAGGGAACAAAAGACAGCAATGCTGCAGCTGTTAATTTCTGCCTATCGCAAGACACAGCATACACAGGAATGCCACAGCCAGAAGAAAAGGAATCAACTTGTGTGCTGAGCATTAGAGATGGAAAATATCTGCTTTCAGCACCAGGGGCTGCAACATCCTTCCCTATAAGCCCTTTCCCACGTGCTGCCTGCAGGTGTACAGCTCAGCTCCACCTCCACTGCCCTCCCACAGGTCACGTGCTCGTAGCTTGTGGGAACCAGACCCTCCGGTAGGGACCCCAAAGTGCATGCTTTTATTTCGGGAGATGCCACGTCAAGTGACATCTTACAAGATCCAAAGAAACCCTAAATGTCCCTCACTGGACACTTCAGCCTGATCACACGCCATAGCTGGGGCTGAACAACATTCACGGATACCCAGACTGCAACAACACAGTTAGAGAAGATTGCTCAACGACATACAGTTCGTAGTTTTGATCTTCTGTCTCCTGCTGCACTGACAGCTCCTCCAAAGTTGCATCGATATCCAGCTGATTCGTCTCCAGCTGCCGCAGCAACGTCTCCCTCTGAAGAAAGGAAAACAAGCCGGGTCTGAGCAGGAAGGGCCATTGTAACAGATTTCCGCGTGCTCCCAGGGCGCAGCAAGATCTGGTGTCACCGTTCCACCCGCAGCAATGAATTAAACAGGAGCTCTGGCCCATCTCACGGTGTCCAGTTTTAATACAGAAGCATGACGGGAAGCAGAAGTGGGAGCCAAAAAAGCACGTTAATCCAGATAGTCTGGTTGTATGACAGCAATCTGTTCTGAGAGCTGTACTGTATCAGATAGTAAATCAATAATGCATGATTTCAGACACAGGATCACTAGTTGCATTTGGAGAACAATATCAGCTCCTGTAGAGAACAGCTGTGCAACCAGTTCATTCCGAGACTTTTTTTTTCCTGGCAATAAACAGGCCCTCCTGTGAGCAGGACTCTTGGTGCAAAACCACAATAACTCTTTCTGCTGCTGGGGGAGATCAGTGCCCACAGCCCCAATTTCTGTGGGCTCACAGAAATTTCAGAAGTCACTGCCCCTCTGCCTTCAGCTGCTGCCCCACCGATGGGAGACAGATGCTGCAGGCCATCCAAAACCTGACACAAAGCAAGCAGGCTGCACTGACACACAACAGTGCAGGCTATTTTAATTCAGTCCATCCCCTTCCACACTTCCACGATCTCAAGCAGAAACCTCTGCTTAGGGGAAGTGACTTCTTAAATGACTGCAGAGCAACTGCAAACGGCCATGCCACAACCCTCCTGAAGGCGGGGTGGCAGCGGGAGGAGATCAATAGCCACATGCACTGTGCTGAGGCTGCACCGGCAGAGTTTCTCAGAATTCCTGCGATCATTTCAGTTAATTCATTGCTTACCAGACATTAACATTCTTATTTTTTACGCTTTGTTACAGTGTTTAGCACATGCAGGGACCCATTTTTCCTTCACTAGGTAATTGTTATTCATATCCATACGTTCTACGCAGATGGAAATTTGAATTCAATTAAATGTATATAAAGAATTATGAAGTCATTATTTCACTTGAATTCCCTTTATTGTGGTATGCAACAAGCAACTTTCAACAGAACATGCTATACTTTTAGGCTTGCTGCACTAAACAGAAGAACTAATTGGTAGTAAGCGACTTTAAACGCTTCCTCTATGGCTCCTGCATCCTTCAAGATTTTAGCAGTAGCAATGGCATCCTTTTGTATTATTCATAGACTATAAGCAAAAATCAGACAAAAAGGAAAGTCTCCTGCTTCTTTGTCCTCTTTTTCCCTAAGATGAGTGAAGTAAACGCTGATCAAATTAGCTGAATAAACAGAGACAGAGGGTACGCTGCTCTCCAGTGCTCACCGTAGGCACTTAAGTAATGGCTTTTGTTAAACGAGGGCTTTGCCTTTCCTTGTACTTTGGCAGTAAGATGTGTACCTGAGTTTTATTTACGTCAATTTTACCAGATCACAGTTAATTCAGAGCTTAGATTTAATCAAGAGAAATTTCCATCAAATTTTGTGAAAATTCATTACCAATAATGGACTTCAAAATACATAAAAATAAATTCTCTTCTACCATGCTGGTATTAAAATATTAAAGAAGCAGCTTATTTTTAGCAGTGACCCAAAAGAAGGGAATAAACCGCGTGCTGCAGACCAACGCTTTGGCTGAACGCCACTTCCAAGTGCTTCCTGGGAAAAAACTGCTCCCGCTGCCCGCAGAACGCCGCCTGCTTCCAGCGCAGCGCTCCGCAGGCCGGGCTGACCCCACGCCGTGCCGTGGGCCACCAGCAGAACCCGCGGCGTCGGACGTGAGAGCCCTTCCCCTGCAGAGGGGCTGATAAACAATTGAGGAGCCCAGGCTGCCAGGGGGAGCTTGCTGTGTCCGGGGGTGCGAGTTCCACCATCAGGTAACCTGAGCGCAGCGCTGAGGGACGCGGTGGAGCCGCACGCGTGGCCCAGCAGCTCCTCCTCCCCCGGGGGCCTGTGGGAGCACAGGAACCTCAGAAGCTGGCTGAGGCTGATGAAGTCCTGCGTGCCTTTAATGGCCGACAGAAGCCCCCTCCTTTAACCCTACTCTGCACCAAGAACCAGGAAATTACTGCTCTCTAGGGCCTCTGGCTGGCAAGTCCCTCTTTGCGGTACCTTTAGGAATTGAGGCTAGCTGTGACTTTCCCCTCACTTGGCACCGAGGCCTGGTGGGGCCTGCTGGGCTCCCCGCACACCCACAGTCCAAAGCTCCAGCAGCAAACGCCCAGAGCCCCCAAAGGAGCAGTGCTGTGGGGCAGCACGAAGCTCTTCTGATAAAGCTGCACCCCAAATGCCGGAGGCATGTCTTAGCTGGAGCCTGGCACCAAGTAAAGCCCCCAGTGCTTGGTGGCAGCAACCGAAGGCCTCCAAACCTGCAGAGCCACCTGCCTGCAGCCAGGCCGAGCAGCGCCCTCACACCAGGGGGAAACAAAACAAACTGCCTTCATACCAGACCCTCTGCTGCGATTTTCGTCAGAATGCATGGAAAAGCACCTGCCTGCAATCCACAGTGAGCACAGAACCGCAGGGACATGGTTTTGAACTGCTGTTTGAAAGGAAAGGCCAGGAAGCAATGCTCTGACCGCACAGACAGCACTCCGACCGGCGCAGCCTGCCCAGCCGCCACCTTCTGTGCCCAGGTGCAAACAACAGCGCCCACGTATTTACAAGCATGGTTCACATGCACCCATCCAAATCTTCCCTTGCACATTCTGGGAACTAAGCTGTTCAAGGAGAAGTCTTCAGAAGCTTGTTTCTGAAGTGTTTAATTACATATAAAAATAAAATATAAATATAAATAAAAAACACAGGATTTGAGAGTCCAGTAACTGAGCTCGCCCCACAGGTAGCACCTGCACCTTGCCTTCTGCATCACCCCCAGCGCCGCCCCAAGCCCACTGAACAGGAGAATACAGAGGGGTTGGTCACCCCACTTCCTTCACCTCTCCTGAGCAACCGCCACTGATATCTCCAAACTGCTGAAGGCCATACCAGATTTATTTCTCCAGTTTCCCTGAAGACCAACACCTGTCCAAGACGTTCTCTGGCTTTGGGAGCAGTTACCTTACTGTGCGCTAACTGCTTTCAGACTCTGGTTAATAAATCATGTTTACTTATTTACAGCACATGTAAACGAAAGGTCCTCTAAGACCCTCATCCTAAAGCTGCTTCCATGCAAGCCCTACAAGCACTTCAGTGTTCCCTGCTGACATCTATATTTAGGAAAATCATTCCCTATAGTGACCATTACGAGTATCAAATCAGCAGCTTTCAGACACAAATCTGCAGGAAGCCTGTGCTAATGTCTCTGTTTCTCATCAACATCTATTTGAGAAGAAGAGGGGAGATCTACAAAAGCAACAAAAGTAACCTGGGAACTAATTTTTCTGCGTGATTTCCACAGCACATCACTTTACCATAGGAACCAAGGCTACAGAAACATCTCCCCAACACCATGTTGGAAGATTTCAGTCTTCCCACTGAGCAGCAGGCTATTTTTAAAACTTATTCCTCAGAAATGTGTTGTGTGACTAGGTTTACTAGGTTTTTGCACATTCCATTTTCTTATCTGGTTCCTTCTAATGCATCTGCTCTCCAGATTTGGGATGTGGTAACATCCACTAATGTATCTGAGCTTATTCTGACCGAGCATTTTCAATTTGGATTAGTTGTGTAAAAATACACACAGATGTTTCAATTACTGGCAAAAGATAATTAAGACCAATTGCCTGAATTTTTCCATCCAAAAGGAAACAGTAATACAATGTCATATGCATCCTGAAAAGCACTAAATCGTTGACCCCAAAGACGCCCGTATGATGACACCTAAAGGTCCTCTTCTAAAGGACCACAGCCAAGAATTTCACTCTTCCATGCCCACTCAGCCTTCGCCGTTCCTCTCAGTCCACCCACAAAGGCTCAGTTACAACAGAAATCTGAGACTTGGATCTGCTTGCAAAGGATTCAAGCAGGTCAGTTACTGTTCGTCTTAGGACACGGATTTCAGCAAACAGCTGTCTCTGAACTACTCAGTCCATGCTAAATCTT
This sequence comes from Alectura lathami, assembly GCA_013399715.1. NCBI lineage: Eukaryota > Metazoa > Chordata > Aves > Galliformes > Megapodiidae > Alectura > Alectura lathami. The sequence goes on from VXAV01009754.1 coordinate 10,966, forward strand.
TTCTCTTCTAAGCCTTAAGAATGACAGCACAGAATTTAAATAGAACGTTTAACAAAGATGTGTATGTAACATTTTTGATTTAGTAATTACAACCCAGCTTTCTTGACAGTGATATTCATCACCTTGGAGCCATTCCACACAGGTAAGCATTTTTCAACATAGCCAAGGTGAGCCCTCTCGCAAGCAGAGACACGTTTAAGTCACAGGCACCGATATACTAATGTAATTCTGTTAACTACACTCTTATGGAAACAGAAATCTAGGTGGGATCCTTTATCAGCAACAACAACAACAAAAAAACCACATGTAAATCCAAATTCCCACCCTAGAGCACGTGAACCCTGCATGCCAGGGAAGTGCCACCTCTCTTACCTGCAGCTGCAAGAAGGGGATGTTGAAGAACTTGTGCAGGTACTTGAGGCCAAAGCTGTTCTTCATGGAAGACTCAGCATAGCGAAAATAGGAGGAGCCAGGAGGCCTGTCTCAACCAGATAGGGAAAGAGAAAAAAAATGTACACGGCCATGCATACACACAGAAGAGGCACCTGCTGAACAACACACCACGAACAACCCCCATTCACAAGCCAGCACCCCAACCCCCAGGTGCAGGCAGGCATGGTGTTCTGCTGAGGACCTGTTTCTCTTTTTACAGGCAAAACCCAGACTCCTCCTCCTGAAGGGTGGCAGAAAAAAGCTGGAACACAGCTGTTGTGCGCACAGTGCCATGCCAGACTGAGAGATACTGTGTCAGGACACGGGGTCATTGGTTCCCTAAACTGAGGGGTTCACTCATGTACGAGCCATACATTTCTCAGTGAAGGTTTTCTTTTAAAACCAGAACCAGATCTATGCTGAGTCACTGACTGAAGCCTCAGCACTGGGCATTCAACTCTGTTAAGTCATGTATAAAGATGTATTGGTAAAGAAACGGCTACAATACAGACTCAAGCCCAAAACTGACAGCATTTCTATATGCCTACATCATGAAGACCAAGAAAACTAAAAATTGCCTTAAAAGCATACACCCGCATTGAAAGGTACCATCTACTGAATCCTGACCAACGAGCAGCAACAGAGAGCCTCAAAGCCTTGTAGAAGGGACAACCTTGCCTGCCTGGCGGTGGTGGAGTGTGGTTTGTCTGTACCCAGAATGCACTATGCAGGGATGCTCTCAGAGGAAGGGGAAGAAAACAGCTGCATTCACTGGCATTCTTGTAGCAGAATAATGGGGAGCAGAGAATGGTTGTGTTGCAGGGAGAATTCTTTCACAAGAGGACTACCCAGAAAGAAAATGACCGCTTGGGAAAAGTATTTCTGAAAGGCATATGCTGCAAGAACTCACTGCTCCCAGGAGTATAGTTAACAGTCTGCTCAGCACAGGCTCCTAGAAAGAGGGGCCAGAAGAAAGAAAGAAGGGGACAGACTCTTTGTCAGGGTCTGTTATGACAGGACACGGGGAAATGGCTTCAAACTGAGAGTGCAGATTAGACTGGATATAAGGGAAAAGTTCTTTATGATAGGAGTGGTGAAGCACTGCCACAGGCTGCCCAGAGAGGTGGTGGATGCCCCGTCCCCAGAGACCTTCAGGGTCAGGCTGGACGGGCTCGGAGCACCCTGACCCAGCTGTAGGTGTCCCTGTGCGCTGCAGGGAGTGGGGCTGGGTGGCCTTTAAAGGTCTCCTCCAACTCAAAGTATTCTGTCATTCTATGATCAAAGGTGAAAGAGCCTACCAGGCAAAGCGAAGCTGCCCTGTGAGACTCAGAGCTGCCAAAGCCTAGAAGCCAAGTAGAGGGCTGGAGGATGAACGTGACGCGGATCTGAATCACAGCAGCAACAGTTCCCCACGGGTGATGGCAGAGAGCAGCCGAAGCCCGCTCCCCTGGCTGGTGACGGCGGTGCCACTGCAGCTACCTGTTGAGATTGTCGATGAAGTCCCGCACGTCGCCAGGCAGGATGACCCGGTGCTCCCCCATGTCTCGGTAATTCCCAAGCACGCACACTGGAACGTGGGTCGGCACTTTAGGAAGCTCCCTCAGAATATAGTTAAACGTCCTTCACCAAAGGAGAGACAGACACAGGCAGATGGGGGTGAAACACCATTCTGTGAGAAGTTTCACACACAAACCACAGAGAAAATACCAACTTTTTTTTCCAAAATCCTTCCAATACTGTGGCTCTCCCCACCCCCAATATATTAACTGTAAATATGTTTGTATCATTCTTCCTTCAATAACGATTTGATAAGTTCAATAATCCACTTTCACCTCAGGCTGAAGGTGCAGGAATATTTCCCTCAGACTTACGGAACCGTGTGAGGTCAGCAAATGAGAAGGATTCCCTCATTTATGCTGGTAACAGGCTTGCTGAACCACTCCTAGCCTGTAAAACACAGGCTTAAGCAAAAAGCAGGAACTCATAGCATCTCCTCTTCCAACTCTTGCTTTCACACGACACTTCCCCTCCTCCTCAGATATGCAAAATGAACAGCTCATTATTTCTATACATTAATGCAGCCTAGGGCATCTAAATAATCCTCACTAATACCTGTCTTCCTGGGAATTTCTGCTAGCTTTCCCTTTTCCCTTGTGGTCTGCAGAGGGAGGCGTTGGTAACATGCCCAGCATACTTTGCACCTGTGACAGCGCTAATTATCAAACCTCAGACAGCGGCATATCACAAGCCCACAGGGAGCCTGCTTGTTTGAAACAAACCCAGGAGAGCGGTATATTAAAAGACTTGCCAGAAGATAAAGCTATTATTTTAAGGGATACAAGCTTGCTTCGGCTCAATAGGGTGCTTATCAGCTCAGAGACCGTGTGGGAATCAAGAGGCCTAGAAGTCAGCTGCTTCCACTAAACAAGCGAGAATCACGTGGTGTGGAGCACGCTGCTGAAGATGCCTTACCACTGTTTGGTAATGTCAAACATCATCACGACGCCGTTGCAATTCTTATACACATCCAGGAACTCTGCATCCAGAGCCATTTCTGACTCTGCCTGAGGAAACAAAAGCAAAAAGAGCAGTAAGTAACTCACCTTTGGGCTCACTCAGAACACAACTGATACCGCGCTCAACAGGCAGACTGCCTGGAGTGACAACCACTATGAAAAGCGTCTGTGGATTTCACGTCATCGCCATGCAGAAAAGGTGCCTGTGGGGGTCACAGCTTCCACTGCCCTCAGGAGCAGGGTGTGAAACACCTGTCAGTCTGAGAAAAACCATGTCTGACAGGAAGTGCTAAAACCCACTCTCCAGACCCCGCATTGGCAAGGTAAGTCCATGTAAGCCACAAGACAGAGTGCAGGGAACTCGCCTCCGATATTCCATCTCTCTGCAAACTCAAACACTGACTATGCCTCTAATGCTGTGGATGTATTCGGGTGGGATGTAGCTTCTACTGACTTTCTTCCATGCAGAGCTACAAGGATGTGTTAGGAGCCAGTTTGGTTTTCACTGCTTGGACTTTGCTCTCTGCAAAACGCAGAGCTGGTCAGAGCAGAACCTGCACAGCTCTTGCTGCAATTTGGCACCAGCAGAACAATTCCCCCTCATTTTCCAAGAGTGAAACACGTACGCACATCTGCGAAGGAAGAAGCAGATGTGACATCTGTTCTCACTGAGGCCTTTTCCCATAAAAGGGGAACATTTTCAAAGAAAGTCCTGCAAATCTGATCACACAGATTGAGCAGGACTGGCACCCTTGGTGCCAGATAGCTCTTCACTGCCGTGACTCATCCCCACAACTGAGTGCTCAGCAATCTGTGTGTCAGTAAGACCAGATTTTGCATCAGTTTCTGGTGGCTTTCATGTGGCTACTGAGTGAGTGCCAGAACCCTGCACCCCAAAGGGCAATGACACATGAACAGGAGGAACAAAGCTCTTTAAGAGCTGCAGCAGAGATCATGCGACCAACGGCCTTCCGACTGACTTTTCCTGGGGATAGAATCATATAGCTTCTGAAGGAGATGCCGCAGAAGTGCACTGGCAGCCCAAATGCTGGGATTATGCTCTCCCACTTGGTACTTTGTTCTACAGCAGTAGATCCAAAGGGCACACCTTTGTGCAGGAGCCTCAGGGAAGCCTTTTCACAGCAGTGGCACTTCTACTGCCCCTGCCTCCTCTACATTTCACAGGGTGTTAAAAGGCAATTGTTATACCAGTTTAAAGAGCAGCAAGAGAAGGTGGCATTACAGTGATTTCTTAGTGTTTCACAAGAAGCCCATTACCAAAGGACTTCCGGACACTCACTATGTGCAAACAGGTGCAAAGCTACAGAGTAAACAGCCAGGGTGGGGTCACTCCCAAAAGATAGCACAGAAAGCAGCAGGAAAGCTGTGGCAGGGCACAAACAGGGATCAAAAGCACAGAGTGAAGAGCATCAGGGATCACACTGTCCCTATTCACCCTCTGGGCCAGCCTTAAAGCAGAAACAAACGCAGAACTTACTCTCTGTGGACCAAAGGTGGGCAAGAGGCCTCCTGCTAAGAGGCAGACAGCAGCATTCAAGGTGACTCACCTCCTGAGGGTCATTTTCCAGTTTCAAACCATCTCCTCGTTTTTTGCACTTTCCTTAAAAAGAATTGTAAAAAACAAATGCATTACTCTGGGCAGAGAACTCCAGGATGGGTCTGTGAATCCTTGGGCAGGGCTGCAGGATTTGGAACTTGACCTTAAAGCAGATCCACCTTCTGCTATAAGCCTTGGGAAAGAGGAGGGGTGGGAGAGGCATACCTTGCTAAAGAATACCAACCACTCTGCTCAAGAATACCAGCTAGTCTAATTCAAAGATGAATAAGAAGAAAACCTGCAGCAGATTTAACCATGCTCTTCACAACATAAAATCACAGTGACTCAGTAATGCAGGTTTTGGTGCATTCTCTGACCACAAAAGGAGCTGTCCTGCTACACTTCCTGCACTAGAGCTGGAGAGGAAAAAGATTATGGGGCTGCTAGAATGGAGCTGCACAACCACATACGCAGTGTCTGAGAGATGCTGTGATGCTACTGTGCTTTGCACCGAGGCAAGCGGTCTGGGAAATGAATGTGATCTCAGAGCCCAGGGGCTGCCTCGTGACCGAAAGTAAAAGGGGCTGGCAGGAAACTGGGAGAGCTTATCACACAAAACACAGACAGAACTTATACACGAGGAAACCCAAGCAAAATCAAATGAAATGTGGTGAGGAGGTTGTGGAAAAGCACAGGACAAACAGCCCGCATGTGCACCAAAGGCTGTAGTGCTGCATGGATCAGGTCTGGACATCACCAAAAAGGCGAAGAAACGAAATCCCCAAGAGGCACATATTCAAAGCCATGCACTCTAGAGGGGTGCACACAAGAATAATGCAGAGGACAGATAAAACTCTAATTAACCTCACAGGAGAGCGCAAGAGGCAACACGCTACACGACTGGAGAAGACACTAGAGAACTACTATACAGCCATAATCCCGGCTCTCTACGCTTCTCTGCAACTCACCTGCTTCCAGTATGGCACATGCTAAAACGCAGCCCTTCTGCTTAAAGCTGCAATCCCCAATGACTTCTCCCTTTTCTCGCAGCTTCTATAAGCACTGATTAAGTTCACGGACTGACATTTTAAAGCACCACTGGCATTTCAGAGAATCATAGAACAGCTTGGGTTGGAAGGGACCTTAAAGTTCATCCTGCTCCAAACCCGTGCTGGGGGCAAGGACACCTCCCTCCAGATCAGGCTGCCCAGGGCCCACCCAGCCTGGCCTTGAGCACCCTCAGGGATGAAGCACCCACAGCTGCTCTGGGCAGCCTGGGCCAGGGCCTCACCACCCTCTCTGTGAAGAATTTCTTCCTTACACCTAATCTAAACCTGCTCTCTTCCAATTTAAAGCCATTACTCCTAGTCCCATCACTACATGCCCTTGCAAAAAGCTGCTCTCCAGCTTTCCTGGGGGCCCTCTTTAGGTACTGCAAGGCTGCTGGACGGTCTCCCCTGAGCCTTTTCTTCCTCAGGCTGAACAAGCCCAACTCTCTCAGCCTGTCTCCACAACACAGGTGCTCCAGTTCTCTGAGTGTCCTTGTGGTCTGCTCTGGACTCACTCCAACAGCTCCAGCCCTTCTTGTGCTGCAGCCCCACAGCTGAACGAGGCCCTGCAGGTGGGGTCTCACAAGGGCAGAGCAGAGGGGGACAATCACCTCCCTCGACCTGTTGGTCACCCCTCTTTTGAAGCAACCCAACATACAGTTGGGCCTCCTGGGCTGCAAGTGCACGCTGCTGGCTCATGTTGAGCTTCTCTTCAACCAACACCTCCAAGTCTTTCTCAGCAGGACTGCTCCCAATACACTCTGCCCAACCTGTATTTGTGCTTGGGATTGCCCCGACCCAGGTGCAAGACCTTACACTTGGCCTCATGCACTCCATGTGGTTGGCATGGGCCCACCTCTTGGGCCTGTGGATGGCATCCCTTCCCTCTCGTGTGCCAACTGTACCATTTGGTTTGGTGTCATCTCCAAATGTGCTGAAGGTGCAGAGTTTCCAGGAGGATCTGTTCCATGACCTTCCTGGCACAGAGGTCGGACTGACTGGCCTGTAGCTCCCCAGCTCTTCTCTTCCCTTTTTAGATGAGGTGATGTTTCCCCTTTCCCTGTCACTGGGAGCTTCACTGGGCTGCCACTTCTCCAATGTGATGGACAGTGCCATGGCAACTTCATCCACCAGTTCCCTCAGGACCCTCACACGGACCTGTGCACCTTCACATCCCTCAGCTGGGCTTGAACCTGGTCCTTCCCTACAGCGGGCAGTTCTTCACCCTCCCAGCCCTGCCTCTGCCTTATGTGACTTGGGCAGCGTGGCCGGAGCACTTGCTGGTGAAGACTGAAGCAAAAAAGCTGTTGAGTACCTCAGCCTCCTCCACACCCTGGGTAACCAGGCCTCCTGTTTCCTTCCAGAGAGGGCCCACGTTTTCCCTAGTGCTCCTTCTACCACCAACAAACCTATACGTGCTTTTCTTGTTGCCTCTGATGCCCCTGGCCAGATTAAATCATACTAGCTTTCCTAAGCTGATCCCCGCCTGCCTGGACAATTGCAGTGTTCCTCCCAGGCTACCTGTCATTCATTCCACTCTCTGTAGGCTTCCATTTGTGAATGAGTTTGGCCAAGAGCAACTTGTTCATCCATGCAGACCTCCTGGAGTTTCTGCCTGACTTCCTGTTTGTTGGTGTGCATCGCTCCTAAGCTTGGAGGAGGTGGTCCGTGAACATTCATCAGCTTCCTGGGGCCTCTCTTCCCTCCAAGGCTTCATCCCATGATACTTCACCAAGCAGATCCCCAAAGAGCCCAAAGGCTGCTCTTCCGAAGCCCAGGGCACTGAGCTTGCTGTGCACCCTCACTCCTCACTGTGCACCTTGACTCAGCATCACCAGAAAGTGAGTGAGGGTTTTAAAGCCTAGGCCTCCTGACAATGTGGCATTAACATCAGTTACACTGCAATCACATTCCCAAATCTTAAAGCCCAGGACCAGTGGGCAGAAGACGGCAGCACATACCAGTATCTAGCATCAGCAAGGGGCCACCAGCTCTCACCACCTTCCTGTGTTGCCAGGAATCCTAATATGCAAGAGCAAGCATGTGATCCTCCACCTAGTGCTGAAGAAATGTAGTGTGGACATACCATGAAAAATCTGTCCTTGCCCCCAGGTATTGTTCAAACTCTAGCTATATAGAGCAGTTTCCAGAGTTTGATCAAATGAGCAGCACTGCAAACATCTTCCACATGTTACGGGCAGCAGTTAAGAACTGTGCTTCTGAACTGACTTTGCTCCAGACTAAACAGTGATGAGTTAATAACAATAGCATTGCAGAGACTTGCAACTCCTTCTGATAATTTCTAGAAACTCACACTGCCATTGGGAACAGAACACGTTTGGCAGCTCAGATACACACGCGGACCACCCCCATTGACTCTTCTAAGAGCCTGCGACACGGGACAAAACCAGCTGATGAACTTCAAGGGCCTGCCTGTAAAACTCATGGCTCAGTCAAATGCTGCACATGACAACTGGGAAAAGAAAGTGCTTCATTCTTCTGGCATGCAGGCCGAGGTTAGTTACGAAATAAGCAGCTACTCATGAAAGTTATAACTCCGCAGTGCTTCCCTGCTTAACCTAAATGAAGAAAATTTGCATCAGAGAAATCACCCATCGAACACCCTTACCAAGCACTATCACAACAATGTGCACACGGACATCAGGACACATCCCCTGTGAAGTCAGCGTTAGGCTACCGAAAGCACTGTTGGCTGGCAGCACTAATTGAGAAGTTGGCTGCACATCTCTGGCACAATTTTGCAGCTACATTTGGCAACTGGTGGTCAGCTGTATCACCTGCTAGCTGTCAAGCAATTAGTGTCAGCTGAGAAAGTAGGAGTTTGGGGTACCTTCAGAACGGAAAAAGGTGTGGGACGATATTCAGCAGGCGTTGCACAGCAGCTCTGCAAGTGCTGCAGGGTACAGCAGGAGGCTGCAGTCCCAACGCCCTGACAGTGCGTCTGGCAGATGTTTCTGTACACACTGCAAAACGTGGACATTCCTGGGGTGTCTGCAGCCCCAGTGTCATTCTCCTTTGTCATCTCAAAGTAGCAGAAATATTGATCCCAGTCTTTCCCCATTCCTGCAATTCACCTCCCTCGATGACACAAGCATGGGCTCTGACTTTTCCCAGTGCAACTGAAGTTGTGGATGTGTGGGATGCACACACCTTTTTCCACTTGAATTAATTTGTTTCAGGTCAGTGGAACTCACGTGGCTTCTCTGAATGTCAAAACATCACTATTTCTCCAGTTACTGCTACACTAGCCTGGACGTGACCTGAATTTCTCCTGTCAGAACTGAAGCCCAGGTAACCACAAATATCCGTCCCAGACTCTTCACGGTTCACAGATACATCTCATCCTGAACAACTAAGCTGCAACTCTGTCCAGGTTAGAAAGACAACTGCTGCCTGAGACTGAACACAACTTGCACACCTCTCCCTGTTTACAGCTTTAAGTGTGCACCAAAAGCAGTGAGTAACACTCCGGCATGATGCTCCCCACTGCTGCAAAGGAGGGCAGCTGCAGAGGAGTAACAGCTGAAGAGCGTGTGTGTGTGTGTGTCCATATTCATGTGCAGGGTCTATTTTTGGAATCAATGCTGCAAGATGAGCCAGATAAAGGTGTGATAAATGCGGTGGAGAGATGCAGATCAGGCTGCAGAGGCACATGTACAGAGGTGACTGTGTGATGACGTGCACAAGGTCCTGCGTTTAGGTGGCACTGATGTGCGATCTGGGAGCCCCGACTAGATATCTAAGGCGATCATGTGGGGGCTGCTCAGCTTCCCCAGCTAGAACAATGACTGCTCCTTCTTTGCAGGCATAACAGCAACACGGAAAGCCAACAACCTCCTAGCAGTGCCCCAGGGCCTACGGAACAGTTCCTCTGGACACCAGAAGACTGGATTTGTGGCCAGCATGTGGCAGCCTCTGTGTACCATTCCATTTGCTGCAGGATCACAAGGACTCAGTAAAGCTTGCCAACAAATGCAGTCCACAGTCAGAGATGCTTCTGTGCATCGTTCCACACCACACGTTTCCAAAATGTTTGTATCCCCAGCGTCATCTAACTTCTGACATCAGAAAACAACAGAAATATTAACTCTGATCTTTCCCCATTCTTATAAAAAACCTCTGGGAGGGAGAAGGGTGAAGGGGAAAGGAAAGGAAATCAATCCCCAATATGGGGGAAAGGGCTTATGCTATTCTAGGGGCCACAGAAAAGAAATATGACTCGATCCTTTCAGTTCCTGTATGGGATAAGATGCAGGAAGCAAACCACCAGAAGTTATGAGTCAGGAGATCACCTGAATTCCAAGCAGCTTCTTTGCACCCAGGATCTGCTCAGCTCTATGACCTGCAGCAGTTACACAACTTGCTGCAAAGCCAGAAGGATGAGTCAGGACTGTGACTTCTGCTGACAGGTATCTTTGCTATGTTCTTTTAGTTCCAAGGCCAGTAAAGGAGACTGTATTTAGTACAGACGTTGGATGAAATTCAATACAATCCATAGCTGGGGGCAAGCTTTGCTTGTTCAGAGTTTAACAAATGGCATCATTACACAAATGAGCTCCCTGAGCAGGCCCAAGGAGAACCGAGCAGGCTGCAGATAAGCCTGCTCCACTGAGTTTGCACATAGGAAAAAAAAATCCTGAGAGTCAAGAAAAAGGTGAGAGGAGCAGCACGGCGTAAGCTGCCGTTCCCTCCTGCTTCAGCGCACTGAACTCCCTCACGGCTCTGGGCTTTCACAACTAGCCTCTTCCCCTTGGTTCCAAATTAAAATCTTTATGCTAAACAAACGCAGTGACTCACCACCCCTCAGCCAGGCAGGGCCAGCCAGCTGCTTCCCGTGCTCCTAAACCAGGCTGGAAGGAAAAACCAAAGCCCACAGCTGAACGAACAGGGACAGGAGCTGCTGCTAAGCGCTAGGTGGAACTACTCAGTAAAACCACGTTTAACACGGTGCAAACATGTATATGGAGCTTTTCAGGGTGCAGATTGTTGAGTTTCCCCACCCTGAGATGTGAGGAATGGCAAAGCTGCACTCTGTTGTGCAGAGCGGGCTGGAGCTGCTTTCCAAGACTGGAGCTGAACGCTGCGGTCTGTGAACACAGACAGTCTATCCGTGTACCCCCATTGGTCCTGCAATACTGGTGTTCTAAGAGCTAAATTTAAATAGGTGCCTCTTAATTTTCTGTAACAATTGTTCCAAACTGGGGAAACACTTGCAAAAGAAATTTAGTCTGGAAAACAGCGCACGCTGAAAAGCACGCTCAGAACATGCATTTCTGGCAGGTTCAAATCCAGCCTGATAAAGGCAGCATTCTGCATGACTCTAAATGTGCACATCAGCCAGGGTCTTGTAGGTAAGGGGAAAAAGGAGGACCAGGTCTCATCAGCACTCTGTGGCAACAGCACTGGGTACTTCACTACTAGGAGCCTACTGCCTAGGCTGCTGCTGCTCTTACCAAAAGCGTCGTGCAGGAGGATTTTGTGTCCTAAGCACACAGAAGGAAGGACAAAAATGTCATAAAATAATGTTAAGATGAACCTTAAATACGATGCAGTTCTTAAGAGTTAATTTACACATTTTCCTCAAGTTGCATTTATCAAGAATCTGCAATGCTGTGGCAATGGGAAAGGATTTGATCTTAAATCATGGTAATCTGAATTTATACTCTACACTGATCAGCACACTTAACTACATGAAAATACACATCTGTGGTTCCTAAGTAGGGATCAGAAACAGATTGAGTTTCATCTTGAATATAAAGCAGAGATGAAGTGTCCCTTCAGATTTCTAATACATGTTCCACTGCCAGAAATGAAAGCAGTATCAGAAGAGCTGTTAACAACATCTGCTCATATCAAATTCAATCCATTTTGCCAAAAAAATGACAAGTCTCTAGTTTGGAAGATGACTGCTCTGAGAAGCTATTCACAGAGATAAATGCTGGAACCACATGGTTCCCGAATTAAGTGTCTATCTATTCATACCAAAGTTGCAAGGCAGAGAGAAAACAGATGTTTTGCTTAGATTCTGCCCCTGTGCATATCATCCCAGGGTCTGAAAGCCAAACTGTAACCAGTCTGACTTCAGCAGTAACTCTGACCTAAGTAAGGCTTTGTCTGCACTGCATAAAACTGAATGAAATCAAATGCCCATGATTTTCACCTGAAGTTACTGCTTCGAGTTTAACTTAAAGGCTCCCTTATGTGTCTGAACTAGAGAGGCAATCTTTAATTACCTTTCTGGTTTTACTGTTGTAAACACGATTTAGCTAACATGAAAAATTCACCTTCCCCCCTTCCCCCTCCCTATTTTAGCTACCTTATTACTTTTTGGCACGGACGCAGGTGTGAGCTGCACCCTTGGCACAAGGGAGGCAGCGTACGTCGGGTGCAGCTCTGCTGAGGCGAGGTGCCAGCAGTCAGCCCATCAAAGCTGAGGTTCCATCACTGTGGTCAACCAGTTTGAGTGAGAGAAACGCACACAGAGCACAGCTGCGAGCACAAGGTGCTCACCTGAGAAGCTGCTCTCCCGACCACACGCAGGCCTCTTAAAAGCCCAAACCCAGGCGCTCAGGGCTATGGAAGGGGCTGGTCACATTGACACCTGAGCCCTCAGCCTGTTCCAGCAACGGGTTCGACTCAGTTCAGTTCATGCTTTCAAGTATGCCTGACACTTATCTATGTATTTAAGAAAATGGCACTTCATATCCCGGAAAAAAACTAAAAACCGCTGAAAAATGCATTTATACATCTTAACACTTCCCTTGGCTAAGCGTTCAGGAAAGGTTCAAGTCGCTGACTTCTCTTTCATCATGCCCTCCTGTATACATTATTCACTGCAGAAAACATTTTATTGTTTAACTGTATCATCTCTTTGCAAAAGCAGCATGGCAAAAATTTTAGAACAAAGAACTCAGGAGCTGCCTACACATATTTAAAACTACAAAGGAGAGCAGATGAAGTCTGCAGTAAAGTTCAGAGAACCCGAACACACTCAGCAGCAGGCTGCATCTGTCACAGCACGTGAAACAACTGCTTCTGGATATTGGGTTTGATCTCCAGTTCGGACTGAAGATAACGGGTGCTAGCATAGGAGACTCCTCTCTCCCTCCCATGTTTTTCCAGGAAGAAATATCCATGCACTGAAGAAAACAAATACACACCTTTTCCTAAAGAAATGAGAAGGAAATAGGTACCTGAATTCCATTCAAGTTCTTAATTAAAGATGAGAAAAAACAAACAAACAACAATGAACCTCACAGAAAGAAACTTATAACTCTTACCTTTGTCAACCACATCCCATACTTCAACTTTAACGATGTCGTCAGTGGCTAGAAGCACAAAAAGAAGGCAGTGTCAGAAACAGGGTTTCGGCAACACAAACAGCACTCCACCCTTACCACGGGGACGGACCCAAGGCCAACACTGCCAAAGCAGCAGATCGCAGTTGAAACAAAAGGAATTCTTGAGCTGAGAGAAACCCAAACACCACTACAGGAAGGAGCAGGCTGTACTCTGATACCGCGTTACCGCAACAGCGTAACAACTCTTAGCTGTGGGACAGAACTGCTCTGCGTTTTGTCACAGATGTATGGTGTGTACAAATATTTCATGTAGATACTTTTCATAACATACAGAGGTTCTCGTGGTCTTTCACAAAAGGTGTAAGTTTTACCTGGAAAATAAAGTCTGGGCTAAAATCAAGGCACACAGCTGAAAGACAAAGGAATGCACACATCTAAGGAAAACCAGTCCCACTAACGGCATTTTCATGTAAACACGACAAACGCTGCAGGCAGTCCTGCAGCCACAGAAATCCATTCTCTGCAGATTTCAAGTTGCGTTCTACGAAGAACAAGGCATTACGAGCAATTTAATGAGCTGCAAAATCAGTAACTAACGGGCAGCAAGGTCGACTTGAGCTGCTAACATCTGAAGCAAGAAAAACAAAATTCTCACTACAGAAACACTACAGCCAGCACTGAGAGCCAGCAGCTGAACTGTCCGAGGGCACGAGGGATGGGCAGCCTTGGTCGGGCGTTTGTGCTGACCCTGAACAAGCAGCCTGATCCTCACAGAGCTGCTCTTCGGGAGCGCCGTACGGAACAAAGCCAACGCTCACACTTGGAGCAGCCCTGAACATAACGCAATGCAACAGGAAGCCACTGGCTGAAAGCAGAAAGTTGTCTCTAAGCATGGCATGAGAACGCAGCTCAGTGTCATTGTCAAACGGGTAAACATTTTCTCTGCAGAACCCACTGTTGGCTTAAATGTATCAAAATATTGTAAGACAGGTTTTGAATGAAGGAAAAGCTTGATCCTCTGCTTCTGGAGGAATTCCCCCTCTCAGATTTATACATACAGTGAAATCAGCCTCTGTGTTCCCTCTTTGCACCACCCGCTTGCCAGGAGCGGGACAGGAGCTGCGTGCCGGCCCAGCCAGCACTTCACAGCCCCCAGCACGCAGCACCCCGCGGCCGTACCGCCTCAGACCATCACACCCTACAGATGCCTGCTGTCCCCAGGTATTTCCACAAAGCCTCACACCAGCTAGGGCCCAGCCCCAAGCACTGCTCCCCCAGCTGTGAGCAGCTCTCACGCACCGAACCGCTTGCGCTGCGGCGTGGGATGCCCGTGGCCGTGGTGCTCATGTTTACTCTCACACCGTTACGTGACTCATTTCTTCCTCTGTGGATCACAGAGCAGAGCAGCTCTGCTGCTCCACACACCGATCTGTAAAGCACTCAAAGTACTCGAACAAAAGCATTTGCTATTTTTTTTTTCCCTGAGACTGACAAAAGGAGAACAAAACTGATGACGACTATAAACAAAAAAGGCGTACACTAAGGTCAGAAATGGCAATTCCTTACTCAGATACAAAAATTCCCGTAACAGAGACAATTGGCACAGAAAAGTAACTTGGTCCAATCTGAGTAGGAAGAATTACTTTCAGTTCTTCTACTTTTATTAATTCCTCCAGTATTAAACTTCTGATGATATGGCAAGGTGATATGCTCCTTACCTGGAAGGTAAATCTTCTAACACCCAGCAATGTAAGAAGCCTCAGATATTCGACAGTGATACAATCAACATCTGTAAATACTTGCTGCCAACTACCTCACGATGTTTGTTGAAGGTAGCTTGAGAGCATGATGACAGGAAAAGCAAGCTTAATTCTTCCTCTGCAGATTAACTTAACCAACAGGGCAGTGCCCACATCACCGTTCAGGGATGGAAAGTTTTCACAGCAGGAAACATACCTTGCAAAAACTTTAAGAAAGGGGGGGTTATTTTTACAAGTGTTAAGGTCAGTGTGGAATTTCCTACTGGAAACTATTAGTAAGAACATAGTAGTGTTTGATCAAGTGAAAGAATCACAAACGAAAGGCACAACTCCATGCGCAGTGTCCCAGCAGTTTACAGCAGCTTGGCAACACATGGCCTCGAGAAAAGTGCACTGCGACATGTGCACACTGCTGCCAAACCTAACCAGGAAGCTGCACAGAAACGAATCACAAATCTCAGAGCTAGGCACTAGACACGACAAATGCACCTGTGGTTTCCGACTGCCAGTGAGAGCCACCCCCACGTGCAGCTGTCCTCTGCCCTGGGATCACATCCACGTCCAAAGAGCCGGCGCCTGAGCCTCAGCTCAATAAAAGGAGAAACACCTGCGATGCCGGAGCCTTCTGCTGAAGGAACAGCCTCCAAACATCTTTTGGCATGTAACTGCTCACATACACAAAAACAATTAGGCAAGAATGAGCCTCTTAGAAATCAAAAGCTGTGTTTACAAACAGCGCTGACACGACTGGTTAGAGAGGAAACAAAACAGGTTTTTACCTAGGATACTGCAAAAACCACAATCAACACTCAGTGCAGGCTTCAGACTCAGACAACTAAAAATGAAGTAACCTGTGTCTCACTCTGGTTCGAGTCTGCCTAGGCTGAAGCCTTCACATTTGTTTTTGGAGAGAGCTTCCAACATCCAAACAGCGTTTAAGCACTACGTCCACACAGCAGTGCTGAGGGAGAAGTGTAAGAGCATGGAGGAAGGGTGCCACCCGCTACGCCAGACACCTCACTGCAGATGGAGAACACCACTGCATGAACACTGCAGACGTCAACACCCTGCGAGAGCTGAGGCAGCACATCTTCACGGTGGCACCCAAAATAAAGGCACTTCATGAAGAAATGCAGAAGCACACTCCTGCAGCATGGCCGTGCACAGACTCCCCCTGAAAGCGTCTAAAAGCTTGTGACATCAGGCTCAGCTCAACATCAGATCCTGAACAAGAGAGCACCACTCACTGGACTGCGTAAGGATCATCTTTTTCTCCACTGTCCAAGGCAATTCACAGCTATCCATCCTCACGAACCTCTGTCCAGAGAAAGCTGGCTCACATGGCAGCCTGCTTTCACACGGGCGCAAGAGACTCCACAGCTGTGGCTACCAGCACCCTGCAAGCACAGCAGCTCCTGCTCTCCCTCCTTGCGCTGAAGCCGACAAAGCCAACAGGTTGTAAGAGCAGCCCCGGGGCAGGCTGCCTGCCAGCACGCCCTGGGCTCTGTGAGCATCAACACCAGGGCTGGGCACCACGGCAGCACCCAGCAAACAGAACTGTGACTGGTACCGCAGGAAGAGCGCCCAGCTCAGCGCCTACCTCAGCGGTGGGCTTTTATTTCAGGTGTAAGGAGGCAGAGCACTCGCTCCAGCGAACAGGTAAAGAGGGGTGGAGAGACAACATCTGCAATGACAAACTAACTGCCGACCTTTTTTTAAAAGCAAAATTGGTCTCATGGAGCCAGCTTGTGCTAAGTCAGCAGTGCACCCTGCAAGGCCGTGGTGGTTTTGATAGGAGCCTGAAAGCTGGCCTTCATGCACTGTTCATGCAACTTCAGTGCCTGCTGTGTCTTCCCCAGGCTGGGTCCAGGGCTTCCAGAGCCATTTTACAGTGCCAGAGCAGATGGGAAACTCACACCTCATCTCTCGAACTCAAACAAGTACTTGAACTAGCTACCTCCATGCTTCAGGAGCTCAGCCTGGAGTTACCAGTTCTACAACCATCCTTAAAACATCGTCATCCCCACTTAGGGGATGCTCTTGACATTTTAATCAGTGAAAGACCAGTTTGCACCAAGCGTTTCACTTGTGTACAACAGCGTAACACCAAGCAGGGTTAGCCTGAGACAGATGTTCATAACAAATCTTAGCAAGTTTCCCTTAGCAAGTCAAGCACATCCCGTATATTCCAAATCTTTTGGATCCCCTGTTAAAAAACCTCCCTAGAACTGCAATTACCAAAGGGAATGCCTTTTAGCTCTTATAACATCTAGTTTCTGAGTAAAGTTATTAAAAACATGACTGAGAAACTGTGAATAATAAGTTAAAATAAGAGTGATGAAACCCCGCTTTATCTCCCATGCAGATACAGATGAAGAAAACAAGGCTGCAGTGGAATTTCCACCCCCAAGGCACAGAATGCACTGTCCCATGACTGCCTCCACCCTCTTTCCTCTTACTTTTATAATTCCAGTGGATGCTGGTGACTTGGATCTCCTGAGTTGGGATATATTCCTCAATGAATTTCTTTCCCTGTAGTCGGTGCCAGAGTGTGGTTTTCCCAGTGTTCCTGTCCCCTCGGATAACAATTTTCACTGCAGAGAAGAGCAAGCAGATAAGTAAAGCTGATTAAAAACAAATCAAAGAACGCTGTGAAAAGCACATTAACTTTTTGCAAGCATTATTCAGATGTAATTAGTTCTCCCATATTACACAGGCTCGATGGGTTTTGTTAAAAACCATGAGCCTCAGTCTTTAAAATTAGTGCTCATTCAGCTGCTCACATTAGCTCAGCAAAAAGAGCCAACAGTAAGACTGAAACTTCAGAATCCGCCCGCCTGCAGCCAGCTGAGCCTCTGCTCTTTCCACCCTCCTGCACCCAGCCCTCCAGCCCTCTCTCTCTGCAAATCTTTTACGCCAGGCAGCTTCTTCAGCCACCTCCTCCTCATTCACATTTCTCCTTAAACACTTTTCATTCTTTGGGAGAACAATCCCTTCCTAGAGCCAGTTGCCCCACGTCACTGACAGCCAGGGCGCAGCCCCCGGCTGGGCTGGCCGAGGCAGGGTGCCCTGCGCCCTGCTGTGAGGGTGCCAGGCCCAGCCAGGGCACCGGCGCACAAGTCCTGGTGGATGTCGTAGGGGAGCTGAGAGGCAGCTTCTGCTGAACAGGACCACTGCTGCTCCCAGCTGTCCCCAGCTTTCTGACCGGGGCAACGCGCCCTTTTCCAGAAGGAGGATGAGCCTCTTCCAGCTCACAGCCCAGCGTGGCTCTGAGGAGGAGGCAAGCCAAAGGGACAAGGCAGTTAATGTTCACAGGGGTCTCATCTCAAACAGTGGTAAGTGAACTGGTAAGTTCACCAAGCTGCCTCTGGTGGTGGCCACAGTCTGAGTTGCATTACATCAAAATCAATCCATCTTACGTGCATTAGAAACGAGCTAGGCCGAACCAAAACAAGCATGGCGCTTTGGGGACACAAACTAGGTTAAATAACATGGGAATAAACCCAAGAAAAATGGAACCCCTGCTGTCCCTCTCTCTGTCAGACCGAGTGCCCCACGGCAGGAGCTAGGTCTGAACCGCAGGGCCCAAACGTCGTGGTGGCACTCGGCAAAGGCGTCCCCAGAGGCTGCAGTCCCAGGGAAACCAGAGCGGCCCCGCTCTGCCCGGGACCCCAGCAGGCAACCAGCTGGGGCAGAAGCGCGCTCGGACCCATCCCAAGGAAAGAAGCGTCCAAAGCATCTTGCTGCACAAAGCGACAGCTGCACGGCTGCCATCAGCTGAACGCAGCCCAGTAAAGCAACTTCTGCAGCAGTGAATTCAAGGGGCCTCCCAGAGCCTACCCTAACGTTATCTTGCTCCTCCTGAAATGGGTACATGTTGCTTTCTAAATCTTCTGCTGCAAGAGGAGACTTTTGTTTTGCGTGGTAACCACAGGGCTGTCGGGAAACATAAGCTGACTTGCACAGGCCCAGAATTTTTTATGCTTGCATTTGACGCACAAGCGCTGCTGCAATCCAGCAGAAAATGGGCCGCTGAGAGACATCTAACGGCGGATCTGGGTGACGGACATCAGGCCGTGCGTCGCCGTCATCTGGGCAGGGAAATCTCAGACTGCAGGCTGCCTTCTGTTGTAACTTCGGAGCTACTGCAGCCAGTCCAGGGAAACGCTGAAGAGTAGCAGTGCCCGGTGAAACAGACAGCTCACGCCAAGTCTGGGGTCGGGTTTGGCCTGGTGGCGTTGTGCTGCAGTTCTGCCGGGCTTTTCTTGCTGCTCTGCTCTCAACCACGAACAGGTACTGCTGTTTATTCTTTTACAAAGTTACTTACTAAAATAGCAAAAGGGTCCTAAAGGCACACATCAGCACAATATTTATAGATTGACTTCACTTCCAGGTCCCAGAGCATCTCTGCAGACAGCAAACCATTTCCTGCATTCCCTGTTGCCCAGCATGGGATTCTGTTTCCTCCTTACCGATGGGGAAGCAGAGGAGGATTCCTTCCGTTTTTCTTAATTAATGCAGCAAACCCATGACAAAGGAAGAACAAGGTCCTGCCTGTGGCCTTTAGAACCGGAACCTTTTGAAGTGCTCTCACTGCCAGCCTTGGAGAGACACCTTAAATCCAGACTCCCCCACGAAGCGCCACGAGAGATAGCAATGCGGCGAGTCTTAGGGGGCGAGCAGACCCTCCGGGGTCAGGCTCCTCTCAGGGTGCCGCTTCAGGATCACCCCCAGACGACTCAACAGTGAGCTCGTCTCCAGGAGTGATCTCACCTCCCCGGGGGCCTCCCACGGCCAGCACGATCCTTACACAGCCGCTGCTGGGCTGGAAGCTCTCCCCCACACCACCCACTTCCAGCACACTCAGTTTTCTCCTCCACCCTGAGCACGCTGCAGGAGCAGCGCATGGAGGCTCTGACGTGGCGTGGCCAGAGGGGCAGGGAGAGTCCCTGCTCCCCGCAGCTCACACTGAGAGCTCCATTTGTGTGTGCCAAACTTTCAGCTTCGGTATTTTCTGCGTTGGGATCTCTTTCCTCCTACACAGTGCATCAGTTTTCATTGATTTTTTTTTTTCTTCTGCAGAAAAGCCTTCAAAAATAAAACAGCAAGAAAGCAGGTCAGGTAAATCATTTTCAGCAGAACAATGTCAGCATTTGGGACTTTGGATGGGACAGGTTTACCCCGTGACAGAGAGCTGCAGGACCAGAAGAGCTGTGTGAGCTCCAGGGCACTGGCAGCCAGGTGCAGCACAGGCCTGGGCTGCGTGAGCATGCACAGAGCAGCGCTGAGGGCGAGCTTAGCACTGGGACCTGTGGAGCATACACAGCTGCTGCCTTATTTTGATTGCAGGTTAAATCCAAACCTACTGCAAATAGCCACAGGTTTGTAGCAAAGAGCAGAATTCTCTGTGGGAAAGAAGGGCAGGGCTGGGGAATGGACAGAAATGTGAGGACAAAGCTCAAGAGATCACTGCTCACTCATATTGTCTCTGTGTCAGGGAAAACGCAGGGATTTCCATTCCAGAGATGGGGAAATGGAAGCTGAGCCCTGCGGACACAGGCCCAGAGAACAGGTCTCACACCAGCTCAGAACTGGAAACCAGGCATTCCCAGCACTGCCCACGTTCCTTCCGGACGCTGAACGGCTGAGGAGCCCAGAGCCGCAGTGCAGGTCCCTGAACTTCTCTGGCAGCAATCCCACACAAAGCACCACAACCTTACCCCCACCGAAGCCTTCGAGACCGCACCTACACGGCTCCCCAAACGCTGCCAGCTGGTTCTGCTGACAGAGGAAGCAGAGGGGATCTGCAGACAGCCCCAAGCACACTTCCAGGGGGGAACAGGCCAGAGGGCAGTGAAAGCAGGGCTGCCACACGCTGCACAACCACCTGCGACAGCAGGAGGAGCAACCGAGCAGGGGGGCTGCGGCAGGACAGGGGAAGGCCCTTCTTTGGGAAGCAGTGCAGAAAGAAAGCATTTAACAAAGCCACCATCAGAAGCTGGGAGATGCTACTCTATAACGGCACGAGGGAAGGACTACAACGCTTAGAAAAAGGATACTCGGCATCTGCTCGGTTTTGACTTTTAGAAAGCACATTTCAGGCAGAAAAGCAGTAAGAGGAGGGATGGGGGAATTCCTGGAGCTACTGGCTTTGGTAGGTCAGCACGGCTGAACATCCAGCCCAGGCTGATGCTCACCAGGAGAGCAGCCCGTGCTCTGGGCACACGCGGCAGCGGGTTCTGTTGTCCGGCAGAATAAGGCTTGACACAAAAGGCGTGCCGTGTTCTGGGGAGCAGGACCACTGCATCCGACGCTTCTGCGCTTCCACGTCTTTTACTCCTGTCACCTACCATCAGCGGGAAACTCCCAGGAAATCCTCTTATCCGTGCAGCCAAGCCAAAGCCATTCACTTCACCCTTCCTCGACCATCACTGCCTCACACGGGCGTTCACACCTGAGTAACCTGGCACTGACAATTCCTTCTACAATTTGTCCTGTATCTCGCTTAAACCAGCACCGCTGCCGGAGGAACACGATCTACCTCTGCCTCTCCCCACCACGCTCACTTGCTGAACCTGCAGCAGGCCTGGCCCAAGTACAAGCGATCCCAACCAGGAAAAAAAGAGCAAGTTTTTACAGAGACACAGACACCCCAGCCCTTAAAACTGGTACGGACCCAGACAATTATCATCATTTCTCTGCACCTTCTACAGCGCTTAGGGAGCTCCGGTGTTATTTGGGCCACAGTATGTGAAACAGCAGAGCTCCATCCAAACGATAAAGAGAGTGAAAAAGGACTGTGGGCACTGAGAATGCAGCATGGAAACATCTGGGTTTCAAAACAGGGTGCCCCACGCAGAGGAAGCGGCTGAGCCTTTGCTCTCAGCAGAGACCTAACCCTACCCATTCCGCAACCTTCTTCCTTCTGAAAACACACCTGAGCGGGAGGGAGGGAGGCCACCACCACAAACCTGCTGACTGGGCTGTCTGGCTGTGACGCAGAAGGCTGGCACAGCCTGGCCTGCTCCAAGCCCCACAGCACGGCAGCACCAAACGCCACGTGATAAGACTCAGCGCTGCTGCCACTTATCAGCGAGCAACCCGAAGCATTTTCAGCGCACTAAATGCATCTCTGATACGGCAACAGGCTTCAGCCCACAACGATGGACTATGGAAGCAGGGAAACATTTCTGCAGAGCCATTCATGCCAGCATCCTTTGGTTCAGGGTTATGCAGTTCCAGGGGAATGGAAGAGTTTCAAAGATCTGCATTAAAGATGGCTACAGAACATATTTTGCACCCCTCTGTCCGTTTTCAGGCATTTCCAATGAAAGGAGCACACAGGACCTGCGGCTCTGCCCTTCCCTTACCCGTGGGCACTCCTTGACGGCCTACGCCCGGCTTGGACCCCCCCAGTGCCACGGCCACGAGGGTGCTCCGAGCCTCTTTCATAACCTCGCCTGCATCTCCTACAGCCATTACATAACAGTGACACTAGGAAGAGTTACTATGGAGATGGAAAGCTTCCCCTACGGCAGGGACAGCAAGATGCAGTTGGATTCTAGATGTAGCAGCAGTCATTAGAACACAACTCCTGACACGGTGGTGCTCAAAACAAAAAGCTTTTCCAGAGGCTTTTGGCAACGAGACCAACAGCACAAGGCTGCAGCTGGCAGGCTCGCTGTTTGCATTAATGACAAGCAGGTACACACACAGGCAGGCTTGGTGACAACACAGTCAGTCAACACCCAGCGAGGGGCTGGCCCCTTCTGCCGCTCTGCCAGCAGGATGCAGCTGATCTGGGCCGCAGGCAGCGCAAGCGTTCCCTGCATGGAACAGCAGCTCCCTTCTCCTGCATAATTCACACGCTGACACAAGCTACCCGATCTCACCTGCCCGCCCCTGGAGCACACGGCTGTGTCCTGCTCTGTGGGCGCCGCTGAGCTCCGCAGAGATCAACAGTCTGCAGCCAGCCAGGCCCCAGGGCTGCGTGCCAGGGTCCAGCCTCACCCCCACCTCTCAGCCTTCACCAGCAGTCACATCCCTCGGCAATGTGCTTCTGGCCACGTTCGTGACTGCTTGCTAAGACACTAATTTTCTAAACTAAACACTGCTGGCATATCTAACAGATGTGCTCTCTCTCCCCAGTAAAGCTCAGAGCCCCCAAAACTTATCAGCTCAAAAGCACGCTCCATAGTGACAACACTGAAGAAAAAAAAAAAAAAAAAAAGGCAAAAAATCCCAACCAGCCCATGCTAACCTCCCCCTTCATGTTTCAGATAAAGACACAGCCCAAGTTCCATTCCTGCGCAGAAATTACTCAGTGCCACGCTGCCAAGCTGGCCTCATTCCAAGCTGCCAGCCTCTGCCTTCTGCAGCCCCCAGCGCCCGCTCCCTCCCACCCACGCGTGCCGGTCCTCGGTCCTCGCAGCGCTCCCGGTTGCAGCCCTATTTTCAGCTAGGATGATGTAACGAGAGCCCCGGTCCCACTATTGTTGCTTTGAGATGTATTTCACACACTTGCCGTGCCTCCCTGAAACACTGTATTAAAAATAACCTTTACTGAGCTTTAGGGGGGGGCGGGGGGGGGG
>VXAV01009754.1:61897-227489 GCA_013399715.1 Alectura lathami
GGCCACCACCTCCGCTCCCTTCCCTTTCCCGGTGGCTCGGCGCTTTGGGCCGGGCACGTTGGAGCCCTCTGCCCAAAGCCGAGCGGGCAGTGCCCGTCCCCGGGCGAGGCGGCCAAGCAGCGAGCGTCCAGCCAGCCCCGGAGGCCTCCTTGAAGGGAGCCGGAGAGCCGGGGGGACGGATCCGGGGCAGGCGGCGAGGGGGCGTGCCCCCACTTAATTCATTAAAATGTGTCGGAGAGCGTGGGAAAGACGAGAGCTTTTCTTCCCAGCGCAGAGACCCAGCGAAGGGTGCGCGAGAGAGGGCTCAGCCTGCGCACGCTCTCGCCTCGCTGCGAGGAAGCTCGAAGGCAGCGCAGGACCCGCCGCAGCCCGGGGCTGGCCAGGCTTCGTCCCCGTCCCGGGGCACGGCAGCCACAGCCTCCCGAAGCCGCAGCAAGGGGCTGCCCGTGGTGGTGCCCTGAAGCCTCCACTGCTCGCGGAGCAACGTGGGTGCAGTGCAAGCCATGAGCCCTCAGCAGCACCCAGGGAGTGCCCCAGGCTGGGCTGAGCCCTCTGCAGACTTCTTGAAGCTGAGGTTTGCAAAAGAAACCTCGGCTCGTGGAGCAAGGACATGTATGTGGGTCCCCCTCAGCTGCTGCGGGTCAGGGACTGGGAAAGCCCAGGGAGAGGAGGAGGCTCCAGGCCTCCTGGGACACACTCACCACGGGGGCATTGCAGGGATGTGGGCTGGGGGCTGTCATTTCCTCCACCTGGGACGCTGCTCTGCATGGTCCCTACCACCCAGCCTGTGACAACCAGGACCTAAAACCCGAGCGAGACCTGAGCATGCTCACAGTGCCATGTGTGCTCGCTGTCCTCAGGGGAACGCACCCAGGGAGCAGCACTGCAAGCTGCCCTCATGCTGCGGGACCACGATGCCCCACGGGCTCTGCAGTGACCTATGTGGAGCTGTGTGGATTTGCCCCACTGCAGCCCACCCGGTGGTCTCAGCCCCTGTATCAGCCTTCTTCTTATCCTGCTGGGAATGCTGCACTGCTTCTGATGTCCAAACCCTGCCCAAAGCCCACAGCCTCTGTATCCGACAGCAGGAGAATGCTGTCCAGGCAAACAGCCACCGAATTTGACACACTCAGAGGTGGAGAGCTGCTGCTGCTCCTGCCCTTGGCAGCATGCAGGGCTCCCCAGCTGCTGGCCCCCGGCTGCCCCACGGCACGGCTTTGGCCGGCATCCCTGCCGCAGCTGCGCACACTTGCACCGAGCTGGGCTTGAGGCCGCGTCCCCAATACAGCCCTGGGGCTGCTGCACGCCTGCTCCTTGGTGGTGGATGCAGGGATCGGGGCCCATCAGGGTGCGGTCCCACAGCCCTGTTCCCCCAAGTGATGCAGTACATGTGGGCCCAGCTTGGGGACACAGGGACTGTTCCCTGGGGACATTCCTGGTGTCACAGAGCTGTAAGCCTCTGCAGGACATGCAGCGAGGCATGAGGCTGGAGCTCATTTGCCTGAAAGTCATGCCCATGTGTTGGCAGGCTGATGAGAAAGGACGGGTCCCAGGCTATTTCCCAGGGAGCAGACATCCTCCTGGTGCAAATGTCCCCTCACGTGGCACTGGCACCTCTCCCCTCCGCCACCCCCCGGCCGGAGCTGACCCTGGCCCGTGGGAGCAGCGCGGGGCAGCAAATGGCCCAGAGCTCGCAGCCAACCTCGGGCTCACCAGGGCTGGGCCCGTGCCCAGAAATGGGCCGGTTTGTTTGGGAACGGCACCCCAGCAACCGGGAGCTCGCTCAGAGCATCCAGCCCCAAGGACGGGCGGTGCAGCCCCAGCTCTCCTCCTGCACCCACCGGCCCCGCTCGAGCCACAAAGGCACGGCAGGGAGAGCGGAGCTGGCTTCTCTGAGCCGGTCAAATGTGCGGCAAGGCTTCCGATCCAGATTACACAAGGAAGGAAGTTTGCTCGGAAGGGGATGGGGATAAGGTGGGGGAGAAGGGAGGGAAGCGCATTCCTGCCTGATGAGGAACAATGTTGATATATTCATCTGTAAACTAAAGCTGGCCCGAGTGCCAAACACCTTGTCCCCGTCAGACTCCGAAGGATATGTGAGAAATACACACGGCGAGGAGAGGAACTGGCTGATATCCGATGCAGCGTGTGAGTTCTCAGGGCTCCGCGGGGCACGCCGGGGTCACGGTGGCTGGAGTCACCCCAGAGCCACGCAGCAAAGCCCACAGCCCCGGGGCCAGGCTGGCAGCACCCCGGCACCCCGAAGCACTCCTGGCCCCGGTGGAGGCAGGGGTGCCGGTGCTCCGCTCCAGCAGGTGTGGGTGGACCCAGGTGTTTCAGCAGGGATGGCCTGGGACACTGCTAAACGCCACCAAGGAAGCCACAATTTTTGCAGCATTTTCATCCAGCACAGGCCCTTCTTTGGCATCATGGAAAAACTCAGGGTCCAAAGATGAAGCCAGTTCCCTGAGGGCAGCAAGAGACCGGAGGGACCAGAGCCATTCCCCTCCCGTCCCACAGACCCAGACGGGCTCATGGGGCTGCCGCCTTCCTTCTCCCCCGGCACCGTCCTACGGCAGCGTCCCCCCCGGACCACGACCTGCGGTGCAGGGTCAGGACGGGGCGTGCGTGTGGCACCCACCCAGAGCCTGCACCCCGCAGGAGCTGCCCCAGCTGCCCTTCAAACACTTGATCAAACAGCACCATAAAACTGTGAAGGGCTCATTACTGCCCTAATAAATGTTAAACATTAGTATGGCACAGACAATGGGATTTATTTTTTTTTAGAGAAGCCAGATAGGGAAACAATATTGCAGGCTGATTAAAAAGCTGGTTTAATTCTCTTTGATGTGTATCCACCATTGAAAACTGGACAATTTATTACTTCCTGGATGCTGCTCAAGGCCGGTGTGACTCAGAGTTTGACGTTGGCTGTGTCTGGGGATAACCTCGCTGCGCAGATGGCATCTCCGCATCCCCTGCTCCGGATGGCAGAGGGGAGAGGCGCTGAGCGCAGGCTGGCATTCCTGGGTCTCGGCTCCACCTCGCAGCCCCTGCAGCGCTGAGCTGGAGTCTCCTGGGAGCTGTTTCGTGCCATGTCCCCAACACAAACAGTGCCCTGGGCTGCCCCTGTTCCCACCGTGGTGAACCCGGGCAAGGGCAGCGCACTGCCAGCAGCCGAGCCCATCCTGCCAAAGCCCCCAGATCCAAGGGGGCATCAGGGCGATGAACTCCTAGAGGTGGCAGGAAGGGACCTGCTGTCCCCGGGGACCAGGGGGCACCTCCTGTGAGCACCCCTTCCAGGGAGCCAGGAGCTCTCTCCAGGACTGGAGACTGGGTCCGCGTGCCCCGCTGTCCCTCCAGCCAGCTCTCTGCGGTGCGGAAGTCTGGGAGATGGCCCAGAAAAACCCAGCAAGCAAAGCACTGAAATGCCCACGATCTGCCTGAAAACATCGTTTGGTAGGGTCAGGGCTCGGGGATGCAGCTCCAGCCTCATGCTGCCATCCGGGGACAGGATGATTCGGGTGCTCGCACGACTCGGAAGTTTCCCCTTAACTGGGTCCAGTGAGGTTTGTGTCATGAGCCCTGGGTCAGGCTGGGGTCAGCCCTGCTTTATTTTGTCCTCACTTTCTGCCCTCATTGAGAAAATACCAAGAGCCACCCCAAAGCGTGGCAGGGTGCTGACACGTGAGCCTGTGCAGAGGTGCTGCTGGCTCCTGGGTGACACACGAGCTTTGTCACTGGTGGACCAGACTGGCAGTTTTTAAACATCTGCCCCCAAAGTACAGGAGGAAAACCTGTTACCATGGGTGACATCGTCTGTGGGGGGTCACTGGCACAAGAACAAACCCCGCCAGACTTTCCACAAGCGGCAGATGGCCAACTCCTAGCACTCAGAGCCCTGCACCAGCACGGGGTTCGATGCTGGAGCTCATCCCGATGGCCCAGGACAAGCTCATTGCGTCCCAAAGATGGGGGCTGGCCCAGGACACCTAAGAACAGGCTCGTTGTCTCCTGCCCACTGTATCCTCCTCACCCACGAGTGCCTGGCCCATCCACGTTCGGATTTTCCAGCACTAGAAGTGCCAGTGCACCCGGCCAGGAGTGGCCGGCCGTTAAGGATGCCAGCTTAACAGAACGGCTTCTTGTCGGCTGGCCCCAAGCTGTTGTATCCGAAAAATGGCAAAAGTGACCTTGGTGCAACGAGAAGAGGAAATTCCAGTTCAAGCCAAAGAGAGAATTAAGAAAAATGCATTAGCACCTAGAAAGAGTGCAGGTCTGGAAGACCAGGAGATGAAACACAATTCCTCTAGGTCATGCAAAAAATGCAGACAACTGAGAGGGAAACTGGAAGAATCAACGGAAAGATGGTGATGACTGAGGGCGGCATTTTAATCCCATGAGGAGAAACAATCCCCAGCGTGGCGAGGTGGGGCACGTTGAGGTGTCGAGGCACGTGCAGGGAGGGTCGCCTGTGCCAGCGTCCAGCCTGGCGCAGCGCAGGAGGAGCCACCAGCCCCTGCAGTGCCGCACACGTCAGGGCAGGAGGCGACGGACGTGCCTGGCAGAAGCTTTTGCTAAAAGCTTTGCAGTTCTGGCCAGCGAGCCCTGGGTGAGAGTGGGCACCAGCCCCGGGGAAGGCGGGTGGCCTCATGGCATGGTGGGGCTGCGGGACCCTGGGGACACCCTGGGGACAGGGAACTGAGTGGACAGCTGTGGCCATCCTGGATGTGACTCCACAGGGAGCACAGCACCCGCCTGCCCCCCTCCATGGGCGGGAGAGGAGAGGCGAGGTGGAGATGGCAGCCAGGCACAGACATCTCTGGCTGGGGCATCAGCAGTGGGGCTTTGCTTTGTGAACCCCCAAAAACAGACCGGGAGGAGAGAAGTGTCCTTAGAGCCAGTCCGCACACAGCCAGCATCCAAGCCCCAGCCTCTGCACTGGAGCACATCTGTCAGCCTGCAAGCGGAGCAGTGAGCGAGGCCGAGGGTCTGGCTGGTCCATGAACACGGTCCTGATGCTGCTGCGATGGAGACGGAGGTGGTGGGAGAGGCTTTCTCTCAAGCAGGGAAGGAGCGAAAATAACCCCAAATAAACCCCAGGAAACGCTCACTTGCGAACACGCAGGGGATGGGAATGGAAATGCCAGCACCCGGGGGAAACCCGATGGGGGATGCTGAGCTGTAGGGGCTGGGGCTCGGCGCAGCGATGTGCCCTGCTCCAGCCGTGCAGCAGGGGTGGCCAGGGAGGGACGAAGGGCAACTGTGCTAATGGCATGGAAAGAGATGAATGAAGAGGGAAATGTTCTTTGTGAGGCTGGGGGAGTCACAGGGCTCAGCTGGTTGTGAGCAACACTGGGTGAAATGTTCCTTGGGGTTGGAGCCCTCCCCGCTGCATGACCAGGAGCGCTCCAAGAGGGAAAGCACTGCCCGGGCAGGCATGTCGCACTTGAGCCAAGAGCCCCTCGGGCCCTGTTAGCAATAACGTCAGCGCCTGGCAGTTAACTGGGATTAGGGCAGGATTTTGCACATGCTCCTCTGCTACAGGATGGAGCACTTTAAGCCTGTCCATGGGCCGGGATGCACCAGCCAGCAGCACCTGGAGCTGTGGGAGCGAGCCGGCAGAGCTCCTCGTGAACCCTGAGCCCGACCCCTCCACCGGCCCTGCCGGCATCCCTGGCTCCTGGCAATGGTGGGACTTCGCTCCTGCAGGTACCATGCAGAGTCCTGGGCATGGGGGCTGCTTGATGGGGCTGCCTGGAGCTGGTCAGGTGGGTGCTGTTCCCCCCAGCTGCTTTGGCACCCACAGGAGCCCTCTCCTGTCCGGTCCTACCCTAGTGGGGCATCCTCGCTGCAGCTCGGGGCTATGTGGGTGCCAGTGGGCATCGTGGTGCGCACAGAGGGTTTTTGGTGGCTGTCATCACCCCCAGCCTGCACCCACCCAGTGCCTCCCAGGAGCAGCCTGCACAGCCCCAGGTCACAGGGTCAGGGCGAGAGGGATGCTGGGGACAGGTGGTGGCATCACACAGAGACACTGGGAATGTGTCCCACAGCCTGGGGAGCATGCTGGGTGCTGGAGATAATTTCTCACTGTGCTGCTGTTGGGGATGCTGCTGCTGCCCCCCACCCCCCCCAAAGCTGGCAGGGGGCACAGAGCGGGGCCATGGATCTCTCCTCAGTGCTCCTCCCATCATGGAGAGCAGTGGGGGGTGCAGCTGGATGGGGCCACACCTCACCAGGGTGAGGGTGCTAGGCACCGATGTGTGCCATGGGGTCAGCAGCACCCAGGAGGCATTCTGAAGAGCTCAGCCACCCTCTTGCCATGCCCAGCTTGGAGGGAGGCAGAAATAAAGCAAGAGATCTGTTCCCCAGATGCCTCTGATTTAATGCTCTCATGGAGGCCACACTGCAAATGTGACAGCTCCCTTCGCTGTGGACCCCAAAATATGAGCCCACCTTCCAGCTTCACACTGCAAACCCAAGCCCCACAGACCCACCCAGGCTCACAGGGGCAGGACACCCCCGCAGTTGCCATCCTGCTGCCGAGCCATCCCATGCCGCGAGTCCCCCTCAGCTCAGCTCATAGATGCGCTGCTCATCCCCTGTGGTGACAAGAACATCCTTAAACTGCGAGACCACGCGTCCGAAATGGGACCCGTCCCAGAACACCTTCCCGCAGCGGGTGCAGCAGTAGAAGTCGGTGAGCTCGGCCCTGTCCAGCACCCCAGGAGGGATGGCAGCGACCTGCAGGGCCGTGCCCTCCGCCAGCCCCACAGCTGCTCCACACGTCCCCGTCCCCTCCAGCCGCTCGCCCTGTGCGGTGCTGGTGGGCTGGGCAGCACCGTGGGTTGAGCCAGGCTTCTCCTCACATGGCGCCGGGCAGCCTGCAGGGACGGGAGACAGAACAGAAACCATCAGCCACCGGTGTGATGAGTGAAGTCTGTGCTCAGCCACAGGAACAGCCCTCGCCAAGGGGCTGCTACCCCACAGGGCTGCACCCCAGGGAGGAGCACCCCATGGACCTGGGGGTGACCACCAGCACCCGCTGCCTGCCTGCCCTGAGCGTGGCACCAGGCAGCCCCCTGCGCCCAGAGCTCCTCCACTGTGCCCTGCTGCTGCCAGGGAGCAGCGGGGCCAGCCCTGGCGTGGGAGCTCTTCCAGGCTGGCAAATGCACCAGCGATTCCCTGTGCAGCTGCACTGGGTGCAGTGGCCTTGCAGCAATGCTGCTCTCTGAGACGGGCTGCCCCCGAGGCAGCTGCATTGTAGGGCACGCAAAGGGCAGAGAGGCCCTTGCTGCTGCTTTGCTTAAAAATGCACCACTAACAGCGTCGGCACCGCTCACAACCCCTGCGAGCTCTCCCGCTTGGCCCAGGTGCACCGGCGCTGGGCTAGGTGTGACATCCCCTCCCGTCACCCCACGCCAGCCCCCCTGGTAACGGGCACTGCGGGGCACTGCGTGGGGACACATCCCGCACGCTGTCCCTGCACGGCCCCGGCTGTGTCCCCGCCGGGCTGGTGGATCGCTGCCTGCACAACCGAAGTGCCACAGGGCCCACGGCGTTGTTGGCAGCTCGGTGCGGGCTCTCACCGCTCACGTCCCTGTGGCTGGGGCACGGCGGGTCGCTGGATCCGGGCAGCGGAAGCGAGGGCTGAGCTGACTGCCATCCATCAGGACGCCTGGCAGCCAGGGACACGGGGCGGCTGCACTCGCTGCTAGGGGATGACTCATTTTGGCAGGGTGGACTCATCCTGCCCAGCAGCAATTAAGACAACAAACAGCATCTTGCAGCTCCCCAGCAGCATCTTTAGGGCTTCCAACCTGCCCCTTCCAAGGATCAGAGGGAGCTTTGTTGGCAGCCAGCCACGCTGGAGGGGGCAGCCACGGTCCTGGCTGGCTTGTCCCTGCATCCTGGCACCAGGAATTTCGGTAGGGGAAGGCAGGGCTGAGTGCTGCCCTGTGCCGGCCACCCCGTCCGCGCAGAGCCACCCCACACAGCTCCACAGAACGTTGCAGACCAGTCCCGCACCACCAAGCAGCCTGGCCACGCTGCAGGGCTGGGGGCTGCTCCATACACAAAGCCCCAAACCCACCAGCCCTCAGCAAGGGGCTGCACCCTGCCATGTGCCTGGGACACCGACATCTGTTCCTTCAGAAAAAAAACCCTCAGCTTCCCATTTTCCCCTGTTTTTGGCATCGTGAAGCACTGAGGTTGTTCTCAGATCCCTGAGCTGCCTGGGGTGGGGGCAGTGGAAGGGGAGACCAGGGATTCCTCCAGGAGGGAGCCCCCCAGCGGGGGCTGGGCTCTGTGCTGGGGAGGGGGCCCAGCCTCCCCCTGACCCATGTGAAATGCAGGCGGCAGGCAGCCCTCAGCCTGGCTGCGCAGGGTCCCGCTCTCTGCGCTGCACCTCCAAGTCCACGGACCAGGCTGCCTGGATAACCCCGGGCCAGCCACTTGCTTTCCTTCAGTCTCAGTTCATAGCACGCAGACAAAAATAGGCCCTTTTCCCCTTCTCTATTCTCTCTGCCTGCTCTCAGGTACCAAACCTCTGTATCTGCCTCCAGGACCCCAGTGTGATGGATCCAGCCATAACCACAATGACAGCGATGGCAAAGACCTTCCCACACCACGAAGCCCCCAGATGCCCCTGCCCAGACCTGCAGCATCCCTTTGGGCATGCTCCATCCATCACCCAGCACCCACTGGTGGCCAAAGCAAACCAGAGCCCCCCTCCTTCCCCTGCTGGACCCCCAGACACCCCGATCCCATCCCCCTGGCTGGCGGCTCGTGAGAAAGAGGCAGGCAGGGAGGAAAAGTTCATCCCTTAAAAGCCCGGGGAGAGAAAGCCCGTGATAGTCACCCAGTGTTATGCCTCTGGCCTGCACCAGCCCCCTCCCTAATTGTGGCGCTTCAAAGGGTTGAAAATGCTACATCACTTCAAAGTGACCATTTCTGAATGGGAGCTTGTAAACCCCCCTCTCCCCCTCCCACCAAATTCTTTGCAGGGCTTTTGAAGATGCCCGCGCTCCCCTCGCCGCTGGGCGCCAGGCGCAGGGTGCCGGCCAGGCAGAACCTGTGGGGAAACCGCGCTGTGAAAAGGTCAAATTCTCAGGAAAAAGAAAAAAAAAAAAAGGTTTTCCTGGGGGAAAGGGGAGATTTTTGGAAGGAGGGAGTTTTTCTCCCCCCGTGACTCGCCCCGACACTGCACCTCGAGCCCCAGGCAGGCGCCAAGCACACCGGAGATGGAGCAAACAGCGCGTGGGGGGTGCGTGGGGCCGGGGGGACGAGACCTTCCAGCATGCCAGGGTGCTTTCAGATCTACAGTTTCAAGAGGTCTGTGATGGTTCGCACCAAAGGCTAGATTCCCACCGCAACTCTGGAGAGGAGAAATGAAAGCAATTCCTTACCAAATCAATTAGAAACACCTCTTGGGAACTAATAATCCCATTATAAAACATCGTGAAAATAAAAAGCCCTTTTGCCTCTTGCTCACCTCTCCCCCTCCTGCCCGGGTCACCCAGGGATGATGGAACCCCGCGGGCCGTGCAGAGCCAGAGGCACGCATCTCCTGTGCCCCGGGGCCGGGGCCGAGCACCCCCAAGCATCGGCAGTGCCACAGAGCCCCCGTCCCCTGCTCAGCACCGAGCGGGCGTCCTGCAGCGCCCCGCACGCCTTCCTGCGAGCTGCCCAGGAACCCAAATCTCAACCTGTTCCCGTTCCCCTTTCTCAGCCCACGCAGCCCTGCCTTGGCCGCAAACAACCCACCCCCACGGGCCCTGGGCACCCTCCAGGTTCAGTGTCAGGGCACCACTGGGTAACCCCAACCTCCCCCAGGGCTGCCCGGGGGAAGCCCTGCACCCTGTCCCCAGGCCCCGTTTCCAGCCCAGGTCCCTCCGTGTCACCCAGGCCGACCCCGTGCAGCACGCTCCTGCCCTGGCCCGAGAGGCCCTGGGCTCCGGCAGCGCTTGTGCAAGCGGAGCCCTTCCCACAGCCCCACAGCCGCACCCAGCTGTCATCGCGCGCACACACGGGAGACTCGTCCATAATTAGGCAATTAAGGATTAGGTGTTTTGGAGAAAGCGCGCATCGTAAAGACTTTGCACAAGTCTGAAAGCAGACCTGGGAGCATTCTTGGAGTACAAAGGTGCATGGGAAACCTCACCGTGGTGAGAGATTGAACCTGATAAGAGGAGTTACGAGCCTGAGAAACGCACTCGATTGCAGGGCGCTGAAGATGCCTGGTTATCTTTTCCTCCTCGCTAAGTCAGATAAGCAAAGGACAAAGGACTTGGGATTGTGCAACCTGGGCTGCAGCGGCCCGGCCACGTTCTTGAGACGTTCCCAGGGCGGTGATGGGCGGATGAGCCCAAGGCAAGGGGCACCTTCAGCTGCTACAATCCTGTGCCGCCGTGGGAGCAAACCACACCAGCTCTGCACCCGAAGTCGGCGGCGGGGCAGGAGCAAAGCTGTGTGTGGCCCCAGCGGGTGCCCCCGTTGCAGCCTCCGCTCCCAACGCTGCACAGTAGCTCCCGGGCCCCATCCCTGCCCCATTTGGAGACAGACGTGAGGAAGCCCCCCCGGCACCCCACTGCACCCTGTGGGATAGGAGCCTGGTTGCTTGGTTGGAGGATGAAGGGGCTGGGAAGCCCCCAGGTCCGTGGGTGCAGCCCCCTCGGGACCAGTCCCCTTCCCTGCCCGCAGAGCAGCCCGACACACGCAGGTGATGCTGCTGCCTGGGGACCTCCTGGCTGCTCTGCCAGCGGTGTGTGGGCCGCCCAGGGCTTATCCTGCGCCGGCAGGGTGCAAGGCTTGAGGAGAAGGAGGGATGGGTCTCGAGCACCAGCTCTGCCATTCATTCGGCTCCCCAGGGTGCTCTGTCGGGGTCCCACTCGCTGCCTCGCCCCTGGAGCGGCAGCGGGGGCACGGCCAGCAAACAGCAGCACGTGCAGCAGGTGCCAGGGCTGCCCAGGCAGCGAGGGCCGGCAGGGTCAGCATGAGCCACAGCAGGGTTTAAGGTAGCGGTCAGAGGTCGTACAAAGGTGGTGCTGCGTGGATGGCTCGGGTGATTTTTCCCAGTGGAGCATCTGGCCACGATCAGCTCTTCCCTCGTGTGGCAGAGACACTTGGCAGCACGCAAGCACCCGAGGAGGCTCTGGCACACCTGGTTCACAGCACGGCTCAAAGAAGACTGGGAATGGTTGCTTCTGTGTTTTACAGAATGTTTTATAAAGTGTTTCAGGTGGAAAGGGGTGATTTTATGAAGAAAGAAGCCTTTTCTGTTTGTGAAATCCTAACCCGATCTGCTGGGCTACATCCTTGCCTTTCCCAGGGACCAGATTTCATCCAGCAGAGCATCCCCGAGTGCCGGGGCGTCGTGCCAGCTGGTTTTACCGCACTGACTAAGCAAGAAGCTTCCCTTGGCCAGACGAGAGCCTGTGACACATCCCATCTACCCGGGCATTCAGGAGCCTGCACACTGCCAACGGCCTCCAGCCACATCACACCTTCTCCGTGCCACGTGGGGACCCACAGCACCGTCACCTCTCACTGCCCCATCCCCGACCAGCTCCAGGCACCCCCAGGAAAGCTGCTCTGAGCACCCCACTGCGAAAAAGGCATCATGAGACAAAGCTGTCTGGGCTTGAAGCTATTTCCAGCACTTCCATCAAAGCCTGCATGCAAGGAAAATGTGGCTGTGTCAGGGAAAATGTTCCCTGCAACCTAGGTGCAAGGTTTCTTGCCCAGGCTGGGTGCCCACAGACAGGGGATAAATCCGAGCCCATGAGGCTGTGCCCGTGTGGGCGAGCAGCTGGGTGCTGAACCCCCATGTGCTGGGTAGAGCAGGTCCCCTACAGCCGCCCCCACCAGACGGAAAATGCAAAGGAAATTAAGGAACAGCCACTATTTTCCCTGTGAGCCCGCTTCTCTGGCTCCCAGCCTGTCCCACCACCTCTGCTGCCCCCACCACTGCCTGGCAGCGGCAGGACATCGCTATCACACCCTTTCCCTGCTTCTCTTCCACAAAACTGGACCTGAAGTAGGACGTTTTGGAGCCAGCCTACTTTAGCTCTCACTGGTGCTCTCAGCAGCCCCCAGCAAACTCTGAACAGGAACAGAAATCCCAGTGTGGCTGGGCACAGGGGCACAGGGGGACCCCTGGCAGCTCCCTGGCAGCTCCATCACCCCCTCCTGATGGGGGAAGGGGAAACCGCTCACAGGGCTGAATGCAAACCGCAGCATTGCTATTTCCCATACTCCAGAACTGGCTGAACAGGCCGGGCTGGTCCCTGGGTACACACAAACAGCGAGTGCCCTCACCAGAGAAACCGCGAGGAGGATGCCCTGGCCGCTGGGAAGCGCAGCGCTCCCAGGCTGCTGGCACCATGGGAAGAGCCACCACGTTCCTCGTCCCCCGAGCCACACGTGCGGCTCCTGGCAAAGCCGCAGCCGGCCGGGAGCACGCAGCAGCCTGCGCCTTGTGCTGCGCTGCTCGGGCAGATGGGGAAACCGAGGCAGCGTGGGGGCTGGCAGCAGAGCGGGCGGGGGCACAGCGGGGTGAGCGCACGATTCCCAGGCGAGGGGGGACTTGGCAGGTGCGTGCCCAGCTGCAGCCTGGTGCTGGGGGTCCCCGTTCCCATCAGAGCGATGCAGCACACAGCCCTGGGGCAGCAGCAGGACATGGGTCTCTGAGTTCCCCACCCACCCCTTGGCCTCTTACCTGTGCTGCTGTCCTCCTGCGAGCGCCTGCTGCCCTCCACCAGCTGCCTCATCCTCTCCTTCGGGACTTTCAGGTACTTGTCGCAGTTGCACACCTGGGAAAAGAGGGAGGGGAGGTGATGAGATGGTGCCCGGGGCACCTACAGCCTGCGAAGCTGCCTTGAGCACCCACCCCATCCACTGGGCACCCCCACTCACACGGGTGGGGACTGAGGCATGTCCCACCGAGGGGGCGGCAGAATGGCAGTGGACACAAGTTTGGGGCGTTGCAAGCCACAGGAGCCTTCGTCCCACAGATGCTGCATCCTCAAGCTAGGGCAAAGCCACCCCCGACCCTACACTGCCTGGAAACACCAGAAACTGAGGTTTGCCTTGAAACATCGAGCAGACACACAGAGTTTGGGCTGCAGGCTCACAGCTTGTTCTCTTGCTCTCAGGAAAGAGGACCCCGAGATGTGCCACGGCTGCAGACAGGTCCACACACTGCCTGACCCTCGGCGCATCCCAGCCTGGCTCCTGGGGCCGAGCTCAGGGTGCTGCTGGCAGCTGGGCACGCTTGGCCTCCCCCTGCCCTCCCTGATGGCGTTTTCAGGCAGGGGAATCCAGCAGGCAGATTGCTGGGATGTTCTGCAACATCTTTTGTTCGCTGTTTGTTTCAAGGTGCTGTTTTTTGCTTGCGGAGCATTTTGGGCATGCTGCACCTCAGACAAGCAGTGAGACAGGTGCATAACTTCACAGAACAAGTTTCCTGCCTGGAGGTTTGCTCCAAAGCCTGTTGAAACCAGAAGGGCTCTCCACCGCCTGAGCGGGCACTGGCGCGAGCCCTCGGCGACTCCGCGTGCTTGCGGCGTGCTGGCTGGAACGGCGCTGGGGTCACGGGGAGGTGCAAAGATGCCCCCCCTTCCCACACAGCTGCCTCAGCATCGAGGATTTGTTTAGAAACGAGCTCGCTGTGATGTCCCGGCAGCTCTGCCCTGCAGCAGCAGGAGGGATTTCCACTCACAGCCTCTGCAGCGTCTGCAAAACCAGCACTTGGCCCCCAGCCTGCGCCGTAAGAAGATGCCAGGCTCCGCTCCCCAAAGGCAGGGACCGGGATGCACAGAGCCCTGCGGCAGCTGTGCCATCGGGGCCACACATTCTGGCCCCGCACTGGCCCTTCCACAGCAGCTTCATCTCCCTGCCCGGCACAGGGAAGCATCTGCAGCCCCCCCGAGCCCTGCTGGGGATGGAGAGGAGCAGGGCGGTGGGTCGGGCTGGAGGCAGCACCAACCTGCCCTGGGCTCGGTGCCTGCACATCGCCTGCCCGGTGCTCAGACCCCTGCTCCAGCCTGGCAGAGCAGCACCATGGGCAGAACGCACGGAGACAGACATGGTGCGAATGCCTTTGCATCACTCCTAAAATTGAATTTTGCAAAAATCCCTTCATTTTCACGACAGTAAGCATCAGGCATCTCCTGCTTTTGCAGATGTGGTCAGCTGTTTGCACGCTGCAACTGCTGCCCAGTCCTTCCGCGTCTCTCCCTCAATCTCCTCAGCAGATGCCAGTGCTGCGGGGCAGGGGGCAAGCACCCCAGAGCCCCCAGCAGCACGTGGCCCCAGCCCCCGGCTCAGCGCCAACACCAGGCACCCTTTGGGCTCTTAGGTTAACACCCAGGCAGGCGGGAGATGCAGCTGTGTGAAACCCCAGGGACGCAGAACGAAGATCTCGTTTGTGACAGCCTCAGTGTTCTGCGCGGTGAGCTCAGCACTTTGAGCTGTCAGATCAGGAAGGAGATGTCACTTCGTAATTCTGCTGCCAACATCAGGTGAGGGAGGGTGACGATAACTGGCAGAGGCCACCTGACACCACCTGATCTGATCTCAGGCTTTGACGGCCTGGACAAGGCAGTGCTGGAGATCTCACAGCTTGCGTTCACGCTGCCCCTTGCCTCCCCTCTCTCCTCTCTAGCTCTGCCCAGGCTCGGTTATGCCCGTGAGCAGCTCCTTGGCAAGGCAGAGGCTGGATCCATCCTGAAAGATGGCAGAGGAAAAGGGAAGAGGAGCACAAATGCCCTGTGCCTAGGACAGGCACCGCAGCTGCCCTGGGACTGCACAGCCCCGGAGCTGCCGCCCAGCAGAGCCGACCTGCTGCTGATGCTCTGCGGCTCGAGGATGCCTCAGCCTGCACAGGCCAGGCCAGGGCTGCCCCAACACCCCAGCCTCCAGTTTGGGGTGTTCTGGCCGCAGCTCCTGCCTGCTCCATGCCCTGCTTTGCCCTGCCTGGTCCTGCTCCCCGAGGTTTGATGTCACCCTGTCCCATAGCAAAGGCAAAGCAGCTTTCACATGCCACTGCCCTCCACGCTGCTCCCTCCCCGGGGTGGCATTCCCAGGTGACACTGAGAAATAAGGGAGAGGCTGGTGCTGCATCCCAGGGCCACCCAAATCCTGGCATGGCTGCAAGGTGCTGGGAAGCGGTGAGCGCAGCCTCCCCTTGCAGCTCCCAGGGCGTGCAGCAAGCGAGCGGTGCGGCGAGCTGGGCACGTCGGGCAGTGGGCACGGGGCCCCTTGTTCACTCAGGGTGACCTCAGGAAATTTCTCTGCTTTTCTGAAATCCAGCATCATTGCGACCTAGGGGCAATCCAGCCCTCAGGGCTGCGTGTTTCCCACTCCTTGGGGCTCCCGGACACTGCTAGCAGGCTCCACGCCCCGCACCTTCTCCAGAGCCTCTGGGCCTTCACCACCCTCAGCCTCCCAAAGCACAGGGCAGGCTCTGGAGCCAGATAAGCCACTTAGCAGCAATGCCAATTAGCTGTAATAAAAATTGCAATTATTTTTTTTTTAATGCCTTGCCAAAACGAGACAGAAGAAATGAAGTCAGCGGGGCAGTCTGCCACCTCAATAAGGCCGGGCCGATGGGGTGCCACGCAGGGGCCAGCAGTGGCCTTGGGCTTGATGCTCGGCACCCGCAGCCCAGCTTCACCACCCAGGAGCTTGGAGCAGTTTTTGAGTGTGGCTGGCGCACAGGAGGGCAGGGGAGAGTCTCACTGATGGGGAAGGGATGGGTTTTTCCTCCCTGGCTTGGTCTCGCCAGACCCATCCCACCACACGATCAGCCACAGCCCCAGGCAGCGGTGCACACATACGGCCAAAAGCCTTGATGGCAGTGAGACAGCAGGGGACTGGCAGCACCCGAGGACATTGCTGGGGGTGAGCAGGGGACACAGCCTGCAGCAGGGGACACTGCATACCCGCCCCACAGCTCGAGGCACGTGAAGCAAAGGGGAGAGCTCGGGGGGCAGGGCAGCTGCAGCCCCCTTGCTCCCCACGGGCTCCACCAGCCCCGCGCTGCATCGCGCGGAGGGTGCCCGTCCCCACGGGTGCCCAGGGCCATGTGTCCCGGCGCAGCCCGCGAGCACACCTCCGAGGAGGAGCAGCTCGTGCTTTCTCACGCTAGGGCAGCCCTTGCCAGCACACGCTTAGTCACTGGTAAATCCCAGCCGAGATCTGCTCTGCCCGCTGTGAAACGGATCTTGGCTGCACCCCCGCTGAAGCAATCCCGGCGCTCGGGAGCCATGGCGGGTGCGCTTTCCCACGGCAGCCCAGCTTCCAGCACCCCGTGTGAATCAGCCCCGGCGCGGGCAGCGTGAGAGGGGCTGGTGCTGGGTGCCCAGCGCGGCACATGTGCGGGTGCATGGGCACCGCTGCTGCCGGCTGCCAGCCGGGCAGAGCCAGGCAAGCACAGCTCAGCTCCCATGGCCGCGCCGAACGTGCCCATCGGTGCTGTAGCCTTGTGCAGGCACCGACACCTCCACAGCTCCTGCCCTGCTGCCCCAGCATCCGCCGCACCCACAGAAACTCTGCTCCCAGGTGCAAAGTGATGCCACCACCAAGAGCTCTGAGAGGGGATCAGAAGGGGTGACACCATCGGCCCCAGACCGTGACATCACAGTGAGTCAGCTCCACCAGCCCCCTGTGCTGGGTTCCCCCCAGCTCCAGCAGCCTGAGCCACCCCAGCTCTCCCTGCCCACGCAGGAAAAGGACAAGGCAGCCAGATGCCTTCTGCAATGCCAGGCTGTCCAGCAGCTTTTGTTCAGGACAGCGATCCCTGCCTCTCCCAGCCTCCCAAGGGGAATTTCACCAGCAGTGACGCACAAACCTCCTGGGACTTGAGGGACTGGATGCTCCAGCCTGGATCTCCTGGGCCATCTTAGCATCCCGCTCCCCTCCTGAGCCTTCAACACTTCCTTGAGCTGAGAAGCTCAAAGAAAATCCAGGTCCAACAGCCAACAGGAGGCAAACTTTCTGGGTCTTCGGAAGGGGGCTGGGAGCTGGCACGAGCCCAGGTGGAGGCCCAGAGCCTGGTGCCCAGCACCTGGGAGATCAGCGGTGCAGGCTGGAAAGGAGCCAGTCTTGCTCCTTCCTTTGGTATCCCTGAAAGCTGCCTCACCACAGTGCTCCGAGAGTCACCTCGGTGCTGCTAGGAGCCCGCAGGGCTTCTCCCAGTCTCTCTGCAGACACACGGCACCAGGCCAGTGTCACTCAGCAGCACTGAAGGTTCTCTTTGGCAATGGTTTTGCTGGTAAGACACAACTCTCCCTGCCTGGAGAGCTTCTGGCTTAGGAAATCCTCTGTGTATCAACATCAGCTGTAAAGGGCAACACTGGCAGTGCCCGGAGTGAACTCTTTGGGGCAATTCAGTGCAGCTCATGTCAGGACAATTCCCTGGGCGTCTTCTGCTCGCCATATCACAGAGCTATTCAACAGCCACCTGCAGTGATAGCGCTTTTCCTACTCACCGCCTACCTTCTTCCCTTCCTTTCCCTCTCTCCAAGATGGATATCATGTGGTGAAAGGGCCACTCCTCCGGATGATAGGGGTTGCAACTCTCATTCTGGTTGTGAAACCACAGCCCTTGAGCACCCAAGAGTTTCTTTCAGGGACATACAGAGACTAGAACACTCGCCGGAATGGGCACGCGGGGTGCTCAGCCCCAGCGCAGGCTGTCCCACTGCACAGACAGACCTGCCTCGGTGGGATCTCTCGACCACGACCCAAAGCAGAGAGGGCCCATAAAGGACGTGGGTGGTGGGAAGGACAGTGACAGGAAATCAGGTAACAACCACTGGCAAATTCCAGTCGCCAGTCAGGGTGCGATACCTCATGCTCACCTGCCTCCGTGCATTTTCGCAACCCAAGTCTCCAGCTCCTTCTCGCTGCAGTCGCAGCTTTGACCTTCAGACACTCTCTTCCTCCCCTAGCAAATGTAGGGGCTGGATTCCCCTCTGCCCTGCAGCGTCTCCAAGGCCCGTGCACAAAGTGCAGACACCTCAGCAGTTTGCACCCTGCCGTGAGGGTACAAAGGCCACCCCCAGGCACAGCGCAGGCTGCCGCGCGGGGTCAGAAAGCAGTGGGCTGGGCTGCTCCCCTTCCCCGCAGAGCCAAGAGCTTTTCTCATGGACCTTATCACCAGCACCTGCTGCTGCTCCCGCTCCATCCAGGTGTTCCAACATTTTGCCTCGAGTGCCCACCCAAGCAGATCTGATGCATAAGCGCTGTCAGCCCAGTGCTCTGGGGGAGCAGTGGCTCTCAGCGCACCTCAGCCTCCACCAAAACCCGGGCAGCCCCAGCCGCCAACGAAGCAGCAGGAGCCTTGCCAGGAGATGGGTCGTGGTGCCCACAGGGGACGGCAGCCTGGGCACCCTTTGCTGGCCCCTGGCTGTGCAAGGAGCACCGGCGTGGGTATGGCCATGAGAGCCAAGGAACGTGCTGCTGGTGGAACCGCGGGGCTGCAGGTGGGTTCCTGGGATCACGCAGGGGCATTCTGGTTCACAAAGAGGGAAGGGCTCTGTTTATTGAATCATTAACATCACTTCCCTCATTGCCAGCCAGGTACTCTGAGAGGTCTCTTAGGCAAGTGCTGACCTAGCCCAACCCTGTTAAGCTGGTAAGATGACATGGGATCCCATGCCAGCCTGGTATGGCGTTCCCACTGCTTTCTCTGCTCCCGCTTTGCTATTAGTCATCTGTTTCTGGAAGGTTTCTCATGCATAATAAAGTGTTTCAACACTTGCATAAGCCAGCTCTTCTCATCAAGAGTGACCTGCTGCATTTCCCAATGCTTTCCCTAGGCAGTCCTTCCGATTGCCACGAAATACAGAGTTAAAACGTGAAGTTTTCTATCCCCCTTGGAGGCAAAAGGTGTGGGAAATGGAACAGATAAGAATGCCTTTAATTAGTATCATTTGCATAAGCTCTGGGAAAGGCTCACCTGACAGCTAGAAGGGCCTCATTTGTCTGGGAGCACGAAACAAGAACCACGGGCACTGAAACGGGCAGATTAGCGGAGCTGACAAGATCGGGGCGATAGTGCCAACGGAGGTCAGCCCTGGGGAGAGGAAAAGTGGCCAGGGCTGGTGCAGCCCCGGCGGGCACCGCTCTGGCTGGGTGCCTCTGTCGAGCCTCCCCTTTTGGGGCACCCCCCTCAGCTGCCACGTGTCAGGGCACAGCCGCTCGCAGTGGGGGAGCAGGACGTGGCTCTGGGTGGCGGGGGTCCGCCAGCTCCCCTGGAGGAGAGGGGAAGTAACCTTGGAGCAGGGAAGCAAGATGGGGCCAGGGTTTTGCCTGCAGTGCCCCTGTCCCTCCAGGTCTGCCCTGGGCTCCCAGGACCCTCGGCTGTTACGTCTCCCTGTGCATGCTTTCCCCTGCCTCAATGCAAGCACGCACTTCTCCTGGGACCCCGGCAGGTGGGTGCCCCCCCCGCGGTGGCCCTGCTGAGTGCTGTGCGTGCTGTGCCATGCTGTGCCGTGCTGTGCCGTGCCATGCTGTGCCGTGCTGTGCCGTGCCGTGCCGTGCCGTGCCATGCTGTGCCGTGCCATGCTGTGCCGTGCCGTGCTGTGCCGTGCCGTGCCGTGCCAGCCGCAGCGCCTGTCCGTCGGATGCACTCGCTCCTCTCTGTGCACACGCGCTCACAGCTGCAAGTCCCTAACCACAAACCCCATCCCGCTGCCGCCTCGCCGTCGCGCTGCTGGGGGTAGTCGGCGCTGCACTGCGGGCGACTAATCGTCAGTGACACTGAAAGCCCTTTTCCGTACCTCAAGGCCTTTGCAGTGATGAGAATCTCACCCGACACTGCACCTAAACCCACATGCAAAGCTGAATTTCCCAGGGGAAAAAAAGTAAGATGCTCAACCTCTCGCCTGCGCTGTGAACACTCACACGCACCCCGCAGGTCCCTCCATCTCCTACAGCTGTGTCTCAGCCGTCTCAAGCCTCACTTGCTTGGTTTTCCTCCGGACTAGCTGAGCTGGGCTGTGAACTGCAGAGGTGGGGGCTGAGCCCCTCCAAAAAACTCCAGCTGCAGCAGCACCCTTGACCCAACCTTAACCATCGCCGCAAGCCCTGTTTATACAGCACCCAGCACAACGGGGTGCTGCTCTGGGACAGGATCCTAGGGGTTACAACAAGTTTAATAACAAAGACAAAACAATAATAACCACCTTGTAATGAGGTTGCTCGGCATCCCCAGTGCCTTTATTTCAGGGTGAGCTCCACGCCAGGAGCTCCCAGGGCCTGCAGGCGAGCCGTCCCTTCCCACCCTCACCCTGCCCGACCACGGGTGGCTCGGCTTATCCAGCCCTACGCCAGCATGCTGCCTTCTGCCTGCATAAATAAACCTCCCTGCTTTATATCCACCTCTGAGCAAGGGTGAACCCCTCCTGGGTGCAAACACATCCCACAGCCATCAGCTCCCAGGAACACACCTCCTGTGGGTCTGGTCCTGAGCCATCCCAAGAGTCTGCGCCATGGCAGGAGAAGGGGTAACTGCTCAGCTCTCTGCAGTGCAGCTAATTGCTGCTCTTCTTCATTAAGCCACATAATTTTATCTGGCTGCACATGAGATCTCAACTCTTGGCCTGAGGATGCTCGAGGCTGGTGGATGTGAGTGCTGGGAAAAAACAGCTGAGTCCGAGCTCTGGAACTGCCTGAGCCCTGGACAAAGAGCAAAGATCCACATCACACCAGCCCATACAAGGAAGGGTCTCAACTGAAAATTAAAATGCAGATGGAAATCTGGCTGAAAAGTGTCCTCCAGACTTTCAGGAGAACTTTGTTTTGGCACCAGGAGAGGGTCATGGAGATGCATTTTCTGACCATGAGAGTCAGAGACTGGAAACCACAAAGGACAAACGCTCTGCTCTTCTTTCCGCAGGCAAGCCCACCACTCAGCGCACTGACAGTCCTGCACGGCTCCGCTGTGAGCTACCCGAATGCACACTGGCCCTATTGGAAGCTGTTTTCTGCCTGATTCAGGTGCCACAAAACCCTAACACTGCGAGCAGAGCCCTATCTCTGCCTCTGCACCCTCCTCCTGTGGGGGGGTCACGCAGTTGGACACGGAACCATTCTTTGGGCTCTGTCCTCTTCTCCAGGTGCTAGGCAAACTTTAGGAAATCATATTTGTTATATATTAAGCCAAAAGCTACCCTTACTCCTGCTTGTCCTGGCTTCCCCTGGCAACTGCCCCTCTGGAC
Organism: Alectura lathami; assembly: GCA_013399715.1. Classification (NCBI taxonomy): domain Eukaryota; kingdom Metazoa; phylum Chordata; class Aves; order Galliformes; family Megapodiidae; genus Alectura; species Alectura lathami. The sequence goes on from VXAV01009754.1 coordinate 83,125, forward strand.
ATTTGGGGTCACTGAGCCATCTGTATAACGTATGTCAGAGGGTTTCTCCCCTTGTTCTGCCCTGAGCCCTCCAAGTCTTCCTGGGTACAACCCATGCCTCAGGAGGGGCTCTGCTTTCCCCTGGAGCAGTTTGCAGCTTTGTGCAAGGGGCTGAGGCCCCCCTGGGCCAGGTGCTCCGTATGTCCTCCAGCTGGTCCATGACCTTCACACCCTCACCCGCTCTCTGCTGCCTCCCCTGGACCCCTGGGACACGCGAGGAGAGACGGAGCTGGGTGGTGATGGTGGCGGCTGGGGAAGCCAGGCTCACGTTTCAGCTTCTATTTTTATCTGGGAACCAAAGGCTGCCTGTGGCGCAATCCGGAGGCTCCTGGGGGACACACTGCCTCCCCAGCCGGAGCCAGATACCATCAGCCTGCTACCTAACTTCCCTGCCGGTATGCCAGACCTCCTGGGAGGGGGCAGCATCTTCTGAGGCACCGGGGCATCCCCACCTGCCACACAGCAGGGGCTGGGGAGCACAGCCAGTCTCCCCTCTTCTCTGGCTGCGCTGAGGCTGGGAACACCTCATCACACCCAACTGCCTGGCACTCACCATGCCACCACCAGTGCCGGCAGCGGGATGCACGTGCCCCTGTTCAAGCCTGGCCTCAACCCCATGCCACGCACCTCCCTGGGACAACACTGGCCCAGGAGGGCGAGGATTCACCCCCAGCCCCTGTGGCTGGAAGGCAGCAGGATGAGCTTGGCCTGGGAAGCAAAGAGGGCACGCGACCAGTGGCAGCGTCACGGCGAGGAGCCAGGCGGGGTGTGACAGCAGCCACCCCAACCAGCCCGGCTGGTCACTGGCCGAGCGTCGGTGGGTGGCTCCTGCCATCCCACTGCGCAGCTCGGAACAGCAGTGCAGAGCCAGGACCTGTGGCTGTAGCACTGTCAGAACTGTGTGATTGTGTTTAAAAAGCAACAAAACAGCTTTAGCTGACACAGTTACAGAAAAATGGAACGCTGAGCTTCTCATGCCTGAGGAGCTCGCTCAGCTTGCAGGCTGTGCTAGGCAGGGACTCAAGCCAGGACCTGGGTGCCTTGACCCAGGAGCACTCTCCCCAACACAAGAATGCTGTTTTGGAGTGGTTACATCATGGGCAGCTCCGGGACACAGCACAGAGCCTCTGTGGCGGGCACCAGCACAACGAAGCCCCCTTTCTTCCCCAGCCAGCAGCAGTGCCTGCTCCTTTAATTGGGGCGAGAATAGAAGCTGCAGCAGAAAACGGGAATTAAAAAAAAAAAAAAAAAGCGTGAGAAAGGAAATCTGAGCAAGGCCTGGAGCAATCTAACCAATCCAGCGGAAACAATAGCCCAGGAAGAAAAACCAGTTCCTACACATAAGGTAGAATAGGCTGGGAACGGCTGAAGGAGGGGACGGGAAGGCCAACCCCAACCCCGCGTGCTCCCAGCCTGCACAACAGCCCAGCTCCAGGGGCCCGCGGGCTGCCCGGGCTGCGATGCCCTCCCTGCAGTGCCCGGGCAGCGTGGGGTCCACAGCCTAGCGGCTGGCACCCGGTGGGGCCCCATCCTGCATCGCCTCCGGGGGAGACAGAAGGGCTGCTCCCGCTGGGTCCAGTAGCGGGGTTGGTGGGAAAGCCCCAGTCCGCAGCGTGCGCGCCTCAGCCCTGCTGGGTTTCACATACCCACGGGGATGGACAGGGCGCACACAGCAGCCCTCCTCCAGTTCGGGTTTGGCTGGGCTCAGCACGCAGGCTGGGCTCAGCTCCCAGATTTAACAGCCCAGTCTGAGATAAGCCCAGATAAGCCCGAGGATGGAATCAGCTCCAAGGCAGGGCTTGCCCCAAACTTGGGCTCAGCCCGGGGAGCAGTTGGGTCCTGGGCAGGTCCCAGGGGATCAGGTGCCTCCGGGAGGGGGAAGCCATTGGTGACACCCGCCAGTGGGCCAGCGCAGACCTGCCTGGCACCGCTGTGCAACCACAGCCCTCTGGGGCAGAAGCGCGGACGCAGCTCCCTTCCCTCCTCCCCGCATTCCACGGTGGAGAGTGGGCAGGATGAGCAGCTTAAAACCCGCAGGGGCGCAGCTGAGTGATGCAGGCCCATCACTGCGATGGCAGCCGGTCCATCTCTCCCTCCCAGGCAGCCAGTCTGGCTTGTGCCCACCCTCGCTACCGGCCTGGCTGCTGCAGCTGGCGCACAGCAGGGCAGGTAAAGCAGCTCCAGCCTGGTGCGGGGGTGCTGGATGTGGCCTCTCAGCCTGACTGAGAGCCCCTGCCCAAGCCCATGCAGCATAGTGCCCAGCCTGGGGCTGCAGCCCCTGCAACTGGGACAGCCAGATGCTTTCTATTTTGAAGCAGAAGCTTAAACACTTTAAAAACAAACCCACCATCATGACCTGGGCTGAGCTGCAGCACTTCCCTGCACCTGAGGATTTCCTTGCCCCCAGCTCTGCTGCTGTGCTGGGTCTGTCCTCCCGGCCCCGCGCTCCTCCTGCTGCGTGCCAAGTGGGCCCCACCACCCCGACATCCCCTGCCACCCATTTTGCAGGGCTCCGGCAGCCCGCGAGGCAGCAGTGCTCTCGGCCTGCCCCAGGACTTGGCCTCGCTTGCTGTGCTCAGGAGGAGCCAAAGAGAGAAAGGGCAAAGCTGTTCCCAGCACATTTTTCTGCTTTGACACACTTGCAAGCCCTCTCAGGCTGCAGCTGGGTTCCCAGCACGCCGCCTCGCCTTTCCAGCCTGCTCCCCTCAGCGAGCAGCGCAAGGGGCCCCGGATTCCCCAGCTATCTGGCAGGGAGCAGCACAGGACAACTGTGCAGGGCGGGCGGGGGCTCTCGGTTCAGGCCCAGGCAGGGCTGTCTGCACGGCCTGGAGCTGCCCCAGGCCTCCGTGCTGAACCAGACCCCGCAGCTGGTTCAGGATCGCAGGTCGGGAGCCTGTTAAAATCAGCTGTGGTGAAAGTACCGAGGACATGTGTTGAGACGAGCCCTGGACACCCGACAGCCAAAGCCAGCCTTGAGTTTAATAACGAAATAAAGATCCTAAGGCAGAGATACCACATTTGCAACACCGCGGGGCCCCTCGGGCAGCTCGCCAGCAGCCTGGTGGAGGCATGCACTTTGCATCTCACTTTGCATGTTCCCGCTCACAACATCCAGGCTAGGAACAAACCCTGCCAGGCTTGGTGCTCGCGCAGCCCATGCCGTGCGTGGGGGTGCGACCCGCGGGGCAGTGAAGCTGGGGGGTGACTTTGAGCGCAGCCCCTCCCCAGCTGGGCAGGACCTTGGGGAGGAGCAACTCTCCGATGGAGCCTTTGCCTTCCACTCCCATCACCTCCAACGTGGTACCTGCAGCCCGGTCCCCCCACTCCCATCACCTCCACACTGCTCACCTCTGATCTCACCGCCTCACTCCATCACTTCTGTGCTGGTCGCCCCCACTCTGATCATCTCTGTGACAATTCCCCCACGCCAACCATATTTATTTAATGTCAAACTCTTCCCTGCTCTCTCTTTTCCTTCCTCTCTGCCTATCACCTCTGGAAGCGTTTCTAACCAAATGCGCTTCAGTTCATTCACATCTTGCTCACTTACTTGCTCTGCAAATATCCACCCTGTCTCCCAGAGCCATACCTCTGCTTAACCTTGCTTTGACCACAAAGATGTTCCTTCTCCCCTCAGACCACGTGCTATGAACACAGCTCTGGTGGCTCTCAGGAGCCTCTGCATGCTGGAGAAGGCTCTGACCTGGCTTTGAGCTACCACCCTGCACATGGCAACCTGCTCTGGCCCTCGCTGCAGGTTTCCACAGGCTCAGAGCAGTCGGCATCTTGTGCTGGGAGCTCCTGCCACGCAGGGGTGGGCCAGGCCTGGCCAGGCCCCACGGCGGCCTGCAGCTCCCTCCCAGGGCAGCGCAGGGGCAGGCGCTGAGCTCTGCTCTCTGGGGACAGCGACAGGGCCCGAGGGCACGGCACGGAGCTGCCAGGGGAGGGTCGGGGGGTGTGAGGGAAAGGTTCTGCCCCAGGGGGGGGTGGGCACGGCACAGGCTCCCCAGGGCAGTGGGCACGGCCCCGAGCTGCCGGAGCTCAAGGGGCGTTTGGACACCGCTCTCAGCCACAGGGGCTGGGTGGTGCTGGGTGTCTTTTTTGGGGCCAGGGGCTGGACTCAATGCTCCTTGTGGGTCCCTTCCAACTTGGGATACTCTGTGGTTCTGTGACTCTGGGTGCTTCCCACTGGGCCTTGCTGAGGGGCTGGATGTCTGCGGTGGGAGACACCCCAAGGACCCTCACGGTGAAGCTTGACAGCCATGGAAGGAAGTGCACAGGGCCCACGATGCCAACAGGGAGAGTTCTTTTGTTGCTGTGGTCTTTATGGAGCCTGTTGGGACCTGTGCCCCCTCCCTGTCAGCTCTGGGGGGCTCAGCTTTGGCACCAGCCCTCAAGGCTGCTGTGGCCCCTGGCTGGGCTTTGACCCACTGCTGGCACAGATGCTGTGATGCCTTTGCTACTGGGAAAGGTCTGACAAATTTTGGTTGTGGCTGGCTTCCAGCCACTCCCCAGCACATTGCCACCCCCGAGCAGAGGTGCTCAGGGGTGCAGGGCTGCGGGCCCAGGCAGTCCCTGCTGCGATTCTTGCTGAAGTGACAGCAACCCAAGCTGAACACAGCACTGAGTCACGGATCCCGCCCCAGGGCTGGAGCTTTGCAGCTGCTCAGGCAGAGGCAGGTCATGGCACCCAGCACCCTGCACCCAGCACTCAGCCCAGGGCTGCTCCCAAGTGCGCAGCCTGGGGCAGCCCCAGCTGCAAGCCCCCTCTATTGGGGTGAAGCCAGAGCCCTGCTCTTAGCAATCCCATCAGGTGTCTCTCCTTGGACTTAGCAAAGACCATCCAGTCTTTTTGTTTATTATTATTATTATTATAATCCTTTTGTTTATTATTGTTATTATTATATTAATAGAATAGAATAGAATAGAATAGAATAGAATAGAATAGAATAGAATAGAATAGAATAGAATAGAATAGAATAGTTCAGTTGAAAGCGACCTTCAAAGTTTATCGAGTCCACCTGACTGACAGCTTCAGGGTTAGCAAAATGTTTTTCCCAACCGGTTTGCAGCAATCTTTTTTACTTCCAAGGAATATTTCAGCAGGCAGCAGCCTGCCAGCAGCCCTATCGCAACAAACACAAACCTGTGCCCCATGCTCAGCCCTATATCAAAGGTCCCCACTTAAGCCCATTTCTCGTGCAGCCAGTGGAGGTGGTGAGCAAACGAGTCAAGCTCGGGCAGCCAGTCACTGCAGAGACCTCGAGCACAGCGCCCAGTCCAGCACAGAGCCCCCGCCCCATCGCCCCTGTGGCCCAGGGCTCTGCCCATGGCGCGAGGTGTCCAGAAATGCAGCATCCAGCCCTGAACTTCAGCCTAGCAGACAACGGGAGGCCCCAGCACCGCAGTGGAAAGCGCACCCACACACAGGCGGAAAATGGTTAGAGGATAGGCAAACACATGAAAGCGGATTTGACATTTTGCAGAACAGAAGGGGAAGGAGCAATGCTGTGGATGGAGGGGAAATAACCTAACGCAGGCCTCCCACTGGTGGAGGAGGTTTCTATTCTGCCTCTCAGCTCTGCGTGACATTTGGCGGCTCAGCCTGGGGGTGTCTGTGGCAGTCCCACCGACAGCGATTCAGCTCCATGAGGCCGTGGCGGCACTGCACAGCCGAGGGGCTGGCAGGATGCGTGCAGCCCTCACACACCCAGTCTGTCCCCTGCTGGGCAAGCAGCTGTCACTGGGTGGATGAGGACAGTGGCACCCCGGGCAGCTGGAGCTGCTTTGGTACTTCTGGAAAATTAAACTGTGAGCCCATCTTGTACAGAGCGTGCCACTACGGGCAGCTTTCCTGGGTTGGCAGGTGGGAAGCAGGAGCAAATATTTGCCTTTGCAAATGCAATTGTTGCCTTTACTATTATTATGAAGCAGGAACACGTGCTATCTCTCACGTAACCTCTCAGGGCACAGCACAGGGACATGGGCTGGCCACCGTGCTGCCCAGGTGGCTTCACTTCTCTCAAGGCCATCACTGGTCATCGCACTGTCCTCTCAGTCTGCCCCGGTGACTGTTTCTTCTCAGCTCCCTGGGGAAGGGGCACCCAGACCCCTTCCCCTGTGTCCTGGCTGGGATCTCCAGGGCTCCTGGAGCCTTTCTGAGATTATGTGGTGAACTTATGTTTATAACTTCTGGGCAGCAGCCCTTCCAGACCGATGTTTAACTCCAGGACACTGGGGGGAAGATACAAGGGAACCAGAATCTTCCATCAGCTGGGAGCTTTGGGCAAAGAAGGGCTTCCTCAAGACAAGTTCTACATCCTGCCTTACCCAAGCAGCCCTTTTCAGGCAGCATGGTGCACCCAGAAGCAGGCAACAGGCTCTCAGCAGGGGTTTGGTGTCATGCACCCTGAGCAACCTGCCCCTAGCTGCATGGGCTGGGGCTCAGGGCTGCCCGTGCTGCTTGTAATACCATCCAGAAGCTTGTACATGGCTGGGCTCTGGCAGGAGCTCCCAGTTCTGCTCTCTGTGTGGCCACGCTCTCCTCGGCAGTGCTGGGTATGCCTGGTGTGGCTGTGACCCTGCCCAGTGGTGCCCAGTCCATCCTGCCCATCAGCATCCCAGCCTGCCCCTCGCTGCGGCAGCAGGGCTGCTCTCTGACCAGGGATCCTCTCCTTGGGCCCAGGCCAGGTACAGCTCAGCAATGCAGCAGCTGCCCAGGTGTTCCAGATGTGGAGGCACCATGTCACCAGCGGCCCCAGGTGAGGGCCAGACCTACCTGGCTGCCATCTGTCATTCCTAACAGCCTCTGCTGATGGAGATGTCCAGCCTCCCTAGGCTTGGCTCCCTCACAGCTCAAGATCTAACTTGAATCTTCCTTGCTGTGAGTCAGGACTTGTCCTCGTCCTCATGGAGAGCACAAAAATCCCATGCTCTGGGCTGTGTTTGCTCTGTTAGCTCAAACATCGGCCATGTTTGTAGGAGAGGAAGTAATTGTCAGTACAGATCCCGCTCCTCCCACAGGGCCAGTGGGCCTGGGAAGGACTCCTCATAAATGCCTCGCAGAGGGGCAGGGTTTTGGGGTGCAGGGATGAGGTGAGGAGCCAAGAATGCCTGGAGGCTCCAGAAGCCCCTGCCAGGGCAGGGGAGGCTGCGAGCACTCTGAGATCCCAGTGGCTCTGAGGAACAATCGTAGCACCCAGACCCATCCTGGCAGCTCCCTTCCCTCTAGACACGTCTGGGGGGCTGGAGAAAGAACAACTGCCCCACACCGTGGTCCCTGGCATGGTCCCATGGTTCCTTCTGGTTTCTTGCAGCTGCACCCAGATAGGAAAGTCGGCAGCTGTATGAAGACACCTTGGTTTGGTCCTCCAAAGCAGGTACAGCTGACAGAACAGCCCAAGCATCCCCTGGGATGGCGGAAGTTTATGCCCTGGCAGGCAGGTATTTAACTGGGAGAGGCCTTCTCCTGCATGAGGGGAAGGCTGCCAGCCAGGGAAGCTTTACAACACAATTTCCATCACACACATTGCTGAGTGCAGATGAGCCTCTAGGGCCAAAGCCGGTATGGCTGTAGGACACGTGAAATAAAGGGCTGTGGACATGTGCTGCCACAGGGGCCACAAACCTACGGCCAGGACGGGGCAAGGGAAGGGCTCCGGGCAGGGCTGGGGACTTCGCTCCTCGCTGCGGGGTGACCGAGGTCCGGATCTCTCTGGGGGCTGGTCTAAGATGTGAAACTTCGCATCTATTTGGGCAGCTCCCAGCACCACTCGGGTGCAGGTCCCTCACCAACCAGCGCTGCGTCCCCAGATGCCACCCCTCTGCCTGTGGCACCCTAGGGTCCTGCCACGGGCACGGCCATCACACTGCGTCCCTGTGGCCACCTGCTTAGCCACACGCTGGACTGCTTCAGAGCAGGCTTGTCTGACACAAGCACAGCTGCAGGCACGTCCTCTCCACCAGACACCCCGCACTGAAACACCCGCCTGGAAATCGGGGCGACCCACGCGCAGCCCCCGCACCACCCCCTGCACGACCCCGCGTGGGGATTTATGAGCTCCGGCCGCTCCGCGCTCCCGTCCCCGTGCCGGCTCCCTCCCGGGCACATGCACGAGGGCACGGCGCCAGCAGCTGATGGGAAAGTTCAGGGTCGGGGCGAGCCGTGGGGAGAGGCACATAAAGGACCCATTGTGCCGCGGGTCTCCCTCGTCTGTGCGTGTACAGGGCGAGCAGTTAAAAAACAAAACGCAGCCCAGAAATATGACAAGACACCTTTTTCCCAGGCTGCTGTTAAACTCTAATTAAACATTTCAGCACACTCGAGCAAGGGAATGTCTGCTTCTCAGGCCCAGGCTATCTCAGCTGGAAAACATCTCCTCTGGTGCTCACGGGCTCACATGGCGTGACCCAGAAAGATGCCCCCCAGCCCAGGGTGATGCTCCCAGCCACCCGGCCCCAAGGACGCAGGGCAGCCCAGCCTGCGCAGCTCACGTTCCGAGCTCATGCCTGCCCCAGGTGCAGTGGGGAGCCAGGCTTAGGGCAGCCCTCAACATAGCGTCCAGGACCCTCAAATTACCCACTGATGAAGGACTATGAATCCATCTCACCCCTATGTGCCCGTGCAGCACTGTAAGCAAGGTCAGCACCCTCCAACCCCATAGTCAGTGTCACACCTTACAGGACCCATACAGCACAGCTCACAAGATCTGTCTTCAAAACCCACAACTCTCATTCCAGCTATGTCATTTCTTTCTGAACTTCGCGGCTCTCACAGTCAGTCCCCTTTGCTAACCACCCCCTGAGCACCTGGGACCCAGGCTCCTGCTAGTTTTTGGGTCAGCATCCCTCACTTCCAGCCCAGCTGCAGCCACGAGGGCAGCTGCCTCCCCAGCCCAGACCTGGACCACGCATCAGCTCCTGATCTCCATGCATCCCACAGCCTAGTGGTGTTGAACATTTTAAAATAACCCAGCCAACAAGCAAAATGTTGGGTTCTCATTCTCTGGGTGCATCAGGATGCTGACCTGCAGGAGAAGGAAAGGAAGGCATTGCCACCAGCTTTGTGCCACTGCTGAGCGGAGACATGGGAACCCTTCAAGCAGTGTCACCGTAAAACCAGGCAAGACCAGAGCTGGCATCGCGCTATTTCAAAGAGTGAAGAACAAACAAAACAGCACAAAAGAGCAGGGAAACAAAGCCAAGCACTGCAGGGAGCGAGGAGGGAGTGCCGGGACTCCTCAACCACAGCGAGCAGAGGGGCACAGGGTTTGAAGATCTGCCCTCTGCAGGTCCCTGTGATGCCCAGAACTGGTGACAGCGAGCCAGAGAAGCCCATTGCCAGGCAAGCCCTGCAGGAGCCCTTCTGCAACCACCCAGCCGCCAGCTCTCTCCAGTTTATCAGACACAGACTTTGAATATTAGCCGCAATGATTCCTGAGCGCCTTCTTTCCAGACCACTGAAGGTGTATGGGGCATGTGCTGCCACAGGGGCCACAAACGTACTGAGAAGCCTGTGGTGGAACATGAGCGGAAAAAGAGTGGAAAAAGGGGGTCCAGTGAGAAGCAGGCTGCTGCCACAAACCTTTGGAAGGTGTTAAGGATGTGATGCCAGGCTGGACTCTGGGAGCATTTTCAACACAAGGGAGCTCAGGGGGAGCACCACCTTTGGCAACAAATAAGTGCATCTTATCTAAAGGGACAATACCAGCTTTTGCAGGACTTCTCCAAAATGATGTTCCAAAATCAGTTTTAGAAAGAAGCCCCATGCAAAGCGATAACTAGGATCTACAGGGGCAAAGTGTATGGGAGCAGCCCAGGGGATGTACCGCTGCTGGCCTGTGTCCCTGCAAGGAGACCTCAGGTCTCTCCAAGCCCCAGAAAGATGTTCATGGTGGGAGCAAGGTGCTGCTTCGGTGCAGGACTTGGTCTCACCCACCCCAGAGCCTGGCAGAGGATTCCTGAAGTCTCTGCAGGAGCACAGTGTTATGAGAGCTGGACCTCCACGGGCGCCTCCTCCCTCCAGCTCTGGGGCTGCCCTAAACCTGCCTTGAGGCTGCACAGGGCAGATCCCAGCTGAGGCCCTGCACCATGGGCCAGAGAGAATGGGGTCATGACTCGATGCTCCAGTGTGTGACCCAGCCCTATGGGACTGAGCTGCTGACCCCAGGCACACGATGCAGCTCGGACGCTGTTTTGCAGTGGGACTCGCCCCACCTGAGCACGAGGCAGGAGCAGCAAACCACGCTCGGGCTTGCTGGAGCCTCGGGAGCTGGTGGTTTCCCACATGCAGCCTCAGCATGAGAAACCAAACCTCTGGAGAGCGCCAAGCCAAGGAAACCCTCACGACCTACTGCGTGATACAGCACTGTGGCTTTTGTTTGCCAGACCCGCAGTCCGGTCAGCGTCACGAGACAGAGCTGTGCACGCCGGCACAGCACGGGCTGCGGGTCCACCACCGCTCACAGATGTACACACCACAACGCCGTGCTGCTCATTGATGCTCTCGACACCCAAGAAAGGGTTACAACAAAAATCTGCAACTTCTGAAATTGCTAGGTAGCGGGAAAGTGTCGTGCCCTGAAAGGCTCGGATTGCAGTGACAGCCTGGGCGAGGACACTTGTAATTTGGCATCCCATGGGGGTGGAATTTGGCAGAACTGGTCTCTCTTGCTCTGAGGACATTCCAGCACCCTGCACGGACAGCCTGAATTAAACTCCCTCAATGAACACAGCAGCTGGGGTTTATCACCCCCGGGTCCCTTCGGTCGGAAAGCACAAGCGTTGCTCCGGGGCAGGCTCCAAACACGCTCCCATCCCTCCCTGCCAGCGCTGTGGCTCTGACCGCTCTGACCACTCCAGGGTGGGCGATCAGGGTGCCCTGGCGGGGAGCTGGCACCCCGGGAAAGCAGGAACACCGAGCAGCACCTGCAGCCGGCTGGGATGGCACGTGGGTGCCCAGGGCTCGCAGCCCCACAGTAGGACGCAGCCAGAGCCACCCCCGGGCTGGCACACGTCCACAGGGCTCATCTACAGTGCCTGCAGCACTGCAGCAGGACAGCTGGATTTTAGGAAGGAATCTTGATTTTTCAAGGGTAACCAAGGCCAGGCAGCCTTTAATGCTCTCAGCCAAGGACCTGGGCTGCACTGCTGCCGGGCTCTGCAGGATACATCCACCCCCAGCTCCAGGACACCCCGGGCTGCTCCGACAGCCCCAGTCCCGCCCAGTGCCCCCCAGCTGCAAGGCAGCGAGGGAGGTGACGGCCACAGGGACCGCACTGCCACCAGGCACCACAACCCGCAGCCTTCCCACGCTCCCCAGGGTGCCTGCGATTAGGGAATTTCGAGCGCTTCTGACACCGCGAGCTGGTGATGTGGGGCCAGATCCCCGCTTGTTGCCCGGTTGTTTCCCAGGCTGTCCCTGCCGGAAGGAAGCGCGTGCCACCGGGATGGGGCGGGAAGCGGGGACAAAGGCGCTGCACGCACTCCTCCTCCCCTGCCCTGGGCGAGGAAGGGGGACACCAGCTGCAGCGGGAAAAGGTTCCCAGGGCGAAGGTGTTAAATGCCCTTCTCCCGTGCTGCTGTCACCTCGCAGTCCCCAGGGTGTGAGAATCAGGCTCTATTATCCCCTCATTAGGAACTAACATACTGTACTAACCTTTTCACATGAAAGCTACAGTCTGTTCGCCAACAAAAGCTGACGGTTGGTTCCCAGGAGTGGAAAAAAAACAACCCAACAAGCACTTAGCAGGAGCTCGGGGGCCAGCCAGCCCCTTGGTGCTGTGGAGACCACGGTGAGCCCCTGCAGATGCTCCAGCGGGGGACGGGGCTCCAAGAGTGAGAGCAGCTGGTGCTCGTGGGGTCCCCTTGCCTGTCCCTGGCACGGGACTGATGGGGCTGTGGGTATGGGTGCAAGGGCGCATTGCAGGGAGCCCTGCTCCACGTGGGCACGCTGCCCGGGCTGACCCCAGGGGAGCGGATGCCAGGCTGGCAGAGCCCTTCTGGCCATCGATGCCACCACGTCTCCTCCAGGCTTCCCCTGAGCATCCTGCAGGGTCCTGCACTGCTGAGCAAAGCACGTCGGGATCTGCATAGTCTGAAATCCCCACTCTCCTTCAGACTGCCCAGAAGGTGGGGAGGGCTGGGCTGTGACTGTGTCAGGCCATGCGAGCTGCTGCCCTGCCCACCCCACCTGCTCTGCAGCAGTTGCTCAGCAGAACTGGGAGAGCATCATCGGCCTGTGAGACCCATGGGAAAACCATCTGCAGGGTGAGCGAGGCCCCAGGTCGGAGGCTGAGCATGGGTGAGGGCTCAGATGCCTTCCCTGGATGCTGGCAGGCATGGCTCGAGAACATGAACAGTTGGGGTAACATCCTCCTTTCTCAGGCTGTTAATTAAATGAGACCTGCCTAGGGCAGAAATTTGAGCTTCTGCCCATTGCAGCTTCTTGATGCTGAGATAAAGGAGGCTCTAGATGACAGATCTTGAAAGGAAAGCAGTTTCCCTGGTTTCTTCACTGTAAAATTATCTGATCACTTGCCCCATTTTTGGCTGGAGACTTTTGTCGTCTTGGGGAACTGCCCACAGCGAGCACTGAAGGCGTGAGCAGGCTTCAAGCAGCACAACCCACAGAGTTTCACACCTGTGGACACAAATCTGCCTTCCTGCATCACTGGGAAACCCCACGAGTTCCTGATTCATTTGTAGCCTTGCAGCCTCAGCCAGCTCAATGTGTTTGATGAGGAAAGCAGGAGGAAGGAGGGATGCACACCTATTTTTTCCCCCTCTTTCCCCCCTATTGCTTCCTTCCTTGCCTGCCCCCACCCGCACCCACTCTGCAACCACTTGGGAGGGCAGCTCCCTCCCTGCCCTGGCCACCTACCTGCCCCCTAGTGCTGGGGGACTTTTCCAGGTGCCTCAGCAAGCCACTGGCCCCTTCCCAGAGCCCCAGTGTGGGGCAGAAATACGGCCAGCCTCTTCTCCCCCAAACTACTGCACTGCCCACCCAGCCCGGCGCAAACCCCAGCTCCACGGCAGAGAGGCAGGCGGTTTTGCACTGCACACATTTATTAGATCCTGGTCAACAGCACCAAGTTGTTTCTCACAGGTTGTGAGCAACCCAGCGACACCTTCCAGAGGTTTTGCTGCTGCCATGTGATGCTGTGCAGGAGCTGCTGGTGCTGCATCCTACTTGGCACAGGAATTGAATTAAACCCAGTGAAATGTCTCGGTGCTGCCTGGCTGCTCCTACCTGCAGTGTCCAGCCTGGGGCTGGACTGAGGCACCCGTGGCTGCTGTGCTTTTAGGAAGGTCTCTTTTCTTCTCAGTTGCTGCAGTCAGATTTACGTCATTAGGTCTGACCTAAAGGTGTCAGAGGACTGGAATTCAGGGGGAAGCAAAACCATGATAAATGCAGGCTGTCCCATGCTGCGTTTCTGGGCTGGTTTCAAGGAGCTCTTGGTTCCCTCCGGTGCAAAACGCGTGTCCTGGGGGCAGGCTGGCCTGTGCAGCGTGAGGCTGGCTTACAAAGGTTTGTTTGCAGCAGCAAGGAAGGTGCCTGCCTGCTGGGCTTGCACAGAGCATGGCAGCATCGCTGAATGAACGTGTCCATGGGGCAGAGGTCCACTGCAGCCAGCAATCATCCACGGTTCATCGTTCAGAAGCACCTTTGAGCCACAACTCGAAGCCAGGCCAGGGGAGGGAAGCTTTGTGCGAGATGAGATGCGATCCTCACCCAGCAGCTGGCACGGACGAGGCAGGCGCTGGTGCAGAGAGGAGGTGCAGAGCAGAGCCAGGCGCACAACCAGGAGCCCCGTCCTCGCAGCCATCGTCCCTGGGCTTCCCAGCGCCGCCCAAATTGCAAAGGCCCTGAAAACGCTGGTGCTCCCCAGGGAGGCAGAGCAGAGGTGATCTTGCTGCCACTATGAACGAGGTCAGGCCAGGAGGGCTCACCCAGTGCCTTCGCCCCAGCCGGGCTCCCAGCTACTTGTCCCCTGCTCGGGTCCAGTGTGGAAAATGTGCGGTGGCATCCGAGCAAGCACACTTGTTCCCAGACAAGGCAGTGGCCCCAAACCTGCTGGGACACCTGGACTCCAGCCAGGAGACACAAATGGAGAAATCATTTTAGAGGCTGGCCACAGATCTTCTGCTTCCCCAGCCTGAGGTCTGCCTGGACGTGACTATTTCAAGCAGGTTAAGAACCAACCAAGCAATGAAAATTAACTCCATATGCAACATTTTAAGCTGAAAAAAAGGGAATGCCCCCCCCCAACTTTTTCAGTTTAGTCCATGCAACAATGAGCACAATGAGTCCTGATCTTGCAGAACCCAAGCCTCCACCTCTTTTCCTCCATCAGCACCCCTGCCAAACACTGCTGGTTCCCAAAGCCTTGCCGGTCCCCACCTGCGAAGCCAGAGGGCTCAGTGCCCTTTCTGCCCTTTGCTCACAGCCATCGCTGGTCGGGGCCTCTGGCCAGCACCAACCTGCCAGGAGCCCCTGCAGATCTGCAGAGCTCTGGGATGTGCAGGACCAGGGCGGAGGGACAAAGCCCTCTGTCTGGGCAGCTTGGGGCCCGCAGGCTTGACCCTGCCCTGGGAGCCCTGTGAGGGGACACAACACGTTGGAGGGGGTGGGGGCTTCTTCTGCTAGCCCCATTTCATGGGTACCTGCAAGGCTGAGGCTCCCCAGAGAGCCCAGGCCCTCGCACAAAGCTCTTGCATCTTACATACAAAAATTATGCACAGAAATGAAAAATGAGCCATAATCAGGTAGCTAGGTAGAGTCCTAGGGGAAAGCAGTTTGCAGTTTGGTCTTGAGGGCTAAACTCCAAAGTGCAAAGCAAGTCGAAGTCCAGCCCTGAAGGTCCCAGTCTTTCTGGGAACAGCATGTGTGCACACCTGCCAGCGCACTGGGCTCTGGCCCCAGTGATCTGCATGAAATATTGGGGAAAACCCCATGAAACTGGGAGGTTACCGGGACCTTTGAAGCACAGCTTCATCCTTGGCAGCCTGGGAGACACCCACTTGGCTCATGCTGAGCCTGGCTCCCTCAGGGTTGCTGCTCCTCCAGGTTTTGTCCAGGCCAAAGGATTGCACAAAACAAAAGGGAACCCACATCGGTGCTGTCTGTGTCCTGCTGGATCAGAGTCCCAGTGGAGATGGCAGAGGAGGCACTGAAAAATCTGCCCTGAAAAGCCAGGCTGATGGAAGCAGTACAGCTTGCTCTGGTGGCTGGAGGATGGCTCCGTGCTCTGTCCTTGCCAGACACAGCCCATTGCTGCCCCGCAGCTGCCAGCTCAGCCCTTCACTGTGTGTCGAGACTCGCCACCCCTCTTAACTCCACGGCAACACTGAGAGCGCTGCAATAGAACAAACCCCTGCCCTGCGTTCTTAAACGGCAGATTTTGCAAAGTCCTCCTTTGAGGAGTGGATATGAGCAGCAGTAAATTTGGCCTCTTTCTAGAAGTGGGGCAAAAAAAAAATCAATGAAAACTGGGCTCATTTCCTTGGGAAAACCTTTATGCAAGAGTGGAGACTGGCACACGCAGCCCCTACGGCCAGTGCAGGACAGCATGGCCCTGACCCAATGTGCCTCACAGCACTGCTCCACTCTGGGGAGCAGCCTGGGGACAACTGGGGACAACAGGACAGGCACAGTCCCATGGGCACGTGTATGTGGCACGCGGGGTTTGACAGTGTGGTTCCCAGGAGGTGCAGGCAGGGACGGATCAGCGTGTCCTGTCCCCTGCAGCACCAAAGAGTCCCATCAGGACCACGCTTTTCCTGCTCTCCTCTCCGGATACGCTCCCAGAGTTCAGCACAGCGTGACTGACCCCAGTGCTCACAAACTCAGCACATGCTGATGCAGATGGGCAATCCCACCCCAAAATGCTAGCTATGCATCTCTGGCCAGCTCTGAAGGGTGCAGAGACACGTGTGAAACTCTGGGGAGTCTCGGGGTGTGTGTGTGGGGGTGTGTCAGGGCTGCTGGGCCCCCCATGGCTCAAATCCCATGTTTCCTGCTGGCATCCCATCCGAAGCAGCACTCAGCCCCTCTGCCAAGTGTCGCCCGCTCTCTGGGAAAAGCAGCGAGGTTTTCTCACCGTCAGCACAGAACCATAAATCACTACAAATTGCCCAGAGAACTCCACAGTCCTTGAGGCTGGCTGGGTATGTGGGAGGCACACGCTGCATGGAGTCTGGGGGCTGTCATCCTCCTCCCACAAGCTGGTAGGAATCAAAGGACCCAAGACCAAGCTGGTGCCTTCCCCTTCCCGCTCCCAGCCTTCTTTCAACCTTTGGAAAGAGACTTCCCAGAGCCACTGGAAGTGCTGCAGATACTCAGGATTCACACAATTCCCATTTCCTGAGTTTCACCGTGAAGGCAAACAGAATTACGGAAAAAGTCCCCAGCAATCAGCTCAAGCCCGTGTTTGGAGGCTGCCAGGCAGCCACAACTGCACCCGAAAACCTCGAGCTGCGCTGATGGGAACAGAGTTTGGCACGACACCGCACGGCATGGCACAGCGTGGCTGTGGGCGCTGCCTGGGGCTGCTCCTCCCTTCACCTTCCCGCTCCTTTGCACGCCCGGCAGAGCAGAGCTCCTCCTGCCCCAAGCGCGGCCGGGTTTGCAGCAAGAGCTGGGTGCAAAGAGGAAGGATGAGGGGGTCTAAGTAGAAAACCACGTTTTTTCTGTTAAGGTGAAAAAGCAGGGGTGCTGCTGGGTGGGCTCCCCACAGCACAGCAGCCCTGCACCAGCCAGTGCCACGGGAGACAGAGCTGTCCCCATCACATCACAGACGAGCCCAACCACAGCGGCGGCGGTGGCCTCGGCGCAGGAGATGCTGGGGCTGCCCCTGGCGCGGGCGGAACTGGGACAGGGGCAGGACTGCGCCTGCAGCTCTGCCGTGGGGCTGTCACCTGTGGCGGCAAACCCGACGGTGACCAGGGCTTGGGAGCACAGGGCAGAGCACGCCTCACCAGGACGCCGTGACACGGGGCCACAGCAGGGCAGGAGCCTCAGCAACTCGGAACGCTGGAAGGCTTGGCAGCGGAGATGAGAGGGAAGGCAACTGCTGGGCCTCCCTCCCCTCGCGGCCTCTCCCCGTCGGCTCTTTCATCTCCAAGCACACGGCTCTTTCATCTCGGCCGGGCTGCGGAGGTGTGAACAGCGCAGGGTCCCCACCAGCGGCCGCGCTGCAGACAGCGCCCAAATGGCCACGGCCTGCGGGGCCCGGCTGGGCCGCGGAGCCCGGCTGCCATCACCGCACGCCAACACGGTGAGGGCAGGCCTCAGCCCGGCCTTGCGGACATTTGTTTACACATGGAATAACCCGGCTTGTCTTTGTTAATCTGAGCTGACGCAAGAGCAGCTGGGGCCAGGCGATGGGCACTGAGCTTGCGGCCGGCCTCGCAGATAGCCCCAGTGCACGATCCCACAGCAGCTTATCCTCACGTGCTGGCCTAAAGGTGACAGCTCCTCACACCACGGGCTGCAGAGAAGTCACCAGCTCTGGAAAGCTGCCAGTTCCCTAAAAACCACAGAGCCCAGATCCCCTCCTATCTCTCTGCACTGAAGGGAATGAAAGTAACGGAGCAGGGAGAGCAGCAAAGGGGTGCTGAGGGCAGCGGGAGGCTTTGCTGGGGAAGGCTCCCTGGTGACACTCCCAGTAAATCCCAAGTGAAAAACCCCATAAATCCCTAACCCAACGTTCACCAGGGGGCATGGCTGAAGGACTGCGAATCCTTACGATCCTTAAGATGCTGATGAGTATGAGAAAGCTGGAAGAGAATGAGAGAAAAGAGACAAAAAAGGAGAAGAAAAAAAGAGGGAGAAGGAGAAGAAAGAGGAGAAGGAGAAGGAGAAGGAGAAGGAAAAGGAAAAGAGGAAAAGGAAAAGGAAAAGAGGAAAAGGAAAAGGAAGCAGAAGCAAGAGGTTCATCCCAAGCACCAAGACCCAGTTCTCTCGTGTGACACTAGCGGCACCTCCGAGCTGCACGCGGTCCCTCCAGCAGCCTGCGGCTGGGAGCTGCCCTGCGGGCACCGTGCGCCAGCAACGACAAGGAGCAGTACCTGCACTGTCAGGGAGCACAAGAAACGCTTTTGCTTCACACCCACATGAGCAACAGAACTGAGCAGGCGCGCTGGCACTTCGCCCCTGTGGGGTCTGGGTCCAGAGACGTACGAGCTCTGGTGGCTCCCACCCTGGGGAGCTGAGGGAGCAGCGAACAAACCCCATAAAGCAGATGAAGAGCCTGCTGCTGGTCTAGCTCCCTGCGCTGGGGTGAGTGGTGCTGCACGCAGTGGGGTGAATGCAATGCTGCAGTGGGCACAGCGCGGGTGCTTAGTTTTGGGAAGCCCCACGTCACCTTGCCATGTCACAGAACTGCACCCGAAAAGCCGTAATTAACACCAAAGAGTTCACACACCACCAAATGTTTCTTCTGCTAAGAACAAAAGGGGTGAGTCGCGTGAATGGTGACACTTGTGGGGCAAGGGGGATGCTCTGGAGCAGAAGCTGCGCCAGGAGAAGGGGTCTGCAGAGCAGCCACAGCTCCCAGCTCCCAGCTGTGTCCTGGCTCACAGAAAGCCATGGCCAAGAGACTGAGGAACCAGTGGTGGGACAGGAAGGGAAAGCCCAGCACATTTGGAGATGGGGAGCGGCAAGCAAAGGTGCTGAGGGGGACAGCTGTGAGTGCCAAGCGCGTGCAGGGACTGCAGGACTTGCTGCGCTCACAGGATGGTGCCCAGAGAGCCCAGAGATTGCCTCTGCGATGCAAACCCTTCACCAGCAAGGCAGCCACGTCCGAGCAGAAAGCACCCACCTCGTCCTTCCCATCCGACATCCCTCACACCCAGGGATGGTGAGAGGATATTGAAGCTTGCCCCATGTGTCTTCACAAATCCTTAGGGGGGCATCGTAGACCCCACGCTCAAGTCTGTTTTGTGGCTGATCAAATGCTGAACATCAATTAAAGGGAAGCAATTAGCACCTATTGTTTATCGAACCTTTTTACAGTCTGGCAGAAACCAGAAGGCTGATGTCCATCCAACTTTAATCTCACCCTGTAAAACCCAGGAGCAAAACTCAGCTCAGTAAATCCTAACAGTCAACGTCAATACACAGCAACATTCCAAGCCTGCCTTCCCTATCCAAATCCAGCCACCCTGGCTGTTCTCCTTTTCTCCCATTTCTGACTGATCCTTACCAATCATCACAGACGCACTGATGTGGGTAACTTCTTTTGGCTCACACCAAGAAGCATGGCACTGGGGCTGGCAGAGCTGGGTCAGGTACACCGGCCTCTGCTCAGCATCCACTGCAGCCACCCTGTCCCGGTGACAGAGGGGACGCGGCAGGGGACGGGCACAGAGGTGGCAGGAGCAGCGCCGGGTGCCGGGGCTGCAGGGCTGTGCCACCCGGTGCTGTTTGTTTCGCTCCAGAAGTCCGGATCTCACCTATTTAAATAAACCCGCCGGGAGGTGCAGCGGCAGGCCTGTTGTTGAGTGCACAGGAAACAGCTGTACTCGATTAGGCAGGGCTAATTTGGTGGCTCTAATAGCCTGGGAATAGTAAAAAAAAATCCCCTCCTGTCGCAGCATTATTTATTTTCTATAGGAAAATCAAACAAAAAGTAAACATCCCATCAGACAGCAGGAGGAGGCAGGCAGGGTCCTTTCAGCAGGTCTGCAGGGGAGAAAAGCCAGTGATAACACTCGCTGGTGCCTCACCCCGGCTCCCAGAGGCTCAGCCTGGCCTGGGGTGTGCAGTGCCGAGCCCCACAAGGGCAGGCTGGCGTGTGCTGGGCTGCGGGAGGTGCAGAAATGCCTTCGCAGAAGGTCGGCACCCAAGAGGCCACGGCTGGAAGGAGCATCCTCACCCAGAGCATCGTCCCCAGGGTGCTGGAGGCTGCCCCTCCATGCCTGCAGCATCTGCGCAGCATGCGGCTGCCTGGGGCTGCTTCACCCCAGCTCCCTCCGGCCCTGTGGGCAGGGGACCAGGGCATCAGGAGCAGCCTGGGGAGCACAGCTGGTTTGGCTCGGGGAAGGGGTGAGCTGACCACGGGTGGTGTCTCCGAAAGCACCCCACCTTCTGCGAGCAGCAGGATCAGGGATGAACCACTGCCCTCATCCCCACCCCACCCTCACCACTGCCCCATGGCCACGCACCAGGAGCAGCCCAGGCTTGCCAAGTGCTGACTCAGCACCTGGGCACAGACCAGCAGTGCTGGTGGCACGTGGTGCCATGGGGTCTTGCCTCGGGCACGCACGGGGCTGCGGTGGCATTTTGGTACAGGGCCCGCAGACGCAGACAGGTGGCGACTTGCTCCTTCCACCCCCCGGGAGAACGGAGGCAGCACGCACTGGAATCCTGCTTCTCGGAAGCCGTTTTCCATTTTTTTTCACGTCTCTCTGAAAAAAATTGGCCGTTGCCCAGCCCTAACTGAGCTAAGCTGACCCTCCAGCTCCTAGACTCCCAAGTGGCCTCCAGGAATATTTAAGCTGCTGCCCACACAGATTTCCCAGGACGGGCAACGTGCCGTCCCGGTGAGGCGCGCTGCAGCGGAGCAGCGTGGGCTTTCGGTAAGCGCCCCGTTCTCCGCTGTCCTGCTTGTGCTGCCTCATTTCTCCGGCGTAATCCCAGATCACAGAGCAGGTTTTGGTTTTCATTCCTGAGATCTCTGACGTGGCGGAGTGCGGCCAGAGCATGGGCAGCAGCGAGCAGGGTCGTTGCTCTCCCCTTTTGGCCTCCCTGCTGGAAGCCTCAGCACAAAGCCGTGGGGTTGCGCTGGGACGCGGCTATTCGGATCATTTGGCTGCAGAATGCTGGAGGTTTGGGGTGGCTCTGGAGCCACACGTCCCTGATGGGGACCCTGCAGGATGAGGGGACAAAAGCCGCAGCCAGCTGCACTGGCTCAGCACAAGTCCCAGGTACCCCTGGGGGACTGCGGGGGCTCAGCTCGTTTTTGGACATGAGAGACGTGCAAAGCCCCAGACAGAAAAAGGCAGCTTGCAGGGTTTAAGGTCACCTGCAGGCCCGTGCTGCCAGGTCACGGGGGAAAGCTGGAGGAGGGATGGAGGATTTTCCCAGCAGGCTCCCTCCCTCCCTGGCCTGCCGCGTGGCCCAGATGCTCCGCGATGCTGTAGCAAGCCTGGGCACCAGATGCAAAGCAGCTGAGCTTCACTGAGCCTCCCAGGGCAGCTCTGCTGTACACCACACAGCGCTTCAGCAGGGAAATTCCCCGCCCGTCCTTTTCCAGACAAGAGGCCAGAGCAGGAGCTGCTCTGATGTGTGGGTCGGACCCAGCTCTGCGCTACCCCGGGCCCTTCTCCCACCTCTCCCAGCAGATGGAGATTAAAATCGTGTCCCAGACAGGGCTTGGAGGGCGAGGGAAATGCTTGGACACCCCAAGGTGCCCAGGCATGGCGGGAGCACGCAGACACCCCCAGCTTCACATGGGGGCGGGCAGTGGGAGCGCGCTTGCTTCCCGCAGCAGCTTCCTGCCGTGAATTTTGGCATGGCCCTGCCTCATCTCCTCTGTCTGGGAAATTTTCTGAAAACACTGGGTTGAGATGAAGACAAAAGCCCTCCAAGCTCCTGATCCACACCCAGGAAGCCCTGCAAAGGGGAAAGCACGATGCCAGACCCGCCGGCAGCCCCAGTGCCATCAACGCGGGGCACCCTGGGGTGCCTCGAGCACCCGTCCTCGTGCGCCCGCACTGGGCGGGTTCCTGCGGCACTGCGGTTCCCACGTAACCCCGGGAGCGCCGCGGTGAAAGGGGGGCCCTCGCGCGCCTGACAATAGCGCTTTCCTTCCCCATCAATAGCGGCGAGATGCACGCTGGGCTGACACGGAACTGTGCACAACAAAAGCCAGTGTCCGAACAAATCTTCTCAGGCGCTGGGTCCCCCCGGTGACCCGGGGTTAGCCAGGACTTTTGCTCCCGCCCGGCCCTCCGGAGCAGGAATGTCCCTCTGCGCTGCGCCATGGCTGGTTCCCACGCTTCCAACCTGCTTTGCTATTTATCAGCACCAAGCCTCTAATCCCCTTTGTGAAGGTCTGATTCAAGCTCAGCACAATGTGGCGAAAAGGGAGGGGGGGGACGGGAGAGAGGGAGGGGAAACAGTCCCAAAGAATGAAAATCAACCCCTCTACCTTTCCCCCGCTGGTTCCCCGGGGAGTCCCCTGCTCCTGGCTGCAATGGTGGCAGCAAGCACGCACACACACAGCAAGCACTGGTGTCCCCTGACAGGTTGTCTGGGCTCCGGGCTCGCTGCTCTGCATCCATCACTGCGGGATGGCCAAAATGGGATGGAGGCGTGCGGGGAAAGGCTGCCGGTGGGCGTGCATGGGAACAGAAAGCATGAATCCCCATCCCCTGCTGCTCCAGCATCCCCTGCCAGCACAGCCCTCCTGGGCACACCTCTTCAGGGCACGAGGTGACACTACCACATGCCACACCGGCTGCAGTGGGGTGCTGGGGGGCAGGAGCCCGGTGCCGGGTCCTGGTGCCATCCTCACGTGGGCTGGCCCCCTTGCCTGGCTCCTGTTTGCTTTAGGGGAGGATTCGTGAGCCCCTTCCCAAGATAACTCTGGAATAAAACAGTTTCCAAAGGCTGCGCGACTTACAAATGAGGGTTTTCAAGCCTTTGTCCTAAATCCAATGCTGTTTTCTTTGCAAACGGCGGGGAAAAAAAGTAAAAGAAGAAGAGACGACCTCAAATGCTAATCTTGTTAGGTTAAACTGTTCTCTAAACAGATGGAGGTGCAAGGCAATGGGATTTTTGTCTTTTTGAGGAAAGGGTTAGATTTGTAGGGCACCAGAGGTCACTCCGGGCAAAATGGCAGCTTTGGCCTTTGTGTCCCAAGAGCGAGCAGAAAGTGAAGTGGGGACAAATGCTCGGGGATGAGGTGGGAGCGGGGAGCTCAACGGCCTCCCCCTCGCAGGACGAAACTCGCTCCGGGCTCCAGTGCCATCGAGGGCCGGCGCAAGGCACCGCCAGCAGGGCAGCGGCAGGGAGGTGCAAGCTGCTCCCTGCTGCTGCAGCCCATTGGCATCCCCCAGGTAAAACCCCCTGAAGCCGCCCTAGGGCCCTGCTGGGGCTCGTCCCATCTGGGGAGGATGCCGGGGACTGCAGCCCCCCGCAGGACGCGCAGCGTCCGCTGGGCCCTGCTCCAAGCCTGACCTCATGCGAGCGCCGCACGGCCGCAGCCTGCCAGGAAGTTCTGTGCATGCAGCTGCGAAGGGAGCGGTGCCCCCGAGCACCCGGGGACGTGACCCACAGCACCCGGTGGGGCGGCCCCCAGGGCAAGGCAGCGAGGCTGCAGGGATCGACCGATGGGGACCAGCACTTTCGCCTGGGGCCGGGGAGGGGAAGGAGCTGCACGAGCCTCACTTTGCACTGGGGACAGCTTGGGATTAACCCAAGCTGTGTCCTTGCTGGCATCATCCCCAGCCACGGAAGGGGCTGGCAGAGCCCCAGGGAGCTACTGAAGCCCTGAGCTGTCCCTCGCCTCCAGCCCCATCCCTTCCTAGCACTGTGTGCCAGAAAATGCCAAAATGCCCCCGGTCACAGGCGGCTCTGGCATCCACACCACACACCTTCCACTGCACCGGTGCCACCGAGCGCTGAGAATGGCCGGTACACTGCACGGCTCTGCAGCATGCCACTGCTTCGCAGCCATCCTTGAGACACCCTGGGCAGAGAAACCTCCAGCTGCTCCAAATGACGGCAGCTCAGCGCGGTTTGGGAACTTCTGGCCCTTCCCACCCCAGCATTATTTTTTTCTTGCAGCGTAATCAGGAATTTTCCCTCCACTCCTCCTGTGCCCCGAAAATCAGAGCCATTCCTGCAGGGCTCGGTGCTACATGACTGCTGCTGCCCTTGTGCCCCCTGCACCGTCCCATCAGGAGCGATGGTGAGGTGCCAGCCTCACACAGGCTAGGGGACAGCGAGGCTGGGCTGGGGACACAGGGATGCAGCCGGCAGATGTGCAGCCACAGTGGCAGCGGTGGGAAACCCAGCCTTGTGCCAGTTCCAGCACCTGGGGACTGTCAGCTCTGGGTACAAACACCCCAAAGAGCAGTTTGAATTACAGCCTTAAATATAGGAGGTGGTTTTGAAACCCATGCTGAAACGCTAATGCTAAATTCTGAGGGCTTTGTGCAATTCAGGTGTGGAACTCCCAGGCCAGCGAGGCTCTGGTATCCCTGGGGCAGGTCTGGTGCTGTGCAGGCAGGAGGAAGGTGACCTCCCCGAGCTGCGGCACGAGCTGGGGTCCTGAAGCAGCTGCCACAGCCCCACCAGGATGCAGGCAAGGTGCGGCCGGCACCCAGCACCCACGAGCTCTGGAATTCAGGCTGGGGCTGCTGAGGTTGGTGTGAAAGTCCCTGTGCCTTGTCTTGAAAGACAGGCTGAGGAGAGGGTGTTTTCCTAAGGAAGAGACCAGGCTGTGCTCCCTGAGTGCTACCAGCTGGGCTGAGCGTCCTCCAGAGCCGGCAGCACAGCAAAATCCTGTGGGAAAAGCCGGTGCTCGTAGAGGAAAAGTTCTGGCACGGCCCTGGCCTCAGCCAGTGGGGGCTGGTGCAGCTGGGAGGAAACCCCAGCCTAACCCAAATGGTCCCAAGGGCAGGTTTATCCCCCATCCTGGTGAGCATCGGCATCCCTGTAGCCACGGGCACTGTGCTGCCTGCTCCCATCTTCCTCTTCCTCAGCCCCCGCACTGCAGAGCAGACCAAGCACCTGATTCCTCCCCTAGGCTACAGCCGCACCCCCCTTAAAACGCTGCAGGAGCCGAGGGGCACGGCATGGCGCGGGAGCCGCTGCCCTTCGTCCTCCTCCCCGGGGCCACCACGGCCACACGAAGAGCGCGGGGCCGCGACGCCGGCTTTGGGGGCTGCAGCAAGCGCTCTCAGCGGGCGCCTTCACGCCCCCCTGCCCCGTGTGGCGAGGGCGGCCGGCACAGCGTGGGCCAGGCTGGGAATTCACCGCCGTCACCCCCACCCCAGCATTCAAAACAAACAGGAGATGTGAAAACGCAGTGTCCAGAAAAATGTGTGATCGAGGAAACAAAAAGGCGCAGTGGCTGCAGTGCCAAGGAGCTCGGCCGGGGCCCTGCGGGGCTGTGACAACAAATAAATAAAGCGCGGCCGGTGCGTGCGGATTTGTCAGCCTGCTGCAGCCCGCTGCTGGGCTCGGGGCTGCGGGGGGACACGACGCGGAGCGGGATGGCACTGATGTGAGCAAAGGGACGAAATGAGCCACGGGCGGTGAGCGTGCTGCGACGGCAGGAGCTCAAACACCTTGCAGCAACCAGGCGGGGAGCTCTGCTCTGACCTGGTGTCCCTGCTGCCCCTGTGCCCAGGGCTGACACCGGGCACTGGTGGGGTCCCTTCCAACCCAACCGTTCTGTGGTTCTGTGATTCTGTGATGATTCCTCCGGGCTGAAGTCTGCCCCACATCAGCACTTTGGCACTCCAGGAACAAACACCCATTTCCCTCCGGCCGGTGGGGGGAACAGCCCGCACGGGAGCACCCAGCTTCTCCAAGCGCACAGGACGGGGAGATGAACCTCCTCAAGCTGCACGCCTGCGGGGGGCTTGGATCCCCAAAAGAGCAGGGAGCATGGTCCCAAGCAGAGCCAACAGGGTGCTGGTCCCTGCCTGCTCCTGCTGTGGGTGCCGATGGGCACCCGGACTCAGGGTGTGCCAGCAGCCCCGTGCCCCAAGCCCTGACACCCCAGGCACATCTTCCAACCCACACCCAATGCACAACTCCAGCGCGTGCATTTCCTGCTCTCCGCTGCCTTTATTCACCCCCTGTTCACATCCAATTATCCCCGAGCGTACTTCTCCAGCTCTAGGCATTCTGCAAGCACTTTGAAGCTGGAATGCATGCTCAGATGGCAAAGGGGAGAGTTCTGCTCCGTGAGAGGCAGAGCAGGCTTCAAAGCTTCCTGCTGTCAAAAGGCGTTTAGAGAACGGTCTGGACGAGGGACGGGGGTTAGGCCCACTGCAGAGCAGGAGCCAGCGCAGGGCTCGGGCTGAGCCCGTTCTGCCTTAACGGCAGCACCAGGGTTTCCAAACTCTCCCCCTCCATGTGAGCTGTCAGAGGCCGTGCAGGCGATGGGCTTGTGAACAAACCAGGTGTGGCTTCTTCCACACAGTAAATGTCCATCCCCTCTGTTATCTTTAGCAAACAGAGCACTGACTTCTTCCCTGACTCAAAAAAAGAAAATACTGTGTCCTTTGAAATTTATTATTTACTGTTCTACGGACATTTTCCCACAGGAGAAAGCAGAAGTGATGAACCTCCCATACCAGGCAGCACCATAAACATCTCCTGCTCCTTTGCAATGCCAGAAAGGAAAATGCCATCACCCGAACCACTGGGGCACGCTGCGTGCATCGGCACCGAACCCGCTGCGCTTCGCAGTGCTGCACAGCACGCCTGGTCCTGTCCTGCTGCCCCTGGGCGCTCCACGCCTGAGCCACTGCAGGACACGTGGAGCTCACCTGGGCTCAGGGCACAGCCACGGGGCTGCAGGGGGCCGCTGTCCCTGCAGGGAACATCACGGCACCTGGGACGCAGCTCATTGAGGCAAATGTGCTCTGACTCTGTCTCTGACCTGCCTCAATCACAGACAAACCCCAGCATTTCGGAGAGAGCAGCAGTTCTGCTGCTCTGCTCTTTTCTGCTCTGTCTTTGGAATGGCAACGTTTGGGGAAAGAGGGCGAGCGCTCAGCCCGTGGGAGAGCCCAAATCCTGGCCCAGGCGGGACACACACCCCGTCAGCTGCGTTCGCTCCCACCACGAACCTATAATCCCTCTGCGCTTACAGAACAACTAAGGTGCCTGCTTATCCGGGACAGTTCCTGATGAATCACACCAGTGCCCTTCCTCACCCATTCTGGAGGATCCGAGCCTCCTGCTCGGCCTGCAGGCTGCCCCAACCCAGCAGGAGGCTGGGGACCCACCCGCCTGGGCAGCGACAGGCTGGAGATGCGAGGGCCCCTGTCCCAGCACAGCCAGGGGCAGCTCTCCCACTCCCGTCCCCAAACACCGGGAGGGGTCTAACGAGGGCTGGAAAAGGCTTCCCAGGGGCCGCGGTCTCACTGCAAGCAGAATTAAAGCTAGAGGGGCACCTGCTGGATTCAAAGAAGGTGAGGAGTTCTCACGCGCTGCGAGCAATCGTTCTCATCTATCATGTAGGAGGAAGTTGGCTGGGTGGGAAAAATGTTGAGCTGTCAGAAGGGGAGAGAAATACTGGAAAGAGCCTCCTGAAATTAGAAATCACTTTGGTGACAACCATAAACATTTCAGCAGGGTCAACAAATAAAGCAGCCAAAGTGTCTGCTCCCTCTGCACAAAACAAAACCCCAAACTGCAAGATCCCCCGGTCCCTCCGGGGAGGAGAAAATTCTCTGCTGCCGTGCTCAGCACAGCCTGGAGCTGGGATCCCAGCTCCGTCCTCCTTCCATTAGCCTCCTCCATGGCCATGCCAACGGAGGCAAAATGCTCCTGGACACAGCTCCCCGCACCAGGGACCTTCTGGCTGCAGCTGGGGCCGTGTCCTGCAATAGCCCTGCTCTGCCCTGAGCCGTGCCAGCAGTGCGTGCCCGTGAGGTCAGTGACACCAGAGGCTGCCCACGGGGACAGCTGGGGACACCGGGGGGGTTCCCGCAGCACGGCCCAGGTTCTGGGATGGGAGGTGCCAGAACTTCCAGAAGCTGCTGCTGCTGAAGGGCACGAGGAGGAAGAGCTGACAGCAGCGGTGTGGGCAGCGGTGGGCTCTGCTGTGCCCCCTGTGAACACTGTCACAGATGGCTATGTGCAGTGGAACAAACGAGAAAATTGTTATTTTTGTGCTTTGATGTCATCCATCTCCTTCCAGGGATCTAGGCCGTTTTTCACAAAGGCTTCTGAGGTTGAAATTTTCACTTCATTGCTGCTTGAAAACCAGGATGGGTTTCCTGGAGTTTTTTTAAGGGAAAAAACCATCATTCATAACCCTGACAAGTGGCTGAAGGACCGAGAACTGAAGTCGGAGACAGTTTGGGGCATTTCCCTCTGCAAAACCCTTCGCGCCCACGGGGTCAGAGAGGGGCAGGGGGCTCAGGGGCACGGTTGGCACCAGAGTCCCCACGGCCCCTGAGGCCAGCAAAGGTCCCCAACCCTTCAAGGCTCAGCCCCCGCTGCCTCAGCCCCCACAGGGGAGACCCAATGCAGAAGATAAAGCAAAACCCCAAAGAGGCCACGGACGTGCTCAGCTTCTGCTGCGTTTCACTGGGGGCGAGGCGGCAGCAGCTGGGGTGGCAGCCCCGCTCCCCAGCCCCAGCGGGGTGGTGGAGATCAGGGCACGGAGGAGCCGAAAACAAACAAACAGTTGGAGTTAATGGGGCGGCAGTTATTTTTGGCCTTGAGGGAGTTCACACAGCGTGTGTTGTTTTAGTAAATAACTGCAAATGGAGCTCGGGCGCGGGGATCTGGACGGGAAGAGCTGCGCCGGTGCTAACTGGACGCTCCCTGCACAGCACCACGCCACAGGGACGCTGTGATTGTCACCTCCTCCTCCGGCACCCACACCAGAGGGACAACAGGGTGGGGGGCCGGGGCCGGCTGCGTTTTGCCGTGGGAAGGCAAAAGAGAGGGTTGAGCGGCAGCCCTGTGCTCTTCTCCAGAGGCAGCCGAGGGGAGAAGCCGTGGCTCAGGCTGCCCCCAGGACCAGGGCAGTGCAGAGGTTGCGGCCATACCGGGCATCGGGCAAGAGCATGGATGCACCCAGCACGGATCCGTGCCTGCTGCTCTGCCGCATCCCAAGAACTTCCCGCAGCTCCGCACCGCGCTCAGCAGCATCTGCACTGCCCTGCACCAATGGGTCTCAGGGCATGGCACCGTCCTACAGAGCTGCATCCTGAAGCAGAGCTGGTCCTAACAGGCCGGAGCCTTTGCATGTGCTGAGATGCAAAAAATAAGCACGACCTTCACGTGTTTTTTTAAAGAGTGATAAGGATCCCGGGTGCCTGTGGAGGATTTTAGTGGCATTGGCTGGCTTGGCCTGACTCCATAAAATAGACGCAAAGCTTGTCACAGGCAGAAAGCACAAACTGTCAGGAAAAGACACATAAAATCAAACAACACATCATCTCAGCAGGAGAAGGATGGTCAGCAACAGCCTCCCCCTTGTGCTGCTGCAGTCCTACAGCCATCAAACCCAGAAACAAAACACAGCCTGCAGCCGCAGCCCCAGCAGCAGCAGGGCCCAGCCCACACTGTGCTGAGTGCCCGGCTCACGGCGGGAGCCACCGGCACAAACCTGCCCCTGGGACTGAAACACACCCAGAGGACTGCTGGGGGGGTTTGGGCAAGAAATAAAAGCAGGCAAAGCTCGGGCTCTTCTCACTTTTTGCTAAGCTCTCACCCTGGCCTGGGGGTCTCGGAGCAGCGGCGGGGGCTGCCCAGGGCTGCCCGTCCCTTGGGCCACACCTGGGCACCGCCAGCATGGCCCCAGCGCGTGGGTGCCATCGCTGAGCCGTGGGCGCACGTCCCTGCAGCACCAGCGGCCTGGCGTGGTGACCCCACAGCCACCAGCTCCTGGGGACGTGAGACAAGCGCTGGTGGCCCTGGAGCCAGTCCTGGGGTGATCGGTGTTATCTGCCCCCGGGCGGGTCTGCTGCTCTCCGATTGCTGCCGGGGGGAACAGGGGGTCACTGGCTGGATGATCTCGTCAGCCTTCGGTTATATTTGTGATAGAAATCCTGAAAGCACTGTGTTTGTAGACCCATAAAAAGCTTCCCCAGGGGGAGATAAGAATTGAAGACAACTGGCCTTAATGATGTAGGAGAGATTTATGGGATCACCTTAAAAGGATTTATTGGAAGGCTTTTATAATGAGCAAATAATTAGCAGATTTATCTGCTTTTAGCTGCCTTGCTGTTTTACAGCCTTAGTGCAACCCTCTTCTAGTGTTTTTAATAAAGTACAGTTCTGCCCTGTTGGGCTCTAAAGGGAAACATTCCGATTTTAAATAGCCACCAGCGGAAAGGGAGGCAGCGCGGGGTCCCTGGTCCCTGGCACCCAGTGGGGTCCCTGGCACCCAGGAGGTGCCCAGTGGCTCCTGCCAGGCCTGGTGGCAGCAGGAACCCTCCCGAGTTACCAAGGTCCTGCTGGAGGTTATTGGGGCTACAATGCTGACCAGCGGTGGATGGAAAAAGTTTCCAGAGGTCGGGGGGCTCTGGGAAGTGTTGGAGGCCAGAGCTGCACAGGCTGGGCTGTGACTGGCCTGTGCTGCTCACTGGGTGCAGACTGCCCATCCCAGCTTATTCCAGCAGAACAAGGAATCTCCCTCCTGGCTTTTTTTCAGGGGTTGGGCACCTTTAATGACTTGAATTTCTTCTCAGCATCCCTGGCTCCTCCTGAAGTCGGAGATTACCAAATCAATCCCTGCCTGAGAAAATTCCTCCAGACATCTTTCCCGTTAACATCCACAGAGAGCTGCTGCAGCCACGGAGCAAGCAGGTCTCTAGGAATGGGTAACGCCAACAGGGCAACTGCATTCTGAAAGGGCTGATGCAGAAAGGAGCCGCCTGGTTGTAGTGCAGGTGGTAAATGAGAGACCCCGCACTTCAAAACCAAGTCACACTCCACAAAGTAACGGGCAGAGGTTGTGAACTTCCAACATTTGCCCAGGTGACCTGCAAAGAGCAGGCTCCTGGACCCAACCGCTTGAGAGAAGCAGACCCCAGCCCTGGTGGGTCACAGAGCCTTGGAGCACGGATCCTCCCGCTCCCCAGATGCACGGGCTGGACAAGGCGCTGCTCCCGGCAGATGTGACGCTCCGGTGGTGCCAGTGATGCTCGTTAAAGGCAGCTGCATCCCACCCAGCTTTTCCCCCCCGTGAGCTGCTGCAGGGACCAGCACCTCCTGTGCTCGCTGCTGGCAGGAGCCCTGCTGCGGGGACACCACCAAGCCCTGCCTGGCTCAGGGAAGCCAACCCCTCGGCGCAGCCTCCTTGATGGGAAAGCCCATCCTGGGTCCCAACATCCTCCTACCGACACGGGAGCTGCCGGGAAAACAGACGCTGATGAGTCCTGCGCGTTCTGTGGGAATCAGCCTGGCTGGCCCCTTGTTTTTGACTCGCAGTGCTGCAGATAAGAAGCCTGGGGTGTTGTGTGAAACAGGAAGACCTTATCTCCCAGCCCAAGCCACTTCTCCCGCCGCAGCCTTGCTTTCTTTCCACTGGCTCCCCTGATGCTACACGATACGGGGCCGCAGGGAGGGCTTCCGAGCAGCCCTGCTGGAAGCCGAGCCCCCAGACCTCACCAGGAGATGCTGTTAAGCACCAGGACAAACCCACAGGCATGTCCCCAGGTCCTCCACAAGCGTGGCAGCAGCTCTCTGATCAGGGCAGCCCCAGACTTGTGGTACCAGGGACTGGTCTGGGGACAGCTGTCCCAGCACAGGAGGTTTTGGAGCATCACTGGGTAAGGCTGTGCAGAGCTATGAGGACCAGAATCCCAGACAAAAAGCACTAACATTTCCCGATCTGCTGGGTTTGGTAGTAGATGCACTTCCAAAAGGCAGCCACAGCCCTGAAAAGTGGCAGGTCTGAAGTCTGCAGGCATTGCTGCAGACACGGTGCCAATGCGTCGCTTATCCCTCCACTCCTCGAGCTCCTGACACAACCCTGAAAATGTGGCTGCTGCTGTAGGATTTCCACTGTAAGTGCAACTACTGCCTTCATTCACCTCCTCCACTGCCGAGCACTCCGGTAGCTGCAGCGGGGACTGGAAGTCAATTGCATTAGACAGCTTAATAAAGAACATCCCGGTGTTCTGGTGTCAGAGCCAAGATTCTCCCAAATCAGGACCAAAAGTCAGACAATGAGGCTCTGCTCCGACTCCGTGTGGAACCTGAGCTGCGGCTCCAAGTCTCTCCACGTCCCCCAGCTGCAATTACCCCACCCGCTGCTGTCCATCGCGGTCGTGGACACAGCAAGGAGCCCGGGCTGGGTTTGGGACACCGCTGCTCTGTACGAACAACCAGACAGCAGGCGGGGCTCAGCCCCTGCCAGCCCAGGGCGCGTCTCACGCCCACATTTCCACGCTGGATGCAGGCACCCGAGCTCGGACCCAGCCCTGGATGCTGTGTCCTGTGATGCTGGAGCCCAGCAGCGGCAGTGCCCACACTGGGGCAGGTGCCTGCCTCCAGCTCCCAGCACTGAGGGTGCTCTAGGGCTGTGGCCGCAGTCCAGGGACCAGGGATCGGCCGAGATCCCAAGGAGTACACCTGAGACCGGAGCGTTGCCCTGGGACCATGGGGACGTTGGCTTTTACTCCCACAGCTCTTCTGGGCGCTCCGCACATAGGGCTCGCAGGCTTTGGCTACCGACTGCAGCACGCAGTGGAGGCTCTGAGAACCAACAGCAGCGAGATGCTGCGGTGTGCAGGGACACCTCCACCTGGACCCGGCCTTCACCAACACGGGGATGGAGCTGCTGCGGGGGACACGAGAAAACGCCCTGACCCCGGAGAGGAGAGGCAAAGGGGATTAAAGGGAGGGATTAGCAGGGGACAACCGAAGGTCGTCCTCGGTGAGAAAGAAACAAACGAGGCAGCAGCAGCGGGGCCGGCTCTGCCCCCGTTCCGCTCCCAGCAGCGCCGCAGCTCCTTTGTGCCTCCACTGACCCAGGGGTGATGAGTGTGGGAACGGGGTCTGCTGGGGAGCCCTGCGAACCACCACCGCCCCACGCCCTCACAAAGGCAGGAGCAAGTCTGGGGGGAGAAAAGTCTCGGGGAGAACTGCTCCCATCGTGGCTCTGCACGTGGGGTGGCAGCGATGCTGAGGGTGGAGACAGGAGCACGGAGCAGCACCCCCAGGCTCGCATCTGCATCTACACACACAGGAGCGCCTCCAGCACCAAAAGCAGAGCCCTCTGAGTTTCAGATGAGGAAACCTGGGAAATTAGAGGTCAGCGAGTCGGCCAGCCAGCAGCCAGGCTGGCGTGTGCGGTGGGACGGCCGACAGCGCTCCCCACTGCGGCTGCGACGCAGCAGGGCCCTGATGCGGGGATTTGGTTCCCATCCATGGGAAATCTTGAAGACGCTCAGCATCCTCCCCAGCCCTCCATTTCCTCCTTCCCCTCTCATCTGACCGAGGAGCCGGGCTGTGCCCGTGCACCTCCACCTGTTGCTGCCTGTGAGGATGTGCCCCTGCTCCTGCCAAAGGCCATCTCCATCGGGAGGAGCTGGTCCCATCTCTGCGTGCCTCCACGCTGCACAAGTGCCTGTGGGGGAGCGCGGGGCCTGTGCACCTCCACACAGCCAGGATTCTGTGTTTTAAAGCTCTGCAAGCCCCCTGGCAGCACACGGACCATCCCCAGACCTGCAGTGCAGCAGAGGGAGGGGTAGGAGCCATCCCACCCCAAGGACCCTGCTGCACCTGCAGGGCTGGGAGCTGGGGACGCATCGGGAAACGGCTCATTGCTGTTGTCCCAGCGATATGGTGGGGAAGGCTCCTCACCTTAGAGAAGAACGGATGTCAGCTCAAACAGTCCCAAATGGAACAGCCCCCTGTGGGAAACCCCAGGCTTTTCTAAAACCAGTCTGTTACTGCACATGAGTTTTCATCTTCACATAACCCAGTGCCAACCCAACTGGCTTCATGGAGCTCGGATCTTGCTATCCCACCGCTAGGCAGCCGCTGCCTCTGTCCAGAAATGGGCACCACACTTCCCAGCCCAGCTGAAATCCCCCACCGCCCCCAGCTCCCCCTTACAGCCCAACAAGCCAGCCAGAACCCACAGCATGTCTCCCCGTAAAACAACGAAGTCCAACATACAGGGACGTGAGGGGACTTGTGCCATTGCATCAGGTGACCTTAACACTTCTTGGACACTAATTTATGGTGAAATGGAAATCACAGATACCAGCACTGCAATCGCTGCCCCAGCTGGATATTTAGTGTTTAATTTAGTGTTGCAATTAAATGGGATCAATGTTTATCAGTTACTAAGGGATCAGAGAAACATGGAACAGATACAGCGGATAAGAAGCAAAATTTTAGGTACATCAGAATGTGCCTAGAAAGAAACGTCCAAGAAACACGAGTGCCACCCTGACAAACAGGTGTTATTCAGCTCGGGCTCCAAAGCCATCAGCTTGGAGCCTCCACCATGCTCCTCCTTAGGCTTCCCAATAACTCCCATTAACGCCAGGAGATCAGTCCAAACGATTACCAAACAGATTAGCTGAGGTCTGGGCTGCGCTCTGCAACAGGGAAAGTGCTCTGCAACTGATCCGCGTTGTTACAGGGATAATCACAGGGATCCTCCTCTGAGCACCAGCGAACAGGGTGACTTCTGCAGTCCGACTGCCAAGTATTTCCCAGCTACGACATCAGCCGAATAATGTCTTTTTTCTTTTTTTTTTTTTTTTTTTCCAGGAGATCAGTGAGCACAGACGGAGCCGTGAAGCAGAAATTCAAGAAATCAGAACTGCCTCGTTAAGTATACTGAGGAATGGAACAGCCAGAAAGAACACGTG
This sequence comes from Alectura lathami, assembly GCA_013399715.1. Taxonomy (NCBI): domain Eukaryota; kingdom Metazoa; phylum Chordata; class Aves; order Galliformes; family Megapodiidae; genus Alectura; species Alectura lathami. Next base: position 117,706 of record VXAV01009754.1, read on the forward strand.
CCGTGCAACCGGCATTTCAAAGCACGTGGAGCAGACGTGACACTGCTGGCACCTGCACGGAGGAGCTGCCGCTGGGTGCAGCCCCTCAGCTCATGGATTTGGGACCTGGCACTCAGGGAAAATCCAGTTCTGCGTTTGCCTACGCTGGAACCCAGCGCCCAGCTCCTCTTCCTCCCCACGCCCGCCCCAGGAGCACATCAGCCCCGTACTTGTGCCGGGTGAAGCTCTCAGCACGGGCTCCTCCAGCTCAGCACGTGCGTAGCTAAAAGCAAGCACAACCAAACTGCCGAGCAGTGAGCGCGGAGCGCGAGCCTGCGCTCCCTCTTCCTAACCCCCTCTGGATTTTCTTTCATGCTGGTGACCCCACCGAAAGCACCTTCCCCAAAGAGAGACGCAATCCTGTCTGACGCAGCCCGTCCCACCGGCTCCTCCAACCCCAAAAGGTCCCCAGGGCACCCAAGGGCGCTGTCCCCAGCCCAGCGCGCGGTGCCGGGTGCCCCCCTGGCGGTGGCAGGTCCCTGGGCACGGCTCCCACCTCCCCTCGGGGAGCTGCACCCACGCCCACCGGGAACCGCGCTCTGTTTACTCCATGCCCTGCGCGGCGACTAGTTCCACCACTCACAGAGCTGATGATGATGAAAACAAGTGGAACGATCAGGAAGGGAAGTAAAAATAGCCCTCATGTGGCACTGTGTCAAACACTCATGTTTAGATTTTAATTTTATTTTTTGATTCCAAGTTTTTGATAAAATATTTTCCCATGCTGACTACGCTTGGAACGTCCCCTCCATTCCTGACGGATGAGCCAGGCTGCCGCCGAGCTGATGCCAGGAGAGCTGTGCTCCCCCTGCGCTGCGATTCCCACTCCCACATCCACACCTTTGGGACCTGGAAGCCGTTCATCGCCGCGCGCCGGCCGGGAGGGTGCCTCTCGAGGCAGGAGCATCGCCTTGGAAGCTGCACGGAATGGAGGCACGAGGCCGGGAGCACATCTCTGCCTGGCTCCGCGCTGGACGGCAGCAGGTTGGGATTCCCAGCAGCGGAGGGAAACAGCGTGGGTCATCCAGCCCAAAGCAGATGGCGGCCTGAGGCTAAGGCACACCCTGCCCCAACACCGTCACTTCAGCAGGGGCCAGCCCCCGTCTGCACCCCGGCCACCGAGAGCCCACCTGGCCACCAGGCACGAAGGCGCCAAGTAAATGTTCCTGATTTTCCAAGTTCTGTGTTTCTTGCAAACAGAAAACAAAATGAAAGTCTGATTTCAACACCTTTGAACCAAACTTTATGTTCTTTTCTTTTTTTTTTTTTTCTTTTTTTTTTTTTTTTTTTTAAAACCTGCAAATCTAAATTAAATTTTTACTTTGCCTTTTTCGTCAGGAGCTATTACTAACCTTTGGCTTCTCTTCCAATTATTTCTCTTTTTTTTTTTTTCCTTTTCAGACACCTTACCCCAAGAGCAGGCTCCAAGTGTGAGCTGCCAAGGTCTCATTATGAAAAATCACCGAGCTGCAAAAATAGGAAACCCTGCTCCTTCCTCGGGCTCCCACCATTCATTTATCGCCGGTAAGGAAACACAGACGTTTACAGCCCCTCTGCTTAGGGGGATGGACTGCAACCGCACGTGTTAAATGCTGTTAGAAGGAATCCAAGGGCACAGGGAATCCTAAAACCAGCATTTACAAGGAAAAATGTTAGTCACAGTTTTGGTCACTCCTGTGGAGGCCTGCTAGATGTGCCGTCAGCTTTCTCATACAGGTACTGCACGAGCAGCATTTGCCAAATCAGCCCTGCTCAGGGGTCTGGGAAACTGCAGGCTGCGTCCTCCCAGCGCACGCGGTGACGGCGGTGCTCGGTGCCCTGGCTTTGTATGGAGTGGAGATGCTTTGCTCCCAGCAGGACAGGGGGATACGGTGGCCACACATGCCAAAGGCAGCTTAAATGTCCTCCAGCACGGAACCACAGGATATCCTCAGCTGGAAGGGACTCACAAGGATCATCGAGTCCAACTCCTGGCTCCACACTGGAGCACACAAAATTCAAACAGTAATAGAATCACAGAATTCCCGAGTGGGAAGGGAATGTCCTGAGTTGGAAGGGATAGGGTAGGCCAGTGACCAGCGATTTCTGGGACGAGGGGGTTTTATGCATCAGCTACTGAACAACTAGAAAAATGCCTTCCCAAACCAGTGGGAAAAGGCCCATTCCCACATGTATCCCCACCAATACTGCTGCAGCAGGGACACCCCTGAGCGCTCACTGCCCATGGGAGTGCAGCCAGCGAGACAGAGCTGGCAGCGAGACACCTGAGGGCACTCCTGGAAGCCAGCACCAGCCTCTGCCAGCCCAGCAGAGCCAAACAAATCACCCCAGGAGCACTGAGTGCTGAAAGCAGCGCTGGGTGAACGCCCATGCTGGAAACACTCCCAGTGTGTCGGCATCTTGGCTTCGGGTACAGCTGATGTTTGGGTTCCAGCCTGGACACTGGGAGCTCTGCACCCCCGGTCCACGGCACCAGGAATGGGCTCGTGCGTGGTTGGGGTGCAGGGGTTCCCTCGGGAAGGCTCCTGCTGAAGGCTGCACCCTCCATGGACGCTTCTCCTGGCTGGCTGCTTGGGCTGAGCTGGGCTTTGCCTACGTGTGGGCCCACCACATCTTCCATATCAATGAGGAATGACGAGTAATTCTCTTACATCACTCCTACAGGCAGCAGGTATGAGCACTCTGAGTCCCTGATCCAGCTGCTCCAGTCTGGACATCGGCTTTAGGTGCCCAGAAGGGGCCTCTTCTCCCTGTGGGCTGCGGAGGAGCACACACGACCCATTCTCACGGAGACCTCTCCACCGTGGATGGCTGAAACGATGCCACAAGACCTCCAGCCCAGCTTTTTTGGCCACACCATCAATCCCTCTCCATATCCATCTCCATACTCAGCTCCAATATTCATACCCGTACCCAGCTGCCCAGAGCAGCTGTGGGTGCCCCATCCCTGGGGGTGCTCAGGGCCAGGCTGGCTGGGCCCTGGGCAGCCTGATCTGGGGGTGGCAGCCAGCCCCCGGCAGGGGTTGGGGCTGGGGGGGCTGTAAGGTCCCTTCCAACCCAAGCGTTCTGTGACTCTGTGACATTACCCATCTACAAGACCTACTTCCACCCAGCAGCCTGCACATCTTGACCCAAGCTGTTTTCCCCCCAGACAGAACGAGCCAGCTCTGCCCTTCTCTCCATCAGGGAAGCACCTCTGAATGATGGCAGCTTGGCGCCAGGCACCAGCCCTGGGGAAAGGCTCTCCCTTTAAGGAGAAAGGCAAAGCACTTTGTGCACGGATTTGTGCTTGTTTTGTCATGGGACACATTACCATGAACCCAAAAGAGGAAGGAAAAAGAGGGGGAGAGCTTTTGCCTTTCTGGTGGGAACAGCGTTTGAGCTAACTTTGTTTCCCTTGGGGAAAGGCACCAAAATAACAGAGGAAGGGGGGTGTGTTGGGGGGGAATGAAGCTAAAAAGGCTACGTCATCTGCCTGGGAAAAAAAGCACTCCCAGCAGCGCTGTGAGCCCATCCACCCGCCGCCGCCACGCAGGGACGCATGGAGCTGGGCAGAGTGCTGCCATCGCACACTGCTGCTGGTGGCACCCAGCCTGTGCGTGGGGATGGCCACCTGCACCCAGCCACCTGCACCCGGCCTCGCCACGAGGCTCCCTGCCTCCCCCAGTTCACGCTTACGGCTGCGGTGCCCAAGGGCAGTGCCAGGCGGGCAGATGTCCCCATGCAGCCCCTCGCAGCGATGAGGGGAGGTGACGAGGTGACCACGGCACTGTCCCATGGTCCTCGCCTTCCTGGAGCATCCCCAGGAGCAGGTGCACAGGCTCCAGCGTGGGGCTCTATGTCGAAGCAAAAAGACACTCAGAGAGGCAAGCTGTTAAAACTTCACGATAACTGTACCGGTACCACCACTTACTGCCACTGCAGCGTTACCTTCCCTGAGCCCGCAGAAAGCGTGCCAAGCAGGGCCAGTGTCTGGTATCCCATGTAGGACAGAGACTTCCAGCCTGCTGATTTCCAACATCCTGAAGCCCACAGACAGCAGGCTGAATGCTGCTGAGCCCTCCCTACCGAAACCTGCACCGTGCGGGACAGCTGAGTTCCGACAGACTCAGGCAGGTACCGAGCAAAATCCAGCCAGGAGTGCACCGGGGCTCAGAGAGCAGCGTGAGGCTGGAAAATGCAATACGTGCCCCGAGACGACCACAGCAAAGGAAAGCTGACAGCGAAACCTGCCCAGAGAGCAGAGCAGCCACCAACAGCCGTTATCTCGGGGTGTGCAGCCTCCTCTGTGCGTAAATGAAAAGTCTCCGGTCTCCTCCCAGCTTGCCCTGCTCCAAGATCCACAGTGACTCATCCCCTAGCAGCAAAACTGTTCCCAGGCATTGGGAATCTCCTTGCAGCTTCGACGCAGCGCTGGGCACTGCTGGGCAGGTGAGGATGCAGGCTCCTGCTCCCTGCCGTGGGGCTGCTTCTGGCCCCGCTGGCTCCCCAGCCGCTGCCAGCTGAGCCATGAGGTCAAACGAACAGGCTGCAGAGGTGGGGCCAGTGTCCTCAAGCAGGACACTGCATTTGTGCCACGTCCTCCACGGGTCAGGAGGGCGCTGAGAACCCACCTGCTTTTCCTGCAGTGTCCTTATCTTCCTGTTTTCCCCTCCATGCTCATGGGGGATGGATGCTCTGGGGGTCAGCAGCACTGACCACGAGCTCCTGCCTTCCAAAACCCCACCTAACATTTTGCTTGCCCTAGGGGTGTGTATCTCCTTACTGCTCCACTAAAGCTGCATCTCCACTTCCTGAAGAACCTCACTTGACTTATATCACCCGTCTGAAACTTGACACTTCCCCTCTGCCTTTTATTGCCTGCAAGGTGCCGTGCTGGGTGGGTGGAGAGGGGCTATAGGGACTTTCACAGGCTCTCGAATTGCCTCTGTGCTGAGCGTAACTGGACCAACTTTATTCTTTTAACTTTAATACTAACATTTTTGGTAAATCAGCTCATTAAAAATCTTAACAAGTACTTGGTGAAATTAATAACAATGACAGCAGTGAAAGTAAACACAAACCCAACCAGCTTCAGGACACAACGCTCTCTGCAGGGAGCTCACGAAGCCTCTTCAAGAACTCAGGCTGCAAAGCACTGCCGAACCCGCCGAGCGGCTCGCGCCTGACATCTGTGCTCCTCTTCAGCACTGAAATAAGACACACAGAGATCAACCAGTCACAGCAGCATCCTGGAGCCCCGTCATTGTGAGAGAAACAAGGCTGGAAGGCTTTCGGTGCCTTCTGGCTGTTTCCTCAGTGGCTTCCCTCCCTAAATTCTTCGCACCCCTTAGCGGGTGCGTTCCTGACCATGTCATCAGAGGGCACAGGATGCCCGAGAGACAGAAGAGACCTGCACCTCTCCAAAGTGCAGGGCACTGTCAGACATCCACCTGATGAGGACTGGCTGAAAAGCATTGGCCTCAAACACCTCCTGGGGAGGTTTTGTCCGTTCCCAAACCTGCACAGCGTGCTCCAACCACAGCGCAGGGATCTGCCTGTGTGTGTCCGCAAGCTCAGTGCCATGTGCTTCCTCCTCCCCTTACCCAGCAGGGCACGTCGATACACAGGGGAACCAACCTTTGCTCTTGGCCAGCGTCTGGTTTTTATCTCAGTGTTATTTTCTGGGTACTCACAAATTTATTTCTTAATAATAGCCAGACTCTTTCTGGGCACCGAATTAGGATTCAGTATTTTGCCACAAGGCTTTGCACAAATGGCCCACTGGATTTTTGACTTCTGCCTTTCATGAGGTCCTTAAAGGGCTGTTTCAAAATGTTTCCTTAAGAACCAAATAAAATATCTGCCCAGTTACCTTCTTGTGCACGTTTGCACGAGCTCGCTGACTTTTGTCCCAGCTCACATCCTGCAGCACAGCCTGCAATCACAGGGCTGTGCAGGCGGTGCGGTTACTGCCAGAGAACAACACAGCTGTGTTTCAACACCTGCGCGAGAAGGGGCAGAAAGCACCCTCTGGCTTTTAGGCGGTGCTGGGAGGCAGCAGAAGTGGCGGAGCCCGGCCAGGCAGACAAGGGGAGCCCCAGCTCTGTGGGGCTGCAGCGGGCACCGACCAGCGCTGCCCTCCCCTCTCCTCCTGGCAGCCTCTCCCCCTGCTCTGGGCACTTGCTGCCAGTAGAACGGAGGTGACGGGGCTGCCGGCGGCAAGTGACAGAGGACAAGGCCAGGCCAGCGGGCAGCGTCACGCTGGCTTTGCTCCTTGCTCTGCCTCTCCATGCTCCTCGCAGCCTGTCGTGCTCCTCGGCCGCTCTCTGCAGCACGCGGCCGCATCCAGGCACCATGGGAGGGGGGCACATTTCCACCCACGAGCGCGAGCCCTTCAGCATCACACGCAGAGAGGGGCAGGACCGGCGATGAACTGGGCACAGACAGGGAACGGCTGGCACGCGTCCTTGCCCTGCCCTGCTGCTGCCAGCCACCCCCTGTGCAGAATCCTGCACAGATCTGGACGCACCCTGCACACCCGCTGCCCCTGAGCCCCGGGAGCGGGTGGCACCGACGCAGCTCCAGCACTGCTGGGGGGGGAGGGAGGGGAAGGGGACCCAGCCCCGGCGCTGGCAGCCGGCACTGTCCACCCCCAGCACAGCCCCACGCTCTGATGAAGAGTTAAGATGCTCCCGGAGGCGGTTCTGTGAGAACATTTCTCAGAGGGCAGTGCACTTTTATCCGACACAATTTTCCATTCCATTTATATCTATATAATAGGAGGTGGCGCTGGGGTCCGAGTTTTCCATAGCCCCAGACCTCATTTCCCTGGCTGGGCTTGACCCCTGCTCAGCTTCCCCAAGAATAACAGAGAAAAGTTCAGAGGGACAGAAAGAGCCGCGGGCCTGAGCTCCCTGCGCTGCCGCGGGCACGCAGCTGGGGCTGCCTCACAGAACCTCCGCATCTGTGTGCCGACGGGAAAGGACCTGGGAGAGAGGCACCTGGGGAGAGATTTCCAAGCCAACAGACGTGAGGAACTCATGGTGCTTGTAGCTTGGTTCTGCAGCACAACACTGCTCGATACATGGATTTTAGGGAAGTTATGGTCTGATACTTCAAAAATGGAGAAATTATTCTTTCTGCCCAAATGCAAAATTTGAAAGCAATTTAAACTTATAAACAGGAACTTATAAATAGGAGGAAGAGCAACTTTTTACATGGGCAGATAGTGACACGACACAGGGAAATGGTTTTAAGCTAAAAGAGGAGAGATTTGGGTCAGTTGTGAGGAGGAAATTCTTTACCCAGAGGTGGTGAGGCCCTGGCCCAGGCTGCCCAGAGCAGCTGGGGGTGCCCCATCCCTGGGGGTGCTCAGGGCCGGGCTGGGTGGGCCCTGGGCAGCCTGACCTGGTCTCCATCAAACACGAGCTCTTCCCTTAATGCAAGCATTTATCATCTCAGAAACTGCCAAGTGTGTAAATTCCCTGCCGAGTTGAGAAGAGGATTTAAGGGATGCTTGTGGAGCTGCTGCCTTCCCCCGGCTCTGCAGCATGCTGCACAGCGGTGGCACCAGGGCACGGCGGTCACTGAGTGATTCCAGGAGACAAAATGAAGACTTGGAAGCAGTCATAGCCCACGAACAAAAAAACGCCATCTCACACACACTGCAAATTATTTTGCAGCTGTCTCCGATCTGCTCCTCCCAGGCTGGGCGCTCCCTGCCCTCCTACTCCTGCAGCCCCGCTCCTGCTCACTGCTAAAACACAACGAGCGCGGGGAGCACAGAGCAGCTCCCAGGCAGGCACCCTGCCCTTCCAGAACGGAACCCGGAGGTGTCTGTGTGCACGGGTTCACAGCTGGCTGCCTCTGCACCCATGCTGGTTAGCACAGAGCGACATCAGACGAGGGAACTCCCGTCACAGGGCTGCTCCCCGAAGTCACAGCAGTTGCAGCCACGCGTCCAGGGCACCCAGAAGAGTTACAGAGTTCAGCATTTGCGGTAACTCCACCACATTCACAAAGTGGAAGAAAAAAACACGTTCTTGTGTGCAGGGGAATTCCTTTCTGATGCTGGGACTCAGAAGAGGCAGCGCACCCCTGGACGGTGCCTGTACTGCTGACAGCCCTGCCTCTTCTTCGGGCAAGGTGGCTCTGAGCTGACTCCCAGATGGGACACGGGCTTTCCCCACTGCCCATGCAGGAAGGGAGGAGCACCCTGACCGCACAGCTTCTGCTTTTCCAGACCAAACCAGTGAACACCCCAGGCTGGAGCCACGCTGCACGGCGAGGGACGCCCGGCAGCGCTGCGGGAGGGAGCCAGCACGCCTTCATGCCATGGTCGACAAGTTGGCAGCGACATAATGAGTACTTCTCCCAGCTTCCTAAATGTCAAGAAAATATTTACAGGGTCCACTTTTCTCCACAGCACGCACGCCAGCCCAAAGGGCACGCACGCACACTTCACTGGGTGCTGCCTGGCATGTTTTCACCATGATATTTATTAAACATTTGCGGTTTTCCTGCTGAAAAACCCAGTAAAAGCTTAATGCCAAAAAGTGACTCCTCTGGGGCCGGAGCTGTCCGGGAGCCAGGGCGCGGGGATGCAGGGAGCCTGTGCGACCCTTCCGTCCCCAGCTCATCGCACCCAGCTCAGAGCCAGCCTGGCCAGCGCTGCAGCACCGGGCCACGGGCACCAGCGTGTCCCCAGCAGGTCCATTCATATAAAAACACCTCCCACGCACACATTTTTTTTCCTTTAAATGGGGATTGCCATGCTCTCTAATTTTCTCCAGCCCTTATTCACAGCCTCGCCGTGCTCCCAGCTGTTGGGATGCCGGGCACAGTGCTGGGGCCAGCCTGCAGCCCTGTCCCTGGTGGGCTTCCAGCACGGGCGGCAGTGACACCAGGACGCATGGGGACGGCTCGCAGGCAGCCTGGGGACGGAGGAGCCACGTCCGCTTGGTGGCACCCGGTGGGGCTGCCCCGCCCCGAGCTGCCTGCGGGAGGGCAGCGCTGCACCGTGGCGTGATCCCTCATTCATTTCCAGCTTCCACTCTAACACTTAAATGAAGGTTTTCTAATGAGCTGTTTAAACAGTAATTAGAGGCCAGCGCTGAAGAGGGAGATAAGTCTTGTGGGTATCTCGCCCTGCAAGAAAGGACCTGATAAGAAAGAACTGAATGATTTTCTTCTGGGATCAATTCCAAAGAGCAATTATCCCCTTGATACCACACTGCTTAAACAGGAACAGATTGAAAAAACACTTGACAGCGCCGGCGATGAATGGGCTGCGTTCCCAGCACTCTGCCGGGGAAGGCTGGAGGCTTTCTGCCAGTACCTGAGATAGGGGATGATCCCAATGGTGCTGATACCGCATTGTGCTTACACAAAATAATCACCAATGCTTTTTAAAAGCTTCACGTAGATGGAAGCATCACAGCAAAACAAGCTTTGTTTCCTGATGGGCTCCTGTCTCAGTTATTCAAAGGGTTTAATTTTTTTTTTTTTAATTTCAGGTGCTGGGCTCCAGCTCCAGATGAGCCGAGCTGTGACAGTTGCACAGGACAATATGACTCAGGCTTGGCCCAAACTTACCAGTTACCCTCTGATGTTGTCGGAGAGTTAAGTAAGCTTGAACATTTTAATAGGCTTATTTTCTCACCATTCTACTGCCTCAGGTGATCCTTTGTGTTGCAACACAAAATACCGTATCATGGGATTATCAGGAAAAAGAAAGAGCCGTGCTCAAATCGTCATTTTTCTGTCACGCTCTGCCAGCGCCGATATCTGGAAGGGACTCTGCAGCCAATGGTGCAAGCAGCAACAGATCTATGGCCAGTGCCGGAAAGGGCAAAAATCCAGGAGGGATTTTTTTAGGGCTGGAGTATGGCTTTCTGCAGTGCTGCGTAACTCAGAAATACAGCCGTAGAGCAGGACACAGGCAACAAAACCCCGGTGTTCACATGCATGCAGGGGTCTGACCACAGGTGCACAAGCACGTGATCTGCTTTTTGGGGGATTCGGAGCCTTGCTCTGGTTTCCAGCATGGTTTCCCTCATGGCATGTCATGCCTTCGCTCCTGTGCCACCGCAGTGTGCCAGCTCCAGGTCCCCCCTCCTGCACCAGCAGGAGCAGCGAGAGCCCCTTGGGTCAGCCCTGCTCCCCGGCTGGCCACTGCAGGCTCTTTCAGGTCTCCTCTTGTACAGCAGCACTGAGCTAGGGCTTGGCACAGCACCCCGAGCAGGGCTGGGTGGAGGGGGACCACCTTTTGGCAGCGGCGACGTGTCAGGATTAGTCAGGTCACCGCATGAAGTCACATCCTGTGAGAGGGCAACGAGGGCAGGCAGGAAAGAGTGAGTCCTCCCCGGGTTTCAAGACCAAACAGGTTCGGGGCACAGGGGGATGCAGATGGCACAAGTCACAACATCCCACAGGCAGCGGGATCAATTCACTACATCTGGTTTCAGCTGTGTCACACGGCGGCAGACTCCAAACCCCGTCACACATCCTGCACCGCCACACAGCGCTCCTGCCCCAAGGGCCTTCCCCAGGGCACCCCCCCAGGCACCCTCCTGCGGCTTTCTGCTGGGAGATCCGACACCAGGACCCACAGGGATGGATCTCTGCGCTTGTCAGGTTCCAGGTGCATGCCCGCTCCTCGTGGGGAGCACAACCCCAAGCTGCACACCCCTGCTCCCTCCTGCCCCACGCCAGCTCAGCCCGTTACTTCTGTTCTCATCCTGAAGGGCATCCAGCTCCATGTCTGTAATTTCCCCCAACTCCTTTGTTTGATGGTGCTTCCCAATTATGGGCAATTACTAAATTTCATCCGCAATTTCTGTGCTTTGTGCCAGGGCCATGAAGAAGAATATGAAGGATGGTTTCCAGGGCTGATTTTTGAGAAAGCCATCGAGCACAGTCCTTGCAGCCCCCCACCTTCCTGCTCCTTCACCAAAGCCCAGACAACCTCGATGTATCCTGTCTGCTTTGTCAAGAAGATCAGGTTTTTTATCTACCCTGGCATCACTGACTTTCAGAAAATCCATACCTCATCCATTTTCCATGTTCTTAATTATTCTCTATTTTAATCTTTATTCTAAAGCTTTGCATACTAATAGATTCAGACTAACAGCTTCCTACGTGCCAAGAACACATTCTCCCTGCCCCGATCAGCAGACCTCTTTTTGTTGTTCTCCAGCCAAGCCATCCAGCCCCTGCGGTTTGACAGATTTATTACAAACCCCTCTGCCATGACTCCGGCCTTGTGCCAGTCCCCTCTCACCTCTGGAGGAGAAGCCAGCTGGTCCTACCTGCTTGCATGCTCAAGGCTCCTTGAGTGATGCTTCCATTTCGGCTGTGGCACTTCCCCTCCCCACACACGAGTCACCCCGCCTCTGCCCCCCAGCCAGCACCTCCATCACTACCAAAAACCAGGGCAAAGCGCTCATTCTGCTGCAGCGCTATACTTAGATTATCCTTCATCTCTGTCCCATCCTTGGCGCATACCAGCCCCACTTCTTCTTTCCTGCTTCCCTTTTCATTTATATGGCTGGATGCTTTCCAAGGGTTGCACAACCCATCCTCTGCCATTTCCTTTAGTAACCTGGACAAGGCTGTGCTCAGCCTTACTTTCAGACCTGCCTGCTTTATGCCCATGTAAAAATCTCTTCTTAGTACTGGCCTTTCCCCCACTGCCAGTGGCCTCTCCTCCAGCAGCACCTCTTCCTCCCACCCACTGACCCCACATCCCAGCTCCTGCCCCCCAGACCCGCAGCTCCCTGCCTCGCCACCACGGGAAGCATTTGCCAGCAGGAGGGAGCTGCTGTTGACTCACAGCCTTCCTGGCTGCAAGGCCACGGGCCATCCTGTTTGTGTGCAGCCAGGGAAGGTTCACCCCTGCTGTGGACCTGGTGGGAGGAGATGTCCAGAGAGAGCAACACCCAAACCGTGCTGCCCAGCCCCAGCCCTGCACCCCACTGCCCACCGCTCTGCAGGGCTCGCACCAGGCGCTAGAGGAGCAATTTGGGCAGGTGCTTGCAATCACTGGTGCAGTGTGGCCCCAAGAGCCAGGTGAGATTCTTGGAATCAAGCAGAACTTGCTAAAAACAGTTTTTATTTTTAGTTCTCTCCTTTCAGAAGCTCTCCAAAGACATGAAAGAGCTCTGCCGAGCTGTGCAGCACAGGGTGCCTTTAGTGCAAACCCACAAATATCCACAAAATTGGAGGAAAGATGTAGGTGGGAGGAGGGAAACCCTAGGAACTCGCCCTGGGAAATGGCTCTGTGTGAGCACGCCTCGCTGCAGGAAGGGTGCCCCAGTCACCGCGGAACTGCCACTGCCAGAACGCCCAGCTCGCAGACAAACCCCAGGAGCAGGACTCCAAACCTGCAGCCCTGCAGGGAGCTGCTCCTCCGGAGCCCCTTGCCAGGCGCTCTGCCCACACCAGGGCTCCCCTGCGGCAGGAGGGGCAGCAGGAGTCTGTTTGTCAGCTGCGTGCCCTGCCTGCAGGCTGCTCCTGCTCCGGGGCTCGGGGCACTGCCACGTCGCAGGGTTTGTGCCGAGCGGAGCAGAGCACTTCAAAAGGGGACGAGAAACACTGCCGCTCTTGGAAGGGCTCCAGCCTTGGCTGGGAAGTTGAGACATGCCTCAGAGGGGATGGGAGTCCCCTTGGAAGATAATCAGAGATTTTGAGTCTCTCCTACTTCCTTCTATTTACAAAGTCAGCGAAGCCAGCAAGCTGGTTCTCCGCCCCCACCTCACGCGACAGTCTCTGCCCATGGCAGGACTGGGGACACCTCGATGCCAGGTGACCAGGAGGTCCTGGTGTCCCCTTGTGAATGACAGCTGCAGAGAAGGCGGTGTCAGGCTGTGGGGCCATTTCCAACGCCCAAGAGCAGGGCAGTGAGGTGCAGTGCTCCAGGGACTGCGCTTCCCAAGGGCTCGGCCCCAGCAGCAGGCACACATCCCAGGGCTCCTGGGGCACTGCCAGCCCTTGCAGCACGAGCAGGGACCGCTCTGTCCATCTCTGCTCAGACAGGAACACCTGCAGCTCCCCAGGTGCACAGATCCCATTTCCTTCCCTCCCTGCCCACCAGCCTCATGCCAGCCTCTTGCTGGGCTACAGCAACCAGCCCCATGCTGCGTTTCCCCGAGGCACCTGCCAGGGGCTCTGCAGCATGTCTGTGCTGCACGTCTGCGCTGCTGCTGTGGTCCTGCACCAGCAAACTGCATCGCAGGGTCACAGAGACAATTTCATTCTGTAGTTATCTGCTGTTTGCCCTCTCTCTGAGCATGCCTGGGGCAGGCCCCTTCCTCCCAACAGTCAGGGACAGACCCATCTCCCTTCACAACCTTAATTCAGGAAGAAACCCCAAACTCTTCTCAGACAGACCCACATCTCGCAGCACTGCCCCTGGCAAATGGAGCAAGTCCAACACAGAACTCCGCACCCAGATGCAGAGGAGTTAAACACCAGCGTGATGCGAGTGGCCCTGCGCCATCACGGGACCTGCAGTCAGAGCAACCTCCTCCTTCTCTGCAACACACATAGGGATGCCAGGAAGGGCTCCGGGATGGAGAAATCCAAGCAAAACCCCCAATGCAGCTGAGGGATGCATGGTGTTTGGATGGCAGCTGCTCCTACTGCCACCTCCCCATTGTTCAACTTCACAGATTAACCTGACCCTCACCTTCCCTCCTGCAGGCAGCTGAATTCCTCGGTACAGAAAGTCCCATGGCCTTTGCGCTGGGCAGGAAAGCAGACCCTGACTCCTCAGCTGCTCTGCAGCACTAGGGAGATGTCGGACACGTGTTCAGGGAATAACCGGAGCCTGGTGATGTTTATACAAAGCAGCAAAGGCCACACACTGACCAAACAACTTGGCTTTAATGGTTAGGGGCAGCCAAGAGACACAAATTCTACCCTTGGCACCTCAGAAGCCACTTCCATGTACTTGGGTTCCCCAGCTCTACCAGCAGCTACAGGAAACCTGTTGTCTCTGAGGGCATGCAGCGAGTTCATGAACTGGTGGCGAGAACCTGGTTTGAGAGCCTCCAAGGGCTGCTGCCAGGGATTCTGACACCCCAGGCTGGGGCACAGCATTCAGCCAAGAAGTGAGCCCCAATTTCCGCTGCGAGTGCCTGCCAGAGCAAGTGGCCGGGGCGCTTGGTAGTGCCTCTCCTCCACAGCTGCGCTGTCCTGGACCTGGCCCTGCCGCAGCACCCAAGAACAGGGGCACAAACTGTTCCAGAGCAGCAGGAGAGGCTTCAAGTACTGCAGGCTTCCAGCTCTGCTCACTGCTCCTGTCAAGAAATCTTCCAGCCAAGAGGCTGCTACAGCACTGATGAGACAGGAATCACTGCACGTCTGGAGTCCGAGCACGCAGACCCAGATGGGCTTTGGCACCCGTGTTCCTATCAGAGGCAGCACAGTCTCTTCACACTCTTCCTCCCTCCCACTGCTCCCTAAAGCGAGCTCCTGCGGGCCCCTCAGCTCCCAGGGCACACGCAGCAGAGCCGGCAGTCAGACATGCAAATCCCATGCGTGTTCCAACAAGGAGCGGGCTGCTCGCACGGGGACTTGGCTCCTGTTGCGAACAGATTCAGGGAACGTGCTCATGAAAAACCTAAGTCTCCAAGTATTTTATTTTGATCCGTCAGCCTGGCAAGATCTCCTGTGAACATCCACTGGGCTGAGAGTACACGGGCTCGGAGGAAGAAGTGGGAGCGGTAGGAAGCCTGAGACAGACTTGAGCAAGGCGTGGGCTTGGGGCGGAGTGGGCTGCTGGTGAACCAGAGGTCTGGCTGGTCCCCAAAGGCTGTGCCATCCTATGGGAACCCTAAGGGAAGAACTGCTCACCGACATGCAGAGCACAGCGGAGAGGCAATCCCTGATACCAGCTCCCCGATACCCAAACAGGAGCAAAAGCATTGAAGAAGGGGCTGCTTCGCCTGTGAAACACGAGGATGCCGAGCCATGGGGGGTGGGAAGGGGACGCTGCTGCCCCGTGTCCCTGTGCAAAACCCACAGCAAAACCAAGGCCAGTCCTTCTGCGAATGGCAGCGGAGACACAGTCCCCAGCACTCGCACATCACTGTGTGGCATGTGGGTTTCCAGGTGGTGGGGATGGCTCCAGAGCTCTGTGTGACACCCACGGCCAGCATCGGTGCCTTCAGGATGGCTCCTGGCACCGCAGTGCCCTGCGACAGCTCAGGAGAGCGCGGCCCCTGCATTTCCAAGCTGCCAGGACGCCCTCTCAGAAATGTGACCTGGTTCTTCATGCACCTTGCGGCTGGCTGAAACAGCGGTGACGTGAAAGAAATGGGAAAACGGCTGGTTGAGCTCTCCTTCCAGGGAAAATCCAGGCAAGTTTATGGATACAAAAAGCAGAGAAGAGATAAAACAGTGGGAACGTGGAATCAGCCAACTGCCCTTCTGCGCTGAGACACTGAGCTCAGACGAGGCCCCAGCGGGAATCTCAGGCGAACTCACCGCCAGGGTGAGGGCTGCCGCTCGCACTGCCGGCAGCGACCACATTGCAGACCAGTGAGGTCACCATGGGTTCCCATTCACAGCTACAGAGAGGCTTCAGAACAAGCCTGGGACATGGAAAGTGCTGCGAGTGGGATCCCAGTGCCCTCCAGTCTGCTGCATTTTGGGATTATTGACCTTGCGGAGGGAAGCTCAGGCTCAGGAAACAGTCTCCTTTGTCTCTCGTGCCTCCATGACAAGCGAAGGGTACCTCTGGGATCAGCCCGGGCGGGTGCTTTCCTTCTCTGCACAGAGTGGAGTTCAGACCCTGAGGCTCAGCTACAGCACCCTGTAACGGATTACTTATTTCTGTAGCCCATCACCAGATTCACCATGTAAAACAGAGCCATACAGAAAAGCCTCAAACCTTCCTCCTCTATTCTTCTTCCCCCTTTTTTTTTTTTTTTTTTTAATGTGCAGGATAAAGTGCAGCACAAACAGGAGAATGTTTTCATTATTTGGGAAATCCTTCTGGCAGACATGCTCAGCACAGCGGACTCAGACAACCTCTTGTTCTTTAGTCTATGTTGGCCATTTTCGTAGCTGTCTCATTTCTGGAAGAAAATCCCTGACCTCCTGTCAACCTTAGAGTTTGTACACTCACATATGCCCAAATCCAGGGAGAAGTCATGAGAAAAACCTTTCCATTAGGAATCAGAAAAGAGGAAAACCTTGAAGAGGCTGCAGGGAAGTCCACAGCACCACGGCCATCGTCTAAGTCAAGCGCTGGCACCTCTGCCCGGACAGCTGAGCTGCTGCTGCTCGGGACCAAGAGCTCGAGGGACGGGGTCTTGCTCTCACTGACTAATTTGCCACACAAGTGTCAAGTCCTATTATGATCTAGCTCTGAGCTGCTCAGAAAGATGATGTCTTCCTACCCGACCCCAGGGATCTACAACCGCATTTCTGTCTTTCACTGTAGAAAACCTCAGGGCTGGGCCAAAGGAGAAAAGTGGAAGCTCAGAAATTGGGAATTCAGCAGCCAAAATGGACCTGTCACAGGAGCGGCTGTACACCCAGGGTGAAACAGCCTGCATGCGAAGAGAGGCCGCGAGGGCGGGAGGTTGAGGCTGCAGGTCTCCCTGCTCCTGGCTGTGCATGGCAGACGTGGTGAGAACAGCAGACCCGAGGAAAATCCATCCTTACTTTTGAGCTTGGGATTTTCCACGGGGCCTCCTGGAGCTGGGCACGCAAAGCCCACCGACCCCTCAAGCCCCTGGTGCTGGAAGCCCCATGAGAGGCAGAGCCGGGACTGGTGGCCGCGGAGCCGCGCGCGCTGTGCCCCGCAGGAAGCCGTTTGTCTGCAGGGCAAGGAAGCGAGGAGGTTCTGGAGACGGCGATCCCATGCAGCTTCTCGCTGGTTTTCCCAGCTACCGATCCAAGAGCGCCTGTGTTTACTTCCAGCCTTCCTCTCTGCTCGGCTGCCAAGCAGCCCTAACGACCGGACGCAAAGCGCTCCGCCAGGAAATGCGCTGGATCGCAGCAGATAAAAAGGCCGCTGCAGAGAGACGCTCCCCACCGTTAACCCTGCTCTACCTGGGCTGCAGCAAGCGTTACTGGTGGGCAAGCCAGCCCCAGCGTCCCGCCCGGCACAGCCGCGCTCTGGCTCCTGCTGGTGGAGCCTGAGTGTCGCCCCGTAGGCTGCTCCGCGATGCCACGGGGCTGCTGCAGCCCAGATCACGCCCAGGCGATGCCGAGGAGCTTCTAGGAGGGGAGGGATGCGACGAGAGCCCGAGACACAGCTCTGGGTACAAACCCCCGCCACGGTGGGAGCTCAGCAGAGTGCTGTGCCCTGGGTGCTGCACCGTGCACTGCCACAGGTGCCCGCTCAGGACCTGCCAGGACTAAAGGTCCCCAGCAGAACTGTGAGGCTCGGTGCTACATCAGGGCTCGGGAAACCAGGCCTGGCGCTGTCCCAGCGTCTCCTGTCACCCTGGATGTGAAACGGAACATTTCTGGCCCCCTCTTCCAGGCTGTGAAGTTGCCGCACTCCCAGATTCTCACCGTGGCCCACTGCCACCGCTGCACGCCCAGGACGTGGCCGCTCCGTGGGTCCCTGGTCTCACTTAGCAGGGGAGCAGAGGCAGGAAAGCAAGCAGCAACGAAAACAAAACTGCACCAAAGCATCACCAAAGCAGGGGTGCTTCTCCGTGTACGCTCCCCACACCGAGCACAGTGCAGAGCGCTGGCAGGCAGGCACAGGGCTGGGTGTGTACGCAAGCACAGCTCCTCAGGCCCCTCCAGCATCCTTTAGTGCATCTGCAAAAACCAAAGCATGGCGTGTGCACCCAGCGAGCTGGGAGGGGGAGATGTGCTCGGCCTCAGCTCCATTCCACACCCACCTCCATTCTAAGGGCAGATGCTCCCCCTTTACATAGGAGAAAGCACAAGTCCTCCATTGCCAACCCCCAGCAGAGCCCTTCTTGGTGCTTACATGTCCGCTGAGCAGGGCGAGCCTGACAAACAGCCACCGATAAACAATTCTGCACTACAGGATCTGCTCCATCATCCCTGTGTTCAAAACAAGATGAAGGCTGGGCCAAAGCAGTTACCAACCGACCCCAAATAACACATGCCACTAACGCCGATCTGATTTTCTCCAACTTCTCACCAAGGACCAAACCCTGCATCCAGCCAAAGCATCCAACAGGCCAACACTGCCTGGGCTCGAGGGTGGGAACCGAGCGGGCCCTCACCAGCACTTGGCTTTGCCCTTTTGTCTCCTTGGTTAAACCAGGCTGCACCCAGGCTGTGTCTGCAGCCTGCTGCTCCCCACATTCTTCACACCCAGCGAGCAGCTGGATTCCTGACAGGGCAGAGCTCCCCCAGCCCCCAGCGGGCCGAGGCGCTGCGTGCCGCACGGAGCCGGGCTGCCTCTGGCTGCTCTCACGCTTCCTGGCCCGGGGCCAGGCGGCAGAAGGACACAACCTTGGGCTGGCCGAGCCCTGCCTTTCCCAGCGGCTGGAACGGGAGAGGGGCCGAAGCAGGAAGAACAAGGAGGCAGCTTTTCCCTTTCTTTCTGCAGCAGCTCCCCGCCCTGCCAGCCCTGCCCGGCGCGCACATTCCTGACCCGGTGCCAGGATGGACGTGGGACAGCGCGGGGCTGGATGAAGGCTGCGGCCGGGTGGAGGCCAGGAGGAAACCTGCAGGCGCTGCTGGGCCGATACGGGGCTGTGAGCCACCCACGGCACAAGCAGGGCTCCTCCACCCACACTGCCCAGCAATCCCAGGGAAGGAATCCTCCCAGCTCTCATCCAGGCTTTGCAGGAGCCTTCTCCAGTCCCACCTGGGCAGGACGCAGCACAGCCCGAGGAGGGGATGCTGCCCTTTGTCAGCTCACCTGGCAAAGCCAGAGGCCCCAAACCATGCCACTGGCCAGCCTGCAGAGGGCTTTGGGAGCACCTGTCTGAGCAGCAGAGATTTTTCTCTTCACCTTGCTGAAATAAGCACAGTAAGGGTGTCTCAGAAAAGGCATCTTTTGGTTTCACAGCAATGTGTTCCCTGCTAAGTGGTCCAGCTGCTGGATCCTGAACTGAATCGAAGCTGCTACCCACATCATAATCACCTAGCTGGAAATTAATAAAAATTCACAAGCAGTGGTCAGGGGACACTCTGGGGGCAGACACTGGGCCCCAAAGGGGTCGTCTCGAGAACACAAAAGCAATGCCAAGGCACCAAGAAACACTGCAGAGAGGCCTGCTGGGGTTTATGGTCTGCCTTTACTGGCAGCTCCTTAGCAGCTCAGCATCTTGAGCAGGACCCCAAAATGGGAGATGCAACCTGTGCCACCCCCCCGGGGCAGGCGCTGTGCCCACCTGCCATGCTCTGGAGACAGATCTGCAAGAAAACGATGAAGATTTCACTGGGATTTCTGCTCTCCCAGTCCCATACAGCTCAGGGACCGACGTGCGGGAGGACCTCACCTCCTGGGACCTTGCGACACTCGTTGCCCAGCCCGCAAAGCTTTAGGATTTCACCTGGTAATAGGATCCCCAGGGACCGCGTGCAGGGGTGGTGGGGGCAGAGAAGGGGCTGGGCATGGCCAGGGTCCTGGGGCACAGCTCTCTGGGTGGCACAGCCCCTTCCAGCCCCCGCATCAGCACAAACCACCGTTTGTTTCTCATCCCGTACCGGAGAGCAGCGGAAAAGCGAGCGGGAGGACTCTGCCGGGCTGGCTTTGTCCCCGGCTGGGGCAGTCCCTGGGAAATCCGGCGCTGCCCCGCGGGGCAGCCGCTGCGCTCGGCCGTGGGGCGCGGAAGCGCTGCACATGGGAGCGGGGCTCCCAGGAGCGGCGATCGGGGAAGGAAGCACCGGGCCCGGGCCGCTCGCAGATGAGACAGGAAGGGATTACACATATCCCACCGCTCCAGAGCCGCTCCTGCCTCTGCGCGCACGGCGCTGGAAAGGGGCTCCCAGCTGCCCTGGGAACGCCGCGGATCACTTTCCTTTCCCACTGTCAGCACCTGCTTAGAGGTTACTGCCTGTGACCCTCAGGGTAACCCTGTACCACGGATTTACTGCCCTGAGAAAGAGATGGGGATGATAAACCAGGGCGAAGATGCCGAGCCCTCACCCCCCCGTCATCCTCCGGCCCCAGCGGACACGCGGCCTCGCTCAGCGCCGGGTATTTGCAGCGGAGCCGGGTCCCCTGAGGGCAGCCTGCGTGCACTCTCTCCCATCAAACTAGAAAGCAAGGCAGGAATAATATGAACATATATTTTTAGCTGCAGCAAATTATTTCTCTTACAGAAGGAATATTTCCATGCTGGGCTTTTTCCCTTCCCTTATCGCAGATTGTATATTTAGAGCGTGAGAACTCTACCTCGCACAAACAAACGCTGCCAGGCCACCGTGCTCAGCGCGGGAGCTGCTTCTGGCCTCTCTGACATGCCCCCTTTTTCGGACAAACCCCGATCTTTGCTCCACAAGTGGGAAATGTCAAAGGGAGAGCTGAGTTTGGGATATATGTGGACAGGAAGGGAAAACGCGCTCCGGAGAGTTATCAATCAGCACGTTAGGGAAAGCGTAACTGCGCAGAGCAAGCTGTGCGGAACCCAGGGCAGGCCCAGAGCCCTGCTGCAGCCACGAGCAGCTCCTCCGGCGCGGCACAGCTGACTTCGCCGCCTCCCCTCTGGCTGCAGGTGCAAGCAGGAACCCCACGGGACAGCGGGAACAAGCAGGGACATCCCTGGGGCTGGCTGGCTGCTAAACCACACCGCTCTTGCCAGCGGAGAATCTCACCCAGAGAGTGGCTTTACAACTCGTACTGAGCACAGCTCAAGAAAGCAAGGTCCTGACTGCTTAAATCCCTTCCCACCAAGCATGCAAGTGCAAGGTTAACAGAGAAGTGGTCAAACTACCACAGCCTCTTATTTTCACTCTGCTTCCCCACAGGCAAACCCTGACACTCTGCTCTGTCACCCAGCTCTCATCACCCCGTCCCATCACCCAGCCCCACCAGCCTGGTTCCATCACCCTGTCCCATCAGCTTTTCCCACCACTCTGTCCCATCGCCCAGCTCCATCGCCCAGCCCTGGGGTGCTGCTCTCCGTATGGGAACCCGAAGCAG
Organism: Alectura lathami; assembly: GCA_013399715.1. Taxonomy (NCBI): domain Eukaryota; kingdom Metazoa; phylum Chordata; class Aves; order Galliformes; family Megapodiidae; genus Alectura; species Alectura lathami. The sequence continues at coordinate 138,824 of VXAV01009754.1, forward strand.
GCAGAGCACCCCTGCTCACAGCGACAGAGGCCTCTCGTTCCTAGAGAGGAGGCTGATTTCACAGCCTGGCCGTGGCAAACATCCCTCGGATTTTTACACTTTGTCATGGATGAGCTGGGGAGAAAACGTTACGCATGGTGGTGAATCTGCGCTCTGCTCGGCTCAGGGAGAAGCGACTGGGTTACTCCTGGCTGGCGGGGCCAGCACTCCCCGCGGCCTCTCTAACTCAGATTTAACGCATTTCAAACAAAAATGCATCAAATGCTGTATTTCCACACCAAACATGGGGATTTCATGGTTTGTGGGACTTTCATGACATCGAGATTGATACGGACTCTTAATCATAGGTAACAGTTGTGAGATAAAGCTGCAGGGTGAGGCCTTGGGGTGTCAGAGGCCAGCCTGCATTTTCTGCTCTCAGACTCGCTCTGTTTATTTTCCCCACACCTCGGCGCAGGCTATCAGCCCTCCCAAGGAGAACGCAACGTCAGGTCCCTGGGCTTTCTGCACATCACGGCACCCTGCCTTCTGACCTGCACCAAGCTATCTGCAGCAGCAGCATGGGAACGGAAACAAATTTGACTGCCTGAATGCTCACAATTTGTGGTCAGAGGCAGCGTCTCGTAGCAGCAAGCTGCTCACGCATGCATGAGATCCCACATCAGTAAATGCAGAGACAACTCAGAGGAGAAGCAATGGTGCACCAAGGAAGGGGAAGCTTCGCCTGCAGCCAGCCCCGAGTCTCCAGGCTCTGGCTCTGCCTCTGCAGCCTCCTGCCCTCTGCAGCCTCCTGCCCTCCTGTGCCCAGGGCAAGGCCCGTCCTGGGGGCAGCACAGGCTGCAGGAGGTGGAAGCAAGGCGAGGATCTCGATGGCTGTGAGCTCTGTCTCGCACGTGAAGTTGGAAGGATTTACAGGCCCCCACCCACCAACGGCTTCTCATACTGCGTGCTTTTTAGCCTGATGCATACTTTAAGTTCAGGAGAGGAATGACCTGCCTTGCCACATTACCATTCCCATTCTTAATCTGCTTGGTCCAAATTTCCACCAATTAATAGGGATTTTCCCAGCCATGAGTTACACCCTCACCATTGTCATCACTGGGAGCAGCTGCAGATGTGTCATTTCCAAACTCAGACCCTGACCCTGCAGGTCCTCCACTCCTGACCTGCCTGCAGGCCCGGTGGCAGCAGGACAGGGCTCTGGCCTGCCCCTGCATCTCCACAGTTCTCAGACCTGGTCTCCTGCCAGCTCTTTCATTACTCTTCATGGCATACAGGTGCAGCTGAGAGGCTGTTAGAGCAGCCTCCTTCCCCAGACCTGCTCTGAAGCTCTCAGTGCAAACTTCCCACTCCCAAAGACAGGAAGGAAGCTGCCACCTCCAAGCTGGGACCAGCCTTCCTCCGTCCCCTCATCCTCCTCCCCTCCAGGCTGCAGGCAGAGGTTTGCCCAGCCCCTCCCAGCAGCGTCTTCCTGCACCACTCCTGAGCCTGGGCACCAGGGATGCTCAGCGCGAGGCTGCCCAGGCAGAGCGCAGCGCTGGAGACCAACCTCCAGCCCTTCCCACGAAGGGTTCCCCTGGCTTGTGCATGGCCATTTTCAGTGGGGTCTGGGGGCTCGCAGGAGCCCTACATGCAGTTATCGGTTACTGGGCTGCAGTGGGGACCGGGGATGGGCGTGGGGGGGCTCCACCTGGAGCGGGAGCGGGTCCCTGGCGCAGCCCCGCGGGAGCATGTCGCAGGCAGGAGCGGAGCCGCGAGCGGAGCGCAGTGCTCTGCCAAGCCTCGATTCTCCCATGCATGGGGCCAAGATTGGTTGCAGTGATATCAGCCCCACGCACTGTTCGCAGTTGGCTGGTTTCTCCAGGACACAGCCTCTCTGGCAGGGAGCGAGGCTGAGGCCAGAAGCTGAGCTGCACCATGTGAACCACTGCTGATGGGAATGAAATCCCATTGAAATCGGAGCGCATTTGATGCAGTGTGAAGAGCACAGCCCTCCTAGAGCCAAGCTAGCAGCGGGAGAACAAGCGCTGGTGTCTCCCACCCACTCACCATGTAAAGAGGAGAGGCCACATGGGGCTCTTCCTTGGGAGACCAGGAAGAGAGGCCTTGGGAGACCTCAGGGCAGGCAGAGGGGTGCTGCTGAAAGCCTGAGGTTAACGGGGGAAACAGCAGCCGGAGAAACTGGAAAGCATTTGTGCACATTTCTCATGACCTGGATTTCTGAGAAAAGTGGTTTGTTAAGGAGCGAGAAACTGGAATCCTGAGCTCATCCTGGCAGAGAGGTGGACACGGTTCAGGAGCCGTGGGACAGCTGCCGGACCAGGGGTGTGGGAGTGGGGTCCAGCAGAGCAGAGCACACACGCAGGAATTGAAGGACCCCAGCTATTCCTTCCTGACCACTTTAGTCCACAAAAATACTTCAAATGGGTGAAAAAGCAAGAAGTAAAAGCCAAAAAAAAAGGAAGGGAAAGCAGATGCATGTTTGGGGCAGTATTTGAAGTGAAAACCCAGACAGTGGGAGTGTGAAAATGAGATTTCCAGACAGATGCCTCTCTTCTGTGTGAGCAGATGACTGGCTGCAGGAACAAACCATCTGACACTGGGAGATGCACGGCCACGCACATCTCTCACCGGGTATTTCCAAGACTTCTTTCTGCCCAGTCCCTGCACAAAGGGACAGTCCTTTTCACAGCACTGCTCTTCCCTTATTACCTTCTTATCATGCTGCTGCCACCCCAAACACACTCTGGGCCTGGCAGAAGGCAGTCCCTGGGCATGTGCTCCAAGACCCATCAGGAGCAGAGTTTTCCCATGGAACCATAAAATGGCTTGGGTTGGAAGGGTACTTAAAGACCACCTATTTCCAACCCCCTGCCAGGGGCTGGCTGCCACCCCCAGATCAGGCTGCCCAGGGCCCACCCAGCCTGGCCCTGAGCACCCCCAGGGATGGGGCACCCACAGCTGCTCTGGGCAGCCTGGGCCAGGGCCTCACTGCCTCTGAGTGAAGAATTTCCTCCTCACATCTGACCCAAATCTGCTGTCTTTTAGTAGGGGCCATGCACAAATGGTCACAGCTGAGAGGCACACAAGAAAGAGACCTGAAATGCAGCAGATTCACTCAGAGGTGAAACCTGAGGGCTGAAGACACACGTTCAGCAATAAGGAGACTGTTCTGAAGAGTGCCCATGAGCTGCTGACTCACTTATGCAGGGAGACCTGCTGTTAAAATTCCTGGTGTAAAGCGGAGAAGCGTGACCCTGGCTGTCGCTGCTGGCTGTGACCTGGCCGGAGCCCGTCACCTACACACGGCCACGCTGGGGAGGGGACACGAGCAGGCACAGTGTGGAGCGAGCGGGCTGCAGGGAGCTACTGCTGGGCTCTCCCGAGTGCTGCGACGCAGCTGCGGCCTGACAGCTGCAACAGGAACCATCTGCCCGTGCGCTGCACCGGACAGCAGGAGGAGAGCAGGAAGGACTTCCAGGGTAAGAGAGGCAAGGGGGAGCCAGGGTCTCCTGCGAGACAGAGCTGAGCCTGGCAGGGACCTTCCTGGCATAACTGCTGCAGGGCTGGGCACCCCAAGGAGAATGGGGAGATGGGGAGGAGGGGACGAGTCCTCTGGGCTGAGAGCTCAGAAGGGATCCAGACAGATAAATGGAGGCAGTAGTGTTGGGAGCTAAAGAAACGCTCCCTGCAAAAGCAGCCCCCAGCCAGTCTTTGGTGGCAACCTCTGCCAGCCAGTCTGCAGGGAGCTTCGGGCAGTTCACGGTGCCAGAGGTTCAAGTTTAACTCAGCCCAAAGGGACAGCTGTGTGCAGAAGCACCTCCGGGTTTGCACGGACCCGGGGTCGCTCACAGACCGCACAATAGCTGTGCATGCAGATGATCTTTCCATGCTCGGTGTCTGTTGTTTCACCTGTCCCACAATGGCAGCAGTTTGACGGATGAATTTAAGGGTCATATCCAGTAGTTTCACTCCGGGGTCTCCCTGCTGCACCGCTCGATCCTCCGCTTTCATGCAAGTTAGGAAAATCCCATGCAGTCCTCAGCACGGGGAAGGCCACCGAGGGACTATTCTCTTTCTTAAAGGATGAGAAACTCATTACCACCACAGATGGCTTGGCTCTTCCAGGCTTCTTGCCCAAAATATGAGTCCAGCAAAGGCCAGAGGCTTTGAAAGATCACAGCTATGTGGAGTTTATGAGGTTACATAAAACATTTATGGTGGGGGCATCAGTAACACGGGGGACTGCATTTAGGGCTGGGGCAAGCCCGCTGCAAAGCAGGGGTTGCTCCACGGCTGAGCTCCAGCCCATGTGCTGGTATTTGGATCCCTCCACTGGTGTCAGCAGCTGGGCTTCAAGGAGGGGCCGGAGGCAGCTCGGATGTCACCTCCTCGCTCCAACACCCACCCACGGGCTGTGGCACCGTGCCGAAGGGCCCTGGCACCCCAGCACCGCGCAGCACAAAGGAGTGGTCCCAGCATGGCCACCGGGGCTGTGCTCCCAGTGGGAGCTGGGACCAAGCCAGCACGGGTGGCTCATGGCAGAGCAAAGTGTCCCCTTCCAACCACTGAGCACAGCACCACACTTCTCACCTCCACCACACCGCATACAAACAGTTTTCCTTTATGCAAAAGCAAAATTAAAGGTTAAGGAGTGGCACTAGACAAGGCAAGGACTGCCCAGCACATCTGGGAGCAGGGAAGAGGCTGGTGAATCCCCGAACACGGAGGGGTCGGGCGTCTGCGCAGCATCCCCTGCGCTCAGGAAGAAGGAACAACAACAGGAAGAGAAGAGAACTCGCTCAGACAAAAGATAAACAGAACAGCTAGATAGCGAAGCCAGAAGTTGCTAATTAACCTCAAATCGCTTTGGAAGGGCTCTGAGCGGAGCGTTCCCTTCCGAACGCCGAGCAGACAGAGTGGTCCCAAGGCATCTGCTGCTGCTGCAGCCCCACCGCGCGCCCTGTCCAGGCTCCCACCGCAGCCTGGCTGTCCTGGGCGTGAAAGCAGGGGCAAGAACCTGGAGCAGAGCTGCACCTTGCTCTTCACTCAGCCTAAACCTTGCATTGGTTCGACAGCAGTGGGCTCCTGCAGTAACTGTGCAGAGCAAGCTGGGTGCATGCCACCAGAGCCTGGAGCTGCAAAGCACCCAGAGCATGCCTGCGCTGCAGTATCATGGAATCTAGCAGGAGTTCAGCTCGTAAATAAAGCCCTTCCCCTTGCTGAGTGCATTTCGCATGCTGTACGATAAGGAGATCTACAGGAGGGGGCTGAGGCACAGCTCCCTTAGGCAAAGAAATAAATGAGAGAGAAAAATTAAACCGATTGCTCAAACCCAAGGGCCAGTCAGGAACAATCTGGGCTCCTCAGAGCAGGAAATGACACTCAGCTGAGCATCTGCGTGCATGTCAGGACGGATTAGGAACCTGTCAGGAACTCGGCATCAGCTTTACAGACGATTATGTGCGAGAGGGCTGCGGTGGGGCTCTGGTCACCAGAAGCACTGCTAGCAGCACTGCAGCCCCACAGCACCTCGGGGCAGCCGCTGCCTCGCAGTACACTATTTAGTCTCCCCTCTCCTTTGAGCATCCTCAAAAAAGGACACTGGCTGAGACACGGAGCTGAGGAATTCAGCTGTGAGCAAGGGCAGGTTTTCAAGCGCAGCTCTGGGGATGCAGCAGGACTCGATGCCCCGCTCTGCCCGTGAGGTGCCAGCTGCATGCTGCCAGACCAGGCTGTGTTTGAGGGGCAAGAGGCAATTCCAGTCCTACATCAGTCAAGGAGAGGTTCTGGCAGCAGCTTGAACAGGAATAAGCTTGGCACTAACACATCTCTAGCCTGGTGGTCTCGACATGCAAGCGTTACGATTCTGCCTTGTCTCAGTAGGTTTGAGTCAGAAAGGCTATGAAGAGAGCCTTCAGGTGCAGAGGGGTAGCTCAACCCTCAGTTTTCACCATGCAGAGACAGCGGGACGATAACACTCTTGGACCCAGAAATGCTGCTTATGGGACACCCTGTGCAGCGACCACGTGGGCTCCTGAATCTCCGAACCAGGCAGATGCAATGGGCCGGAGCTCGGCAGTGATGCGGGGCTCAGCTCGGGCTGCGGGGTGGCCCAGGATGCAAAGAGCAAAGCCAGGGTGGGCAGCCGGGGCTGCCCTGTGTGCTGTGGGTGAGATGCCTGTGCAGACTTCCAGCAAAAATCTTGATTTTTTTCACCCGAAAGCAAAAGATTCTCCCTGCAAAACTGTTTGGTCATAAAACTCTAGAGCACAGCAGTGCAACCGACTGCTTCTACCACTCTGCACTGGATTTTCTTTTCAATTTCCAGCAATCGCGGTGGGGGCTGAATACTGCCTGCAAAATGACTGCAGCTTTTTTAACCCCTGATTTTCCTTGCAGGAGGAATGAGCCTTAGAAAGTTCAGCGCAGCTGCTTTCCACTGCTGCAGTCCACATCACAGTGTGTCACAGATGCTGCCCCTCTCTTGCTTTTTTGTGGATTTCCTGGAAACTCCGAAGTTCTTGTCTATAAACACATTCTGAGAGCAAGTAAGCCCACATTATGGTAACAGCCTAATGCCTTCAGCTTCTGGGCTTAAGTCCTGCTGGCTGAGCCCCTTCTCTGCTCACACTTGAACTGTGCAGCCTAACATCAGGAAAACCCTCTCTGTGGAACAACACTTGGGCTCTGAGCCGCAGCAAATCCTGAAGAGCTGTGAGAACTCACAAGACGTTTGTTTTATCGCAGGCTAAAATCCCTAAATGCTAAAAGTGTTTGTTACACTTTTTCTGAAACGAGTAAGAAAGTATGAACTGGTTTCAGTTCTTATATCAGTCCAGGCGCCTTAAGCTCCTCACCAAGGTGCAAGTCCCTCACACTGTTGGGTGGGTCACGGAGGCTCTCACAAAAGCTGGTGGCTTCAGGCAGGACCTGCAGCAGATAACTCATGTCCTCGGGTGTCTCAGGACCGGTGGAAGAGGCCCTGGGGATGGCTGTGTCTCCACCAGGAGTTCAAAGCTGGGGACACGAACGTCACCACCAGGACCCCAGATCTGCCACGCAGTGCCAGTGGCGGTCTCTGTGCTGACTTCTAAAGGACCTGACAGGGGCCCCAAGAGAGAAGCATTTCATGTCAGCACTCACAGCCCTTTTGTGCACTCAGATCAAACTACCCAGCAACCCTGTAGAGATCCCAGTGACTCCCAGAGGCCCCTTCCAATCTCAGTTGTTCTTCGCTTTTTCTGATTATATGCTTGTGGGGACAAAAGTACCAAGCTCAGCAGTGGCAAAACAGGCAAATGTTTTACGTCTCCATGAGGCTGAGGAGCTGCTGGGGCAGGACACTGCATTTGCCCCCCTGAGCTACATGCCACGTGCCGTGGCCAGAACTGCACCTGAATATGGGGCCTTGGACTTGCTGCTACTGCATGGTCCCGAAATATCCTCCGTGACTTTGGGAATACAAAACAAAAATCCAAAGCGACAACTTAGCCAAAGACAGTAAATGACAACTAATGGGAGGGCCACCAGTGTCTGGAGAGGTAACATGCAACTCTCTGTCCCACCTGTGGGACAAGACCTGGGCACCTGCGGTGCCCACTGAGCTGTCAGCTCAATTTGCATAGAGAGAGACCATGACTGAGCACCAGAACTATTCTGGTTTATATCATTAACATAAACTTATTATCAGATTTCAAATGCTCTAAACACATTCTGGAAGCTTTCTGCAACAAACATTGCCCATGAAATACCCATGCCCAACACCAACCTGATGTCTTCTACCCCTGCAGCTGAGACCAGGTCACATCCCCGTGTCCAACCTCCCTTTCCCATTGCTCTCATAAACCCATTCTCCATGACTGAGGTGCAAGCATATGGATTTCAGGAATTGTTGAGGTAGGTTTCTAAAAGCTCCCCAGCCCTTCCTCCTGCGATGTACTACAACACTGGTGAAACACAATCCAGCATTTTATAATCTTTCAATTAAAAAAAAAGAGTGCTAACAAACCATTAACAAAGGTCCCAGAATCTGTCACAAAGCATTAATCGATTGTGCAATCTATGGATGAAGCTTGGGTGAAAGGATTTGGGTATTTGACAACTGCGGAAGAGAACAATCTGGATGAGAACAGTCCCACTTGCTGAGAAAATTCTCACGACTAAACATGGATGGGAAAAAGATCCAGTGCCTCTGTACAACACACAACCGTGATTGCTGCTTTTCTTGCTAAATTTTACTAAGACAAATAACTCAGAAATTATAGCAAACAAACAAAGCAAACAAACAATCTTTGTCCTAGAAAAATAACAACCTCATGCTGAAGTGAGATAAGAAATGGTGGAAAAGTTATTGTACTGTTGCTAATGAGGGCCCATATGTGTCACACTGCAAGAAAAACAAATGACTCCCTCCTAGGTGGAAGAAAATGTTTCTTTTCAGTTGGAGAATGAAAATCATAAAGCAGCCCAACTTCATCTCTGGAATTGTGCAATTTACTTTGCATATTTGGCAGCAAAAGTAGAAGAAGCAGTTTATAATCCAGTGTTTTCACACAAATGACAGGTTCTTGGTTCTCTTAGGAGCATTTCATTTTGGTATACTTTTTTAATTAACATTCTAATGGTATGTTAGAATTAGAGGAACACCATCAACCCAAAAATCATACGGCTGTTTGAGCGTTTTAACGTCACAGCCATCCCTAGAACAACTGCAGCCGAAGCAGAGAACCTGCACCTCCCTACGCAGTTCGAGGTTTACGGGCACTATCAAGCCCTTTCTGTGCAGCCCGTTTCTCACCCTGTTGGCTGTGCAGCTCTCCTGGCTGCGTCCTTCACAGAGGGGCAAAGACTTGAAGAGGACAGGGTAGCAAGAAATCCAAAAGCTGTGGACAGGCGCGGGGTGCATGCAGCAGCTCGGGTTTCTGTAACCGTCTCATGATAAAGATGTGAACTGATGCACATTCCGCTCTTTTTAAATGTTGATCTAAGCTGCATTAAGTGCCTAACCATGACGAGAATAATGCGTGAAACAACCTGCAAAGCTCCTTTTTTGCCCCAAGAGTTGGTTCTGTATTGGAAGACACCGATCAGCTGGTGTGAAACACACCTGGAGAGAATGAGAAGGGCACTACCTGCCTGCAGAAACTGCCCCAAACTGGAGAGAACCCTCCAATGACAGCTGAGTTTTGGAAAGGAGCCCAACCATGCTGCTCCCCAGGCAGCATGTCAGGGCAGCAAAGGGAACCAACAGCGTTGCCTCCAAAAAGGAACGAAAAGAACACCGGGGAAGTGAAACTGCGACAGTTCATCAGGTCCTAAGGACAGGGTCCTGTGACTGGGCACAGTCCTGTCACATGAAAGGTGTGGGAAAACGCCGAGGAGTTGTTTACACTTGCATTTCTAGCTTCAAAAATAGCAGAGAACCACTCCAGGACCACAGCTGTGGCAGGGCTGCCAGCGGGGTCTGCCCGTCCCAGCCTGGCCCCACCTGGCCAGGGCAGGAAAATGTTAGCGCTGCTCCTCCAGTGGGAAACTGCCCTGGCTACGCGCGGGCCTGAAGGCCGGGCCCAGGCACCGGCTGGAGCTGTGGGCAAACCTCTGGGACACCCAGAGAGCGAGGCATTTTCCAGTGATCTCATCCAGTGCAACCAATCGCCGTGCTGGCTTTATAAACTAAATGAAACCACGCACAAATTACACCGACATGAAGAAAAACATTGCAGAGGGCTGCCCTTTGCAATGTTATCCAGGTTTATTCTGTTTACAACTCTGTTTACTGCCCTAATTTCCCCAAATTACCCAGTCTCTAACATGAGATGTAAACAGGCAAGAAATTTGGCTACTGGTTCTAAGGATGAGGTTTTTCTAAGAACAAAACGGGTGTGCTTCAGAACTGGCAGGGCAGCTGGAGCAGAGCGTGCGCCCGCTGCGGAGCAGCCTGAGGCGGGGAGCTGGTGCTGGCAGCCTGGGTCTGAGGCTGGGGGTCACAGCTGTGTGACACTGACAGCACCACAGAACAGCCCCAGCTGGAAGGGACCCACAGGGATCACCGAGTCCAGCCCCTGGCCCCACCCAGCACCACCCAGCCCCTGTGGCTGAGAGCGGTGTCCAAACGCTCCTTGAGCTCCGGCAGCTCGGGGCCGTGCCCACTGCCCTGGGGAGCCTGTGCCGTGCCCCCCACCCCTGGGGCAGAACCCTTCCCTCACACCCCCCGACCCTCCCCTGGCAGCTCCGTGCCGTGCCCTCGGGCCCTGTCGCTGTCCCCAGAGAGCAGAGCTCAGCGCCTGCCCCTGCGCTGCCCTGGGAGGGAGCTGCAGGCCGCCGTGGGGCCTCCCCTCAGCTCCTCTGCTCCGGGCCCAGCAAACCGAGGCATTTCAGCTGCTATGCCTGTGTTCCCTACAGACCCTTCCCCAGCTCTGTAGCCCTCCTTTGGACGCTCTCTGATAGTTTTATCTCCTTCTGTTGTGCTGCCCCAACCTGCACCCAGTGCTTGAGACGAGGCTGCGCCAGCAGAGCAGAGCAGGACAGTCCCTTCCCTGACCAGCGAGCTCTGCTGCGCTTGGTGCAGCCCCGCTTACACTTGGCTCTGAAGAAAGCAGGGGGGACTTCAATACCTACTTCAGTCCCACAGGGGACTGAAAGTGGATGGGGACTCAAAAGACAGCAAAAACAGCCAAAAAGGTATGAAAAGAGTGAAGACAAAACATAAAAGTGAGAAATGAAGTACAGCTGCACAGTCACATTTACCACTTCCAGGTAACTGCAGCACAGCCAGGTTACACAGTGTTATGGTAGGGACACACTCAATGTCCCCAGCTTTTTTTCTACAAGAGCAAAGTGCCAAGGAAAAAGGCAATGCTGGAGTGGTACCGGCTCCGACCCAGGGGCACTCTGCTCTCCGCAGGCCCACGTTCACGGGCCTTGTCCTCGTCCCTTCTGCTTCTCAGCTCGGGTGTTCTTCCACCCAGCCCTGCACACGCTGCTCCCATGTTTATGCTGACACAACTGTTTGTTGACTGATGTGGTAAACCAAGCCTGTGAACTCATTTGTGCTGCATGTAACCCTGCAAAAAGAAAAATGATTTGCACTCCATGACTTTTTTTTTTTTTTTTTTTTTTTTTTTNTATTTTGCATGCTTTACATCGCTGAATGTAGCTTGCCTTCGTTTCATTGCTTCAGCTGTCTGGTGGCGGTAAGCATATACTAATTAAACACTATTTTCCAAGCTGGGTTTCTAAAACAGATTTTGAAAAATAAAAGCCTTTAAAAGCTCCAAAAAAGGCAACAGTATTTCCTCTTCAGCACAGCACAGTAATAACAGAAATGGCAACTGCTGCTAGAGCGGAGCTGCAGAGCATGGGCAGCACTGATGCTATGCACACCCTGGAGCCCAAACAACAGCTGAGCTGCAAATGCTCAGCAAGGAGCAGGCTCTCATCTGGCCTCAGACTGCACGTCCTTGTGGCAGAGTCCAGTGAGGGCCCAGGTGTTTTCAAACCGCCTTTAGAAGTGGCAGAGTCTGAAACCAGTAAGCACCAAGGCTCGCTGTAACCGATGGGTTTGCAGCCAGGCAGCTCCAGGCTGGCTGTGAGCAGCAGCCCTGGTCGGGAGCCCCAAGGCTCAGTGTCCTTTCTTGCCCTCTGTCTTTTTTTAAGGAAAGCACAGGAGGAAGGACACACGTACTGATGTGGTCAAAACACAACAATCCCAAAAGAGGAATCCCTGGCACAGACCCCCAGGGACAGCGCAGACAGGGGTCGGCAGGCAGAGATCTCTGCAATGTCGTGCTGCTTTTGGCTCCCATCCTGCTGCTGCTCTGGACGGTGGCGAGTGACAAGTGGCTTGGAGAGGACACAACAGTCCTTCCCAGACCCACCACCTCCATCTCCCGTGGCCGTGGGCTCAGGACTCAGGAGCTGGATTCTGTACTTTTTCCATCTCTTTGCAGTCAGCATGTGGGGAACCCTCTGGCTCCCATTGCAGCTCCCCACTTTGGGAGTCCGCGTATTCTTCCCTCTCCATCTCTGGGCCTTGTTTTCCCTAGATATCCAAGCTCTGAACTAATCACTGCGTGATGTTTAACACGTTCAAAATGAGGAAGGGTGATGAGCAGTGGGTAACTCTTTTTCCAGTGATCTCATCACTGTGGTTGAAAAGGGGAACTCAGATAAGCTTTGTGGTCTAATACATAGAAATACCTATATTCCTTAGAAACTGAGTTTCAAAATCTATGTGCGATGGCACACATAGCATAAACAAACCAATGCCATGACTTGTTGCTCAAACCTGGCCTCTGCATTCAGAAATTCTTTGCTAATCTAGATGTCTGCTCATCCGCGTGTTCAGGTTCCTCCCGCATGTTTGCACGTGTTACGGTAACTACATGCAGGAATCAGGCACACCTTGTTTGCACATTTTCACCCAGACAGTCGCACATTTGGCACGACTGTGCCATCCGTGGAGCATTTATGAATGAATGAAGTCACTTGACAGAATCAGATGCCTGAGGAGAGGACAGCCGAGAAGGAGCTCTGCCTTCTGTCACCTCACATTGACAGCAGGAAGGACTGACATCTGACGGCCTTGCCGCAGCACATGCTGTTCAGCCTTTTCCCCTAAAGAAGCTGAGACGACTCCAGTCTCTCTAGAGCTGCCAGAACGCAGTACTGCTGTGCAGGAGTTTACTGGAAAACCGTCCACATGCATTGACCTAAACTGGCCTAACTCATACCGGTATCAGCTCCTGAAACTAAGCATTGCTGAAATTATTTCCATGTATCTATCTCCTCCAACAGGCTGCTCCTTCTTCTCACCCAGTAATGCTTTCCAGAGTCACTCGCTGATATTCCAGATAATTTCATTTCAAAACCAATTACATGTAAACAGAGGAATTTTTACAACCATTCCCTTTACTGGATGCACAGCAATGATCTGCAATTCATCCCTACTGACGGTGCCTCTGAAAAGGCTCTGAAGGATTTCCTAATGGGAAAAACGTTCCATCAAGACAAATTTGCCTCTTTTTCTCTCTCTTTTTATCTAGGGAAGATGCCTAACATGTTCTTCAGTTCTGAGCGTAGGCGCTCAGAGTTTATTTCCAGCTTCACAACAGATTCGAGGCTTGCGACATTTCAGCTAACCCCAAGTGAAACTTCCCGTGGTGATGCAGCAGCCACAGCTTCAGAGCTGCAGGTGAAAGAGGACACGCGCAGGCTGTGTGTCAGCTGGCTCGAGGGAAGCCAGGCATCTGTTCCTTTTTGCAGCAGCAAGACCTCAGTGACCTCAGGGAGAGCAGGACTTTCCATAAAATAATTATATCCTAACAACCCAGACTCAGCTCCCCTGTTTCCTAAGCACCACGGCTCCCACCAAGCTCACCTCAATTCCCCAAATCCCAGTAGGAACTGGTCAGTTTGGAGACCTAGTGGGATTCAAACCCGATGAATCCATCCCAAGTACCTCCTCCGAATGCCAACATCCAGAGTAGTCAGACTTCCAAAAGCATCAGCATTCCCCATCTGAGACCTCCGTGTAACTGCAGATGGGTCTCACTGCTAATTCCTCTGGGGGTGCACGCACTTTTATTACCTGGGGGCAAATGTCTGGGGATTATTTAATTCAGATGATCACATACACCTCGCACAGCATTTTACTTCATTCCCCATGTGAATCCTCTTGCTTTGCCATTTGGCAACCTCCGGCTTCTGGGAAACAGATCTGAAAGTTCGGGGCTAAAAAACAAGGTAATTTGGATTAGCACTGAAATCAGAGCTGTGCAGTCCAGCAGGTCGGAATTTTGTATCAGCGCAGCAGCGAGCTGTGCTACGGAGCCATCCCTAACTTGTGCTAGAAGAGCATAACCCCAATATTTGTACACGCAGGCAACTGAATCTCATTTTTCTATGTCAGAGTACCAATGTCACATGCCCTAGCTTGCATGCAGATTTTTTTCTGAATGTTTTGCAGTCCTCTTTTCTATTTTGATAAAAGAAAGTTACTTTCAGAAGTAAAGGCTTATCAATTCTGGTGATCTAAACAGATGTGACTTGACAAAGGAGGCCATTGTAGGGCCAAGTTAGTGCTTTATTTCTTAACGATGAAGGCTTTGGTTGTTTGTTATGGTGAGAAATAGTTTCCCCTCCAGATAGCCCCTTGAGAAATTCATGAGAGAAAATCCAGACTGTGAAAAGTATGGCTTGTGAGGAATTTGAAACAACATGACAGTGGAAGCAAATCATCGTGAAACTCCTATTACAGCAAGCCCGCACTCACAGCCACCTCCCGGCCTGGGGCTGTCCTCCCGGCCCCAGGTGAGCTGGGTGCACACCAGCGCCCGCTGCAGCCAGAGCCACTGGGCAGCCCCTGCACTGGGGTGCTGCGAGGACCCCGCTGCTGAGTGCGGCCAGGGACCACGGTCCCAAGCCAAAGACAAAACAACATGCGAACGAGTGAAGCCACGGGTCAAGGTAAGGAGGAAAGAACTGGCAACAAAAAAGACTGCAGTTGCACAATGTCAGCTAATCAGGCACAGACACAGATGTAAGCCTCCCGTGAACACTTAGGAGAAGTTTACATTTCAGCTGGGTTTCACAGCTGGACTGCGATCGCCTCGCATGCAAAGCTGATTTCTCCAGGGTACGGCTCCGGAGAGGGGTAACCAATGCAGTGCCTCTGAACAGCTCCAGTTTCTGAGACATTTTCAGTTTTTTTCCCCTTCCTCCCAGGCATGTTTCCATGCACATGGTAAAGTGCTCTGCTGTACTGTAATTGAAATATAGCTCAATCAGTTTCAGTTCTCATTTAAGATTTCATTTCTTAAGGTAGCAGCACAGACGGGTTCGTGTCAGAACAGTTTTAAGGCCTCCAGCATCAAAAATAATCTGCTGTGAATCTAAAAATACCAGCTTTTCCGAAAGGAGATGCGAGATGCCAAGAGATTTCACACACACACACAAACAATCGGGAGATTGGGCTTCAAGTTCAATTTGCATTTTTTCCATGGTTACCTAATGCTGGACGCAGCCATCTGATCTGAGTCACCTCCAGGGCTTTTTCTAACGCTCTCCCTGAAGCACGGTGTCAGCATCACTCAGCGGAGCACACGTTTCCCTTCCCACTGAGGAGGGCTATTACAATGGCCCGCTCTGCCAGCACGCTGCATTTGAAGCTCTGGCTTTTGCACTGCTCTTTTCAAGAGCTGACCTGCAGACGTGGCCAGGTCCAGCTACCGCTCTCCCCCGGAAGAGACGATCTCGACACACAGCAAGAGAGATGAGTGTCAGCACAATGAAGCCACAAAACAGCCAGCATGCAGGAAATTGGTCAATTATCCAGCCCTGACTTTTAGCAGGGACTATACAAAGGGATCTTTATGGGGGAGAAGATAGCAGGAAAGGAAGGAGAGAGGCGAAGATCGGGGGAAACGAGCAGCACCATGAAGTGTGATCAAATATTTATGGCCATCCTCGGAAAGGTCGTTCCTAGTCCAGCTTAGAACTAGTGACTATTGTGGTAAGAATTGCTTAGAAAACCTTGTTAAAATTAGCAGAGAAAAGTTGGTGCATAAAAACGACAATGCTAAATCACAGCAAGAAATATTGCCTGAACCTGCACTTAGGGGAAGAATTGCTGCGGAGATTTCACTGCAGCCTTCCAGTATAGAAAGAATGTGGAGCCGTTGGAGCGGGTCCAGAGGAGGGCCACCAAAATGATCAGAGGGCTGGAGCACCTCTCCTGTGAGGAAAGGTTGAGGGAGCTGGGACTGTTCAGCTTGGAAAAGAGAAGGCTCCGGGGAGACCTCACTGCAGCCTTCCAATACTTGAAAGGAGCTTACAGGCAGGAGGGGGACTGACTTTTTGCACGGGTGGATAATGGCAGGACAAAGGGGAACGGGCTAAAACTGAAAGACGGGAGGTTTAGGTTGGACATCAGGAAGAAATTCTTCCCTGAGAGAGTGGTGAGGCGCTGGCACAGGCTGCCCAGAGAAGCTGTGGCTGCCCCATCCCTGGCTGTGTTCAAGGCCAGGCTGGATGGGTTCCTGGGCAGTTTGATCTGGTGAGCTAGTGGCTGGCAGCCCTGTCCACGGCAGGGGGGTTGGAACTAGATGATCTCTGAGGTCCCTTCCAACCCAAGCCATTCTATGATTCTATGATACCCAAAGGGAGCTTATGAACTGGAGGGAGAGCGACCTGTTACACAGTCTGACAGTGATAGGGGAATGGTTTTAAACTGGGCACTAGCTTGTCCTTTGTGCCACTGGCAACCCACAGATGGGACGCTTAGGGTCCTCCGCACAATAATTCAAACCGGAGCAAGGTGTGTCAGAACAGTAAGAAATGGACGGAGAGAAGGCCACCTAGCCTCCACAGCCAGCAAAGGCACCCTGGCCTCACACAGAGAGGCCCTAATTACACTGCTGCTTGGCTAAAAAATTATCAGAAAGTCTCCATTGAAAAATTCCTTTTTCTGTCCAATATTGTAAACACAAGTTCAGCACAGGAGACTCCACGGGATAAGATGGTTTTGATGACTTCCAGCAACATACACACTCCGCAGGGTCGCTTTCCAGGCAGGCTATTATCACTGCGCAGGCAGCTCATTTGTTTGCTGAGAATTCTCATTTAAAGAAATGAATCACACAAGATTTATTTCCCTCTGATAAGGCGCAGGAGGGCACCGCTAAGGCTCTGGCTTCTTCCAGTTGTCAAGCCTCTTGCCTAGTGGTTAGCTTCAAGCCAACATCGCAGCATGGGTCCCACACAGCCCACCTGCACCCGCGGCATCCCGGTCTGCCTCCGGAAACTGGGGCTTTGCTATGATGCTCCCACAGGCCACGGGATCACGCCACTTCCTTGGCTCCTCCAGGAGGAAAACTGGGGGCTGTCGGCCATTCACTACTCACAGGTACGCCAAGGTGGGTGCCGGAGACTGCTGAGAACTGTCTGAGCCTTTACGGAGCACACCACCAGGTGTGCCTAGAGCATCTGAAGCTGCTGCACAAAAGCGATTAGGGGACAGCATGTGCATCCGGCTTGAAGCTGGTTTTCCCTGTTCAGGTGCCATCGGGGGGACAGGGCACTGTCCCGCTCCCAGCCGGGCGCAGCAGCGAGCAGGGGGCAGAGCCCCCCCACGCCGCTCCGACCTCTGCCGCTCCCGGCTTCCCGAAGCGCTGAGCTTATCATTGGCAGATGGACCTTCCCCAGGGCTCTGAAAGCTCCGTCAGCAAGCAGAAAGCAACTGGAGGAAAAAAAAAAAGAATAAAAGAATGCCTGTATTTGAAATATGCTTTGTTTTCTTTTAAAAAATCCAGGATCCCGTCCAGTTTGAAAGAAGAGGCAAGCACTGAAACGAGCTCTTTGTTTTTTGCATTAGTTCAAGAAGAAAACACTTCTTTTTTTTTAATATATTCCTCTGAGGTTTAAATAATGCCTCTGGCCCCACTTCTGGCATGCAGAGATCACGCTCACAGGTAGTGCTCCCAGAGCCCCCACCGAAACAGCCCCCGTCCCCACTGGCCCCTTAAACCATCCCAGCCCGCACAGGGAGCCCGGAGCAGGGCCCTGGGCACTGCAGCCACCAAAGCAGCACCAAGGACCAGGGGCACACTGTCATGGACAACTGGGACAAACGCTAGTCTCGTCATCTCCTTGCACTGCCACCCCACGCGGGGCCACCTGCGCCCTGCCTGCACGAACCGCGATCAGGAGGAGAGGAGGCTCCACGCAACTGTTCCCCTGAGCACTGCCAGCACTCCCTGTGCTCCCGGCAGCTCTCCTGAACTGGGCAGGGGCCTCCAGACCTCAGACGGCCACCAAAGAGCAGCTGAGAGCTCTGTCCAGCTCACGCTGCCCTTCGCCCACCTCAGCCTCTAGCACTCCCCAAAGCGCCTGGGCGCTCAATTCCCACCTGTAGATCACCCAGGGCTGCTCTGACCGGAGAAAAGAGATACAGTTCAACACATCAGCAAACGGGGCAGTGGGCTGCATCCAGCACCTGTCGGGACAACGATGGTGCTGGCTGAAGGCACTGCCCGTTTTCTCTTGGCAGCACCAAACGTGAGGCTGTAGCATTGGCCGGTGAGTGCAACGCGTTACGGGTGAGAAGCCACCTTCCATGAAGGACTCCTGTTTCTCATGGCTTGTAAGTTGACAGCCGCTTTCCCTAAGTCCTTTGGGTTGAGATTTGTCATGCTTGTTCTTAACCCAGTGGAGAATTTCTTTAGGAAAGTTCAACGGTGTAAGTAGCAGCAATTATTCATCTGGCTTTCATCACAGAAGATAACAAACGTTCGCAGGACACTGCAGTCTCTGCGAGGGAGAGGGCAGAGGAGAGGGTTTCTGCCCCCCAGAGCAGAGGGGAGCTCCAGCACGACCCACAGCGAGTCAGATGCTTGGTTCTCCAGGACTGAATTGGGCAGAAATTCCTGCACCGAGACACTGACAAACATCCCTCGAAGCAAGAGCATTTCTTGCAGCCCTGTATGGCTGCTTTTCAGAGGGCTGAGCACGGAAATGTGATGTTTATCATGGGTTAATTATGACATTTTCCAGATGTGTCCTGTGTTCATCTGTAAATTCTAAAACCTGCTTATAAAAACAACGTGACCTAAACCTTCAGACTTGGCGTGGAGAGTCCTAAGTGAGACACTAATCCCTGCAATTGCACAAGGAAACAACCTGCAGACCACGCGCAGACAGTGATAGGACAAGGGGGAACAGTTCTAAACTAACAGAGGGCAGATTTAGGTCAGATGTGAGGAGGAAATTCTTCACTCAGAGGCGGTGAGGCCCTGGCCCAGGCTGCCCAGAGCAGCTGTGGGTGCCCCATCCCTGGGGGTGCTCAGGGCCAGGCTGGGTGGGCCCTGGGCAGCCTGAGCTGGGGGTGGCAGCCAGCCCCCGGCAGGGGCTGGGGGGGCTGTCAGGTCCCTTCCAACCCCACCATGCTGTGATTCTGTGACCATGACACCATTCTGTTCTTCACATTAAGAGCTGCCCTGTGCACCCACTCACCTCCGCCTACCCATATCCACACCCAAGCTCTGGTTCAGTGAAAGAAGACTGTTCTGCTATTCTCATTTAAAAAACAGAACCAAACATCAGGAACTCAAACCCAAGCAATCCAGTGAGACTTTGTGACTGCCGCTTCAATGCCCAACATGCCACGTGCAGCGTCTCGCTCTGTCCCATCAACATCCCACGCACTCAGCCACAAGCCCACTCCACGGACCACCATGAACTGAAGCAGAAAGGGCCTTCGCTAGCTGCTATGGAAATCACAGCTTGGAGCACCCTCATTTCATTCAGTTTAAACCTTAACCATAATATTTTTATTAATGCTATTTATTATATTTTATTTTTATTTAAACACATATACAAAAGAAAAATAAAATAAAGTTGTGTCAGGCTGGTTTAAAAACAAAAACCACAGAGGAGATAAGATAGAAAACATCTTTCATGTGGAGAGATGGCTGTGGGTCAGCAGACTTTAACGCAAGAAACAGCAATTTGCTCCTATACCAAGGAAAGAAAACATGCATAGAGGAGCTGTGATGGCAGCACAGGATTAATGACACGGGAAGGAATGATCCTCATCAGCCTTCCACACGAGCACAAAAAAGAAACATAAAAACCCACAATCCTGTCCATTTTCTGTAGAAAAAAGGCCTTTTTAGTGCTTTGAAACAGTGTTGCTTCCTCACATCCATTAATCTGTTCACCCAGCTCTGAACCTCTCAGATTTTAGGTCAATAATGTAGCTCTGCCTGGGCAGGTCGCCCTCCCACCACCGCACGCTGGCACGCCGCGCAGCCCTGGGCTGAGGAGGCTGCACCGCGCCGGCGCGGAGCTGTTCCGTGCTCCATGCCCCGTGCCACTCCTTCGGCAGACAGCGCCTACCTGGAAATCAAATGGCTCTTCTCCCATGAGGCAGGAGAAAAAGAGAGAAATGCCAAGAGCTGTTAGCAGCGAACGCTTAAAGCTTGCAAGGACTCTGTTGTGCCCGCTGGTGGCTCTCAAGAAGAAACAGAAGCAGGGCTTCCAGCAGCAGGAGAAACACGGCACTGCTCTTACACGGGTCGGGTAAAGGAAAGAATGGGAAACGGCCAGCCTGGCTGCAAGACGGTCCTTCTCAAAAGCAAACACAAACTCACTGTAAAAAGGCAAATTCCACTTTCTGCTCTCCTATGCCAAGCTCCCACCGCCTCGCTGCTTCCAGCTACGGCCAGCACCTGGCCTCCAGCTGTCAGCACACAGCACCCGCTGGGTGCACAGCGGGACTCAGCCTCACCGAGCAACATCCGAAATGCAGCGGGGCAAACGGCGTGGTGGGAGGGCGGGCTGGGGCAGGAGGGCTGGGGCTGAGCCCTGCTGCGCGGGGAGGCAGAGCCCCGCGCTTGTCCTCAGCTGGGGTGGAGAGGGAATGCAGACCCGGGGAGGTTTCTATGCTGGAGGAAGTCTCCAGATTGCCCACACTAATTAACGAATGCTTTTAAAACATCGTTACACTTGGTTCAGAACAACATCATGAGAAAAGAAGGAGCATGGGGTAAATGGAACTGGAAAATTGTGTTGGCAAATGGAAATGTCAGCATTTAATAGCTAAAAATGCATGTCCACACGCTGCGAAGGCAGAGGAGCCATCCAGACCCGCTGTGAGCAGCACAGGAGCGCAGCACCCCCAGCTGCAGGAGCCGGGGGGCAAGCACAGCTGCCCTGCCCCACGCCTGCAGGGATGTCCCTGCCCAGACACAGCCCAAGCCTTGAATTCTGTGCCTCAGGTGGTGTGTGGTGCTCCACACACGGCAGCGTCCAGCAGGACATCACCAGGAGAGACGCCAACCCTGCTGCAGCTGGGCTGATCCAGCACACGCAGAGCTAGCTGGGGCACATCGGCCTCAGGGTGCCTTTGCAAGGGGTAACATTTCTCAGCACGGTCTCGGTATAGTCCTGGAAATCTCCATGCAATGCCATGTTTAACACACACACACAAACAGTGCTTTTAGCCCTCAAAACAACACCCCCGGTGTTATCTCCAGAGAACCACCCCACTATGGTCTTGTTTCTCCCCAGCACCTCTGGGGCTGCAGCCAAGCTGCCCCTGGCCTTACCCAGAGCAACCAAAAAGTGCCTCCACTCCCCTTTACCAGAAGCTTGGGAGACATTTCTCCAGCACTACACGATCTTTGCCTTGGTTTGCTTTGCCTCAGTGCAGCTGGTTTTGCAGCCTTGGTACAGCGAGCGTGGGGAGGATGGAGGGAAGTGCTGCCGCGCTGCTACGTCCCAGCTCCCTCCCTCGTGTGACTCAGAGATATTCCAGAGAAGGATCAGTCTTTAGGAAAACCGGCAAGAAGCGATGGCCACATCATTGAGCCAAATCTTCCAAAATGAAAACTCGTGAGAGACCACGAACACGCACCACAGTCCCTTCGAGACACACTGCTCAGACAGCCTGAGGCTGCTCTGCGCTGTGCAAGCAGGAGATGAGCAGGAGCAGCCCCGTGCCTTGGGCTGTCAGCAGCATTTGGAGGTTTGGAGCTTCCAGCCCCAGCTGCGGGGATGCTGTCAGCAGTGGCAGGTTGGGCTTTCACTGGGAATGGAAATGCTTCCAGCCTTCCATGTCGCAGACGAGCCAAAGATGCTTTACTACCCAAAAAAATGAAAAGCCAAAGTTGCTTTCCCTCCTCACATTATTATCAGTTTTTAGATCACCTCATTTTTTACTACACCTCGCTGTTTTTCACTGTTTAGCGCTAACCACGGTAAGCTTTTGGGGCAGCTTTTCAGACAGAGTTCTCATGACCAGAGCAGAGCTAAGTGCACTGTGTGTGAGAGGAAACAAAAGCATCGGTTAAAGATCTGCAGCCACTCCAGATAAAAGAAGAGGGATATTCTAATTAGAGTGGCCTTTCTACAGATCATGTCCAAACCACATCAAATATGGACAAATACTGAGTGCAGGAAATTAAAGTTGCAGACTTACAAATACGAATAAATCAAGGAATTCTCACGCTTACTTTGTCCTCTGACCCCCAAGGCCTGCTTTCCTGATCCACTTCCCTAACACGGACAGACAGTCGGTCCAGGCCAAAACAGGCCCTGCTCTCCCCTCCACATGGCCACGCTGCCTCTCCCTTCCACCTCACTGCCAGCTGCAGCGTGTGCTGCTGCAATTATTTCCCTGGTCACAACGGACCGTGCCAGCGCTACTCCAGAGGGGGTGGCTCACAAGTTGCTTTGCTTCATCTTTTAAGGGTTTGGGGTGAATGACGCCTCTCCCATCCCTGTGGACATTCCAGGCTTCTCAGCAGCCTCCCGCAAGGCAGCTGCAGGGATGTCACTGGCATCCCCTGAGGATGCTCTGCTGAGACAAGTCTGTAACAGGGAGGGGTATGGTCAGACGGCATGTCCACACTGAAGAGGCAAAGGGTGAAAATGGAGAGGATGCTGAGCGAAAGCAAATCAGAATCACACGGCTTGGGGTAATAACTGCATGATTCATAAGCCAGATATCAACACCCACCCCTCTTATCTTTGCTGTGCACAGAAAAGAGGTGCTAGCCTAGCTGATGACCATAGACTCGCCTTGACACAATAGAACAGGCACTGCTCGCTCTTCCAAGGGTGAGATAAACTGTCAAGTGAATTGGAGATTAACCATCCAGATGTAAATGAATCCATTGCTATGCAACTGATAGGGCTCCGGCCTGGTTTAGTGCAGGATGGAGTCAGGTTTGGAGAGCTCTCTCAATGGCCAAAGAATTTATAACCTGTATTCATGGCACTCTCTGTAAAAGGCCGCCTAACAATGCAGGAGCTTGCAAGCATTGTTCCTTTTGAAGGGCTCGCCACTCCACCCCCACTCCTCCGCCCCAGTCCACTCCCCTCCTCCCTGGATTCCCCAATAGACCCACTCAGCACCCTTCCACCCCGCGCCGTCCTTCTGATCACACAGGAAGAAAGCCGGGGGGAGGTGACCTCCGCAGCAGAATTTGCTATTCATGTTCCGTTCCCCCTCACAAATCCTTAACTTCTTGTCTCTTTTTAATCTTTTTTCTCTTGAGAAAGAAAAGATCAAAGGGCTTGGGGCTGATGCTTTCTGAACTAGGCACTTCTTGCCATGGGAAAGCAGCGAAAGGGAAGGGCTACACAAAGATGCTTGTGACTGGGGGTGGGGGCAGAGATGATGGGACAGGACTTTCCTCCATGGAAATGCTTTCTAAAAGCCTTTACCAAGCATCCCTGCAAGCACGACGCATCCGTCCGGCATCCAGCCCAGCCTGCTGGGATACCGCAGCGGCAGCACTCAGAGCACGTCCTGTTCCAGGGGCCACACATGAGCAGCGTGAACGTCTTCCAGCTCCGGGGAGAAAAATCCGAGCCCAGGTGCACGCTGGACCTCACTCCCCACCAGCAGGTCCCTCCTGCAGGGTGGGAGCAGTGCAGGCCTTGAGGCCGCTCGCGACTCCCAAGTTCCTTAGGAACGTGTCTTCAGGAGAGGGAACAGATGCACTCGCACGGCTGCTCCAAGCACATCGTTTTTCCTCTTCACACATTCGTCCGGTTTGCTGCAGAGAAAGGACGACCAAAGCGAGTGCGTGCAGGGCAGTCCCGCACGCCTGGGCCTCACCGTGCGCACGCAGCAGAGCTTTGCCTTCACATCTGCACCTGCACCCTGACCCAGAGCTGCCAAGCCTGCGCAGGGCCAAATGCAAGGGCTACAATTCAAAGTTCCATTTAAAATATTCCCTAGCTGCAAAAAGACAAAGGATTTCTGACACACATTATTATCCTCTGTGCTTCCAAATCATCCACACTTGGCACGAAGGAGAGTTAGAAGAGTCTACATTTGCACAGAAGAAAGGGGAAGAACTTTAGATTTGCACCAAAGCATTGATATCAAATATTTCAGGGAGAAAACAGCTCTTGGCCCAAAGATTCGTGCAAGTTTCCAGCTGGAGATGGAACTTCAAAGCAACGGCTCAAATCTCTAACGAGGGAGCAAGCCTGCTGAGAACCTTTAATCATTTGTCGCTTGGACAAGCAACACACAAATAATACCCCTTTGAGAGGTCTTCTGCTTCTGGGAAGAGGCTGTTTTGCACTTTTATGTTTTGGAAAGATGTTACCTAGGCTTGAGGGATTTATCTGAACCATGCTTTTTTACTGCAAACCTGAAGTCAAGGCTTGCTGGCACAGAAGGGGTGGCTCGGCGAAGCTTATTCCAGAAGCTGGGTCCAGGTTCAGCCCCACTAACTCTTTTTCTAATGGAAACTCCTCATTTCTTTTCCATGCCATCTGCCCTGAGGGCCATGACCTCTCTGGGACTCTGCAGAGAGATGCTGGGTGACCAGTGCTTCGTGCTTCAGGGACGCTTTGCTTGGGCCCTGCTCTGCATTTCCCTTGTGCAAGAGCTCTCAAGGACTTTGCCACCTCCCTCAGGAACCACCGTCCTCTTCCAGATGGCACGGGCACCTTCTTATTCTGAAACAAATCAAACATCTTCCTGCCCTCACCAATAAATCACCGCTCCGGAGCCTTGCAGCCCACCAGCCGTGTGCGGTGCAGGGACAGCTGTCTCCCTGTTCTTCCAGCACCAGGACAGGGCAGGCTCTGAGCCCTGCTTCATGCGTTTAGTGCTCAGATATTTTAGGAACAGTCTCACCTGGACACAGCTCCAGTTTCTCAGCCGGTGCATGCTCAGAGCCAGGGGCTGTGCTCCGCTCAGGAGGGCGTCTCTCTGCGCTAAAGACCACGCGGCCCAGCCACACCTCCTCACGCAGCAACTTCTGATTCAACTCAGTGACGTCAGAATAAAATCTGCTAAAAGCGTGGAGGTAAATCCCATGAGGGCCTCGCTAACACACCCCACAAACGAACTGTAGCACCCACAGTGTGCAACAAATTATAGGTCGTACAGGAACACTGAAAATTCACACGACTTTTCTGCCTCAGAAGCTGGTTTCCTGACACAAGCTTTAAGAATGTGTTTCTTCAACAAATGCCTGAAACACGCTGGTGAGCCAAGGAGAACAGCTGCCTCTTTTCAGATTTGAACTACTTTCACCACCACCCCCAAAACCAAGCACAGGAGCGCTCTCGTTATTGGAGAGGGTAAGTGTCTGTGCTGAAAGAAAAATGTAAATCGCTCTAAGAGAGATGCCAAACTAGCACAAGTGACCCACGACCAGAACGCAGAAGTTCTCTAGAGGAGATTTAAAGGCAGTTGAATGTCTCAGCATATTTTCTCCAAGGCTGCCACGACGACAAGCCTCCTCCTGCAATCATGCTACGACAGCCATAACACAGTTGCCCTTCCAAAGTGTTTCTGATTAATTTTTGCTCTACCTCTGGAGAAAAAATGCAAAGTGTCACCACCACAAAACTGCCAGATGCTAAATCACACAGAACCTTTGGGTGACAAATTTCTCCCCCATCCTCCCAGCTCTGCCGAGTGCTTTTCAAACCTTGGCGTTTGCTTCTGTTTAGTCCTCAGTTTCTCTGGAGCCAGAAGAATAATCCTGCTAACACAGGTGTGGCTTTTGAAAATGGGCTATTGCCCAAGAGGTGAGAGCCAGGCTGTAGTGTGACAATACAGCAAATCCAGCATTAAAGCTTCTGGTATGGGATCAAAGGCAGCGCAGGCGCATGACACAGCACTAACAACACAAAATTAGGGAGCTGGTTCAATATTCCTACAAAGCAGGAAAAAAAGAAAATCCAACTAACTTGTCCTGGCTGGCTTTCTGCTGGAAGGGCGCTGCCTGCCACGCTGCACCAGCCATCCTCCATCCCCTCCTGGCTGGCTCGGGGATAAATGGCCCCGGGCACAGCCCAGGGTAACGAAGCGCTCCTCTCTAACAATCACCCAAATGAGGATTGCACTCAGGCCTTCTGGGAAGGAAACGGAACTTTATGTAGGTCTGTATGCCACCACACGGACCCATTCAGGCACCAGGTCCTCCCATTCCTCCGTTTTCTTTTTTTTTTTTTTTTTTGCTGCCTTTTCCCAGCACATCCACACATGCTCAGAAAGAAACCCAGAGCTCAGAAGCGCTTTTGATGGAATACCACAGACCCAAAGTATTCGAATAGCAGTTTGTCACGGCAGATGAGTACTAAAAGCACACTGTAAGCACATTAAGAAACACTGGGTCTACAGGATATGGAAAGCTGCAGTAACATTTATGTTCAGGTTGTGCCCCTCACTGCAAGAAAGACATCAAGGCCCTGGAGCGTGTCCAAAGAGGGGCAACGGAGCTGGTGGAGGGCCTGGAGCACAAGGCTGGTGGAGAGCGGCTGAGGGAGCTGGGGCTGCTCAGTCTGGAGAAGAGGAGGCTCAGGGGAGACCTCACCCTCACTGCTCTCTGCAGCTCCCTGAACGGAGGCTGTCGGGAGGAGGGGGTTGGCCTCTTCTGCCACATAATTACTGATAAGTAATTACGACGAAGAGTGATGGCCTCAAGCTGCGCCAGGGGAGGGTCAGGTTGGACGTTAGGAAAAACTTCTCTGAGTTGGTGCTCAGGCACTGGGACACGCTGCCCAGGGAGGAGGTGGAGTCTCCATCCCTGGAGGTGTTCAAGGAATGCGTGGATGTGGCACCTGGGGACATGGCTTAGTGGGCGTGGGGGGGCGGTCCTGACGGTTGGACCGGATGATCTTTGAGGTCTTTTCCAACCTTAGTGATTCTGTGATTCTATGCACCATGGGAAAACACATGATGCACAAAGAGAAACCCACTTGGTGGCACTGACCACCACTAAGGCTTTTTGAGAACATTGCTGTATGTCTCCATAAGCTGAAAAACGACGGCGTTACCATTATTGAAGTACTCCCTATAAGGAGAAAAGCAGGACCAATGCCCTGAGGAGACAGGCATACAGGCTTGTTCCCTTTCTAAAAATGAATCCTGATGAATACGCGACCTTTTTATGACTCCTTCCCTACTAACAAGCTGGCTTAACAGAAAGAATGTGCATATACGGTTTAAGCATATACTACTCAAAACTGAACTGTAAACTTCAGAACCTGCAGCAGAAACCTGAATTTATCAGTTGTTTCCATCCAAAGAGGGGACAGAAACAAACCAAATGATGAATTCAACCTTTCAAACTCCAATGAACATCTTGAGTGAACTCGAACGGACACCTAGGTAAAGACTTGTCAGCTGAGGCTGAACTCCTGCGGGCAGCCTGGAGGAGATGGCTACACCAACCCCATATCACTGGGTGGGAGCTGGGTTCCTCGTGTCCACAGCCACCCACAAAGCATCCATAACTGGAGTTCCACAGCAAGCAATCTTAAAAACAACACAATAAACAAGTGTAAGAGAGCTGCAAGTGTAAGAGCTGCCTCAGACAACTTCTAGGCCAAAACGAAGACTGCATTCGAACAATGCTTCTGGTTCCCAGCTCCCAGGGGCCAGCCCCAGGCGGCATGCAGCAGGTCTGCGCGACGCCTGGACGACCCCGCGTGGTGTGGGACACGGCCTCTGCCCAGACAGCCCACAGGTGGCCCTGCCCGCAGTGCCACCCGCCACGGTGCCACCCGCCACGGTGCCACCTGCCACGAGCCATGAGCTCCCACCGGGCACAGCAGCCCTGCCCACGGCACCAAGAGGAAAGCCAGCTCCCATGTCGGTTGTGCCCGGTGCCCCGAGCCCCAGCCTGCAGCGAAGGGCAGAGAACGTTTTTTCCTCCCCCTTTCTCATCTTTACTTTTTCACTACCTGCTGAGAGATGCTTTTACAGCAGCATCTATCAGCACCGCATCTGAGTGCACCGCAGGAAGAAAGAAAGCCCCCAAAGGCCTAATTTTCTTCCCAACGTTGTCATTCTGCTTTTGAATTTCAATTATTTGTATAAAAACAGGCTGCGAAGTCATAAAGATTGTTGTAGCAGGCAGTGAGCAAGGAAGAGAGCTGTTGCTACAAGCACACACTTTGCTCTAATGGCAACTTGGAAAAGTACTGAATCACGTTTCTTGTCCAAATGTGCTCCACTCCGCAGTCCTCCATTAAGCGCTGAGTAAATAGTTTCCCATAAAAGCCCAAGGGCCTGTGAAAGACTCTGACAGAATCCCATTCCCTCTTTAACTTCCAAAACCCATTAACTTCTCCCTCTTCACAACCGCCCAGGCTGCTGGGGGGTTTGGAAGCCAACCTCTGCAGCAGGGGCGCCCGGGGCTGGCTGCTGCACCGGGAGCAGGGCAGCGGCCCCGCAGCACCCTGCAGAGGGGAGCCCGCGGCAGGTGAGGAGCGGGGGCTTCCTGCAGGAGCGGTGAGCCGGCCAGCACCGCAGGACTGCCTCTCCTTGGCTGTAATTTCTCCATCTCACAGCAAGTTCAGAAAATAACGTTATGAAAACAGTAATCTTTTTATTTTCTTTCTTTTTTTTTCCATCGCTCATTTTATTTTACTGAGCTACTGCATACGGAGCCGAATCTTTATTTTGGCTCATGTCCTCTTGCAATATCATTACCCTCGCGCAAAGGAAAAGCCCTCTGGAGATTTCCAATCCAAACAGGCCCTTGTTTTATCTACAACTATTTGAGTACATGACCTCAGATAACCCCGTGGCCAACTGTGTGCCAAATTCAAACTGCAGCCATGGGAACTTTAAATACGGGGAAGATTTTCCAGCTTCCCTCTGAAGAGAAGACGCCGGGCTTCTCGCTCTCCTCGGGCCCAGCGGAGCCGGGAAGGCAGGCTCTGCCCACGGGAGCGCGTCCCCAGAACCGTGGCGGCACCGCTGCCACCGAGTCACCTCCCCGGCAGCACAGTGCCACGCTCCGGGCAGCGGCAGCGCCGGCCTCCGCTCCGTCCACACAGTCGCCGTCCCCTTTGCTTCTCAGGGTACTGCTCCGGCTTCAGATTACTGAAAAGACAAACAGCTGCACTTGGGCCAACAGACTAATATGTAAGGCTGTGTTTGGATTACTCTGGACAGGGGAGGTTTTTCATCTTCATTAGCCTGCTGCTCATAGCCATATCCGCAGTTTCTCACTGGGTCAGAGCCTCCCGCTCTCCGCTGCTGTTTATGAATTTAAAACAATCAATTAATCTGGCATTTTGAATGAAACTCCGGAGACTCTGGCAGCTGGTGTTTCACAGACATTGGGTGCATTCGGGTACCTAACAGCACAAATCCTTGGAAAATGTCAGCTGGGAGAAGTGAAGGCTTTAGGAAGCAGACTCACTGATCAGCACTTTTCACTGAAATGATCGCTTGTTACTTTTCCCTTGACCAATACATCACTACGTTATCACAAATCCATTAACGTGAAGGAGGAGAATGAATCCTAGATCTGAACACAAGCACAGAGGAAAAAATCTCGAGCTCTAGAAACAGCACAGGAATTTGGTCTTGACAGCCTCAGTGTCAGTTTCCGACACCCTCACACTGAACACATGCCCACACCACTTCATGTTGGGACCCAGCCTCAGTGAGAAGGGCGCAGCTCGCTGACCCCTCCGGAGCTGCTCTGTTTCTCCTCATGGGATTTCCGTGTCCGTGCAGCGGGACACTCGCCTCGAGGATCTGCGCTGAGGCCACCAGCTCATTTCACACGGGGTCTCCAGCTGCACGCTGCTCTGCACACCGTGAGCATCCGAGGGCAGGTCAGGCTTCCTGCGACTCGTGCAGAAATGCATCAGTTTTTTTCATGGGCATTTAAGCAGAGGCAGCTTCGGCACAGGGCCAGAGGCAGGGCTCAGCCCAGGTGTTGTTTATGCACCTCCAGCAGCCTCGATGCCTCGCTCGGGCCAGGGCTGGTACCAGGGCCCCGGGCACTGCAGCTCCCAGTGCAAGAGCGGGTGCAGCACCCAGCTGCTGGGCTGGCCACACGAACCCGGGGCAGTTTTCAGCTGTGTGCATTATGCACACAGCTGAAAACTCATATGCATTATCTAGAGACCTTTGCATTTCAAGGCTGTTGTTATTTTGATCTTTACAACCCCTGAAAAAATGAGTTCAATTAAGTCTCATCATTAGGAATTTACATAAGGTCACTTCAAGGCTTCCTGCATTTCCTCTGGTTCAGATCTCAGCGCTCTCGGTGTTCCCCACTTCATTTATAACCTCCTTGCTGTAGGGCATTCCAAGTAAATCATCCACTACCAGTTTCCTCTCCTCAGCAACATGCACCAGGTTTTTCATTCAGGCCAAATGAAGCTGCAGCCATTCTGTGTAACAGCAGCCCAGTTAAAGGCACAGAATCACTTCAAGAGATGGTAATTTTCCCCCCAGTAAAAAACCTGAAATTATTTCCGTACAGAACAGAAAGTACTAATTTTGATTCCTTTAGAAGGGTAAAAAAATCAGTTGCGTTTGGTAGCACAAGCGCAAGCAAAGAACCAATTCTAATAAATTCTCTGGGGAATTCATTTGCTGTCATCTGAGAAGATTCACTATGAATAAATTGAGAAGCACACTCAGAAACGGTGAATTGTATTTAGTCATGATGCAAAGACGTGGTGAGGTGCACATCAGCTACAAGCTGATCAAGATGGCCTGGTTTCTGCCTCCATGGGAATGAGCATCCACCCGACTGTGTGCTTCATTTATAAATCTGAGGATCAACTTCAAATTTGAACAGATTTGGAGCTGCCAGCAGGGTCCGAAATCAATGTTACTAGCAGGGTAGGGCTGAGACAGGCTGAAGGCTTCATCTCTTGGGCCAAGCCAGGACACCTGCAGGGGCAACCACCTCCCCTGCTGAGCCCCCACCTGCCGCATGGCACCAGCCAAGTTCTCTTCACGCTGGGCCTGCAGAGACCAGGGCTATCGAAACGCCAGCCCGAGCTCTTCAGCTGTAGGCACGCAAGGGCTTTGGCCAGCGTAAGCCCGTGCTGACACAGCGGAGGCAGAGCCCTCCCGCCTGCGCATCTGGGCAGCTGTGCCGCCAGCCAGGCTGGGAACAGAGCTGGGGTAAGATCAGCCACCTGGCTGTGACAGCTCCGTCTCAGCTGGGATATGCTCCCTGATCCAGCGGCCCTGCAGCACAGCAAGCACTTGTGGTGGGACAATGGGGCTGAGAGAGGCACCAGGCAGGGGAGAGGCGGGGGGGAGGCACGGCTTCGTCTGGCTGCTGTGCCAGCCTACACCGACCTGAAACACCTGAAATCACGGGCAGAAGGGTCTGGGACCCGTTTCCTCACTGATCCTCAAGTGTTCTGCCTCTTCCGAAAATAGCTTGTAGGAGCCTAGCTCATTTAGACATCATCCACATTCCTATTTTTGTTGCATAAATATCCCTGTATCTTCCTTACACACCAGGGAATAACAAGCCTTGTGCTACCTCTGATGCGGAACCTGGCTGTATTTTTCAGAGCCCTTCCTATTTTTCTGCTGCCGTCAAAGGTAGTTCAATGTTAAAATGCAGTAACATCTCAAACCAGTGGGTACTTTCCAGCTAACCTTTTTCCCCTGGAGGTTTGGCCTTTTTGTTCCACGTCCTCTACCAACACAGCTATCTCTCCTCTGCTAAGCAACCAGCCGTATACGCATGGATGAGTCTTTGCAACTGCAAAAATAACCAGGCTGATGCAGCTTAGGTAGGAGAATCTGACTGTGTGCATTCCTCCTGCGACCGGCCCCAGGAAAAGGACACCCTGCCACTTTTAAACCTGGGAGGTCTTTGAGAGTTTGGCAGAAATCCCCCGGGAGGCCCGTCATTAGCCATTTAAAACTGTCTATAGTGGAGGGCTGAATTGCAGCGTTTGACAAAGCCCCTGCAGAGATATCTGTCAGGAAAGGCTCCTGATACTGGCAGGGGTTGTTAACAGTAACAATGATGACAATATAGTGGGGATTTTCAGGGGTGGGGACTTCAAAGAAACCCTAAAGAGGTATTTTTCATTAAGAAATAAGCAAGCAGCTGAGTATTGTTTTTGGCACTAAAGCTGAATATGAATGATACTGTGTAAGTCACAGATCAGCAGCAGCATAAATTGATGCTGATTTACATATGCATGTGCTCCCATCACGCAGCCTTTGCAGTACCTGGCCAAGGCAGCAGCCCTTGGACCATCCCTCGTACTCATTACTGGCCTCCGTGCGTGTGTGCCTACTGACATGACCACGGGGCCAGCAGCCCCCTCAGGAGGGCTGACAGACAAGACACCTTGGTGTCAAAGCAGCGTGGCATCGCGGGGCCTCAGCCTGACGCCCTGGCCGCCCACCGCTCCCCTGTCACCCACCGCTCCCCTATCATCTGCCAGCTCACCCACCGCTCCCCTGTCACCCACCGCTCCCCTGTCATCTTCCAGCTCAAACTCGCAGCCAGCCTGCGTCCCTCTGGGCAGCAACGGCACCGAGACCCGTGGCTGGCAGGCAGGAAGGACAGGAGGGGGTGCTCATCCACGGGAGCTTTCCTGCTCCTGTTCTCGCACTGAAACCCCAAATCAGTCGAGTACCATTGGAGATCATGAAAAAAGAGTACGATGGGCACCATGAAACATCCACACTGCAGGAAGGCCTTCTCCTAAACACAAGAACTTCCTAATTACACCATCGCTTACTGCCTGGTCCGTGATGACGAGCTTGTGAAGAGGAGTGCACCCAGGGCACCACCAACAGCCGGGCCGGCTCCGCAGCCAGGCGCTGCACCTCGGCCTCCCTGATGTGGCCGAACACCTTGCTGCTCAAGCCCCGCACCTGGCTCCTGCTCGACCCACCAGACTGCAAAGCTCAGCCCCGTCGGGGGTCAGCAGGCCAAGGGGCTCTCGAGCCCGGCCCCGCCGCAGCCACCTGCGCTCTGCGTCCTTTGAACTGAGCTCGGGGCCAGCTTTTCCCCCCCTGCAGCTCAACCCCAAAGGGATCATATCGAGTCAGCAGAGAGAAAGCGCCCGTGGGGTTTGCAGAGTAGATTGACTTTCACACCTCACCGGCCACACAGAAGAAACCCAATCTAAACAGCGTAACTTTGCATAACCGATTATTTTCACTGGGGTAATCTGAGCCCTCCAGTAAATGCCACTAAATGCCGCTGATCCAGGGAAGGCCCTGCTCCAGGGAAGGCAGCCGGGGCACAGGCTCGCCGGGGTGAGCAGGGCCGGACCCCCAGCGCTGGGTTTACTCCTGGGAGCAGAGGCTCTGTCCCCCAGCACCAGCCTGTGGCTGCTCGGAGAGAAGCAAGAGCAACACTAAAGTGCCCAACTCCCTTAAACACTCAGAAGTTGGAGCGTGCAATGTGAGCCAAGGGAGGCACGCTAACCAGAGCCGCGAGCCAGGCTGGTGTGCAAGAAGCGTTTTGGCTTTACTTGATGTCTTTTCAACTTTCTTTTCCACTGTGTCCCACACATTTTGAGAGGCTTCAGCTTTCATGCTGACTCCCCAGTGACCTATTATCCATGCACATCGATCACTCCATCCTGTCACCAAGCAGCCATTCACATGACCCTGTTTGTAGGGAACCGTGTTCTTCATCTGACTCCTCTGTCACCAACTTCCTTCTTTCCAACCACGAGCTCATTTCCTCCTGCATGACCCAGCTCCATGATCTCCTCTTCTTTAAAGTCCATAAATTTAGACAGTTAAAAACCTAATAGCTGCAGAGATTAGCGGTCTGCCCACGTCCCTTCACTGGCTCTAGGCAGGGACACAGCACCAGGAACCAGCTGCCTGAGATGGAGGGGCACACGCCAGCAGTACACCAGAGCCAGAGGACTCTCAGTCCCACTGCACCGGACCATTGCCAGCAATTGTTTCCCACATGTTCCCTCCCCAGGCATGAGTTGCAATCATGAACGAAAAGTGTGCAGGGGCCAAGAGGTGCTGGGCCACCCTCCTGGCAGCACGACAGTCTCACCTGATTGTCACCACAGCCACTCTAAGGGGCATTAGGAAAATAAACCTGGTCATGCTCACTGTAAACACATGACATTCTCCTACGTCACTAAAATGCCTCAGTAGGAGCAGGTCCTCCAGGAACCACAAAGAAAAAAGCTGGGGTGAGAGGGCTGGGAACAGAGAAGATGCTGAGGATGAATGAAAAACAGATTTTCACCCGCATCCTATCCCAGCTCTTCCTGGATCAAAAAGAATGGCAAACTCAGACTGCATGTCTTGAATTAAGACAGGTAAATCATCTACATCTACTCCTCCAGAGAAAACACAATGACTCACGAGAACTGTGCCCTGAACGTTATATTTTCCACCTTTGGCAAAACTCCCATGCTGTCATTCTCCCTCTGAGCTACCACTCCTGCTGTCAGGAAATTGGAAGGTACTGGGGTGCCTGCTGGAAGAAAAATGTTTGTGTTGCTCAGGAGACTTTTTTCCAGGTCAACACACTCTCAGATAAGACCACTATAAAACCCGTGGTGCTATCAAACAATTTCTATTGCTTTCCTGGGGGAAGAATAAGAGAAATTTATCCTGAGCTTCTTATAAATGACTGAGTCAAAGATAGCATCCAGATCAGCTAAGCAAAATCCTGGCTTGGCTTCTGGCATGCAATATAGCTGCATTTCATCAGTGTAACTGCAAAATATCATCCCCTTCAAGACTGACACAATGCAAGAGCTGAGAAACTCATTTAAAAGCTTTCGGTTTCTCTTTTCAGGTTTCACCGGGATACTGCTGTACCTGTGTCTGTTTCTGGAACAGTGCATTACCCTTGGATGGAGGGCTCTGTATGAACACGAAGTGGGCTGTTCTTACATCATGTAAGTCAGTTAGACCACGTCGAACTGCGTGGACAAGGTTTTGAAAAGCCCCAGTGCAGCATATGTTGCTTACCATCTTCATAATCGGCTGCTTCTAGCTGGAAAAGCCTTCACAGCAGTAGGCAAAACAGGAAATCATGAACCATATCCTACAGGGGTCCACAGACATATGGTTTTCTCTGCTGTGGGGTGTCCTCTCATTTAACTAATGCTACGAAGAACAGATATCTTTAATTTATGCTAATAGGAAGGCACACAGTTGAACGCCCAAAGGTCTCCAGATAAACGCTGTCAAGTAATTACACATCTGGCAAATTCTACAGTGCAGTCAAGTGTGTGCACCTCAGTGTATAATGCTGACTCAAATGAAAGCTTCAAAAATGCCTAGAGATCACACATTCTTCTGAAGGAAAAAAAAGTCTGCAGCTAGTGTTAGCAGCTGCCCAGGCAAACTAAACATCTCCGGTGACTCGCTCCCCCTGAAGGGCACAGCAGGTTTTCAACCGCATTTGAAACAATGGTCCAAGAGTTTTGTGCAACATTCTCAACAGGAGCTGGGAAAACATCCCTGTGATATTACCTGTGCTGCAAGGTGGCCGACATCAAACTGTTCAGAAGGACTCCTTTCCACTACGATTCAATCATCTTGATCTATGAGGTGAAAGTAAAGGCCTGGAGCCTTCTGGATGAGTTCAAATCAATTCACTTCACCCGAATTACTAATCAAGCTGCTTACTCCACTGTTAAAACAAGAACTTTGACACTATCTTGCCTCTAAGGTATGAGGTCTCTCAAATAATGAGACCCATTAATTGGGTATTGCTAGTCTTATTATGCTCGGATTATTATCCTGAGAACCCACCAGGATAAATATACAGCCCTTCAAACACCAAGAGCTGTACACCCAACCCTTACCATGACATACAAACAACGAGCATGATAAGGGCACCCATGTCAAAAAGGAGGAGAAACTCCACAGTGCATAAAACATGGGAATTTTGACTTCTTGACACAGTCAATACACTGAACTCTGACCTCAGGAGGCACAGGGGACTGGAAACCAACAGAACTTAAATTGGCTACAAATCTCTTGTTTTCTCATGACATTTGAGAGAAAACATGGGGACAGTTTCCTTGGGACACATGGGAGTTAGAGCTGTGTCAGTGCCTTCTCCAGAGAGTTCTTCGCTTTCCTTACAGTCACTCCATCACTGTCACCCGCTGACCCTCCATTACTTTCTCCCAGTGCACCAGCATCACTGCTGACCAATGCACTTCCCAATCCGTCCAAGTCCACGAGAGGAAGAAAAAGCTTTGCACAGAACTGTATAAAGGGACGTTTACTCTGTACTGCACTGTGTCTTCTTTTCTATGCTAGTCTAAATACAAGTGCTGTTTTCACTGCCAATCGTTGTTTGCTTGTTCTGTTTCTACTGGCTAAAACCAGCATTTTTCCAGCTAGTGTTGCCCTCCAGGGAAAAACATACATTCATACCTTTCTTACATTTAGCACAGCAGAACAAAGCTGGTTCCCATGAATAAGGACGATTTCCTCAAAAGAAAACATTTGCTGTCAGCCGAGGTTTGACCTCTAATGGCTAATTTAGCATCATCATTTTGAGCAGTGTAATACATAACACCGTGAAAAATTAACAGCTCTCTTCCCCCTGAAGTTTAATATTCACCTGCAGCTTTGCAGGGAAAAAAAAAAAAAAAAGGAAATAAATACACAAAGCAAAACCTTGGGTACAGTCTCTCACATATGGCCACAAAAAAAAGCTTAAAGACAGAGATCTGTAAAGGAAATTTCACTGGAAATCAAGCCTTCGCAGACACTGAGAAAGCAAGTCTGCAACACGAGACTGTCTTCCTTGAAGAAACACAGCTGATCTGCTGCATTCCCATATCTGACTTCCACTGGTCTGTGTAAAACATAAACTTTCACGCTAACCCTATGAAAACAGTCAACATGCTAGAGAGACAACAGTCTGCTCCTAGCTGGTGAAAGGGGAAAAAAAAAGTCTCAGGCTGTCATTCTTCCCTTGCTGTGACCTTCATGCTCCACTGAATTTCTGAAGATACTGAAATCTTGGCAGGGAAGTGTACAGTCTGTGGGAACCAGGCACTACTGTCCAGGCTCGCTGGTGAGAATTAGGTCCAGCCGAGCCTTTTTTACAGGGGGCTCTGAGCTTTACACGTGTGATAACGCAGTGCTAGGCAAGTTACAGGCTGGGAATTCTGTAGGACTCGTGCTGTGTGCACTTGTGCCCTGTGCTGGTGCCCTCCTTATCTCCTGGGGGTGCTGGTATGCACAGCGTCCTGCCACGCACACAGGGGACGTGGCTCACTCGGGACAGCAGCACGCTCCACATGACCCCTTCCTGCCACCAGCAGCAGCTAAACCCTTCTTCTCACTTCAGTTACATACATACTTACAGCGAAGCCTGGGAGGGCTCCTGGGTATCTCCAGGTTCAGGTGTGAGCAGGGTGAGCAGTTGCAGGCTGTGTCCCCACTGGGAACCCCATCCGGGGCCCTGACTGCGGCACCTCGCTTTGGCCAGCCCGCGCTTCCCTGCCCGTAATGGTGACTGCTGGCTGCAGCTCTCACTGCCAGCTACAAAGCAAATAGAAACCTCAACTCCAGACTGGAAAGGAGCACGACTCACTAGGACAAATTACCACGGGCGCCGATGCTGCTGAACACCTGTGGTGCAGAGCCACCCCAAACAGAACGAGCTGCGTCTGCCGGAATGAAGCACCGCTCTCCCAGGCCGAGGTGCGCTCACAACGGAACGCTCACCTTCAGACAGGCCCAGGGACAGGCACCTTCGGAGGGCAACTCACTCCCCCAGCGATGTCTGCAGAGGCAGAATAATACCAGCTGCACTTCCTGGCCAGAACCTCAGCAGCACAAGCTGCAGATTACATCTAAATTGCCAAGCCCAGGATAAACAACAAGATTAAGAGGGCCTTACCCTTTGTGCTGAACAATGACACTCTGCACCAAGAAATCACAGCCTACGCTGTGGGCAGGCACAGGGCTGAGTTTTCATCTCAGGTGCAGGGCTGCTGAGGAGCGAGCAGCTCGCTCGCACATCTGGGGAAACCACAGATGCTGTTAATCACAGGTTCTGCTGACCTGCGGGCGCTGACAAATTGCATCCTATGGATGAACCTTTTATTAAACCACAGAGGCTTCCAAATGATATTCTCTTTCTCAGCATTCCCAGGTCTACAAAATCCAGTGCGCAGGCCCTTCTTAATTCTGGATTTCAGTGGTGACACGTCCCTTCCCAAAGAGATTCTGGGGCTGACAGGAAGCAAACAGGGACACAGTGCTGCGTCAGTGGAAGGCATCTCAAAGCTGAAAGGTGGGAGCTGAGAACTGGCATTTCCAAAATCCTCAGATGGTCTCTTCAGTCTCATTTCAGCTGCAGATGCTTTTCGACCTAAGCAACTCCCGAGACAAATCCCTTGCTGTCTTCTAGGGCAGAAACAGTTTATGAAATATGTAGCATTTAAATTTCTTTTTTTTTTTTTTAATGGCTCACAGGGAACAATAACTGTTATATTTAAAAGAATCAAATGACTGTTGTCCAGGCCAAGAAAGGTGACCACAAAACAAAATTGCCCTGGTCCCACTTCCATGACATGACAGAGCAGGGAGATAGCTGTTTGGCTCACAAGTTAGTGAGAAAGATGATGTCTGGGAGTTCTCATCATCATCTGGACCGACAGAGCAACCCACATAAAAGGAACAAAAAAGGCTGCTGATCAGATTGGTGTGACAGCGGCTCATGAGAGACGTGCACATTTTCAACCTAAACAACAGCTTGAGGGATCTATATTACTAATTATCGACTAATATTGCCAGAGTTCCCAGGCTGGCTTCAAAGGTTCTCGCAAAGTGCCCCGAGCACAGGGTTTTTCATCTAATCATGAGGACTTTTCCTTTGTCCCTGCTAAATGGATTGCTCCATGCTAGGCTCACTGTGTAAATCAGTTTGCACATGATGAGCTTTGCAGCAATGAAATTCGTTACCTTAACCACAAAAAACCAGCAACATTTGCTGTAACTGTTATAACACTTTTGCACCTAATTTAAAAAAAATGGTGGTTTCCTCTCCTCCCCGCCTCCTCCCCACCCACTCCTAATCCCATGCTAACACCTTTCTGAAAGGCTGGGGTGAGCGGCTTTGAAACTGAAAGAGCAGGGAAGGGGGAGAGAAAAAAGATATCAGATCTCCAGACAATGAAATAAAGCGGCTATCTCTCACATCCTGCAGAGCTTGGGCTGAGGTCATAAGTTAAACAGGACATCAGAATAGGTGATGTAATTTGCTTATTTAGGATCAGAGTGCTCAGCGAAGTGAAAGAGACAACCTATTTGAATTTGCAGCTAATCCTATAATAAATGCAGGGCTGTTCAGCTGCAGAAACTGCACTTGGAGCCTGGGATTGTTTTTCCCTGCACATTTATTATTAATTATATGCAGGGGATATAATTACAATCATTTTTGCTTCCAGAAAAGCCTTGAAACCTCACCTAGGAGCAGACTCCCACTGCACTGGCTATTATCGTTCATGTGGGGGCCCCGTCCTGGACAGGGAGAAGCTACAGGGTCAGCCCAGAAGCCAGGAGGTGCCGCAGCCCTGCAGGAGCCCTCTCCTCCCACGCTCAGCGCATGGGCATAGCTCAAAAAAATCCCCCCCAAACCTCAAGGTGCAGCTAAGCAGCAGTTCTACTTTCAAGTTAAACATGGCTCAGCTCTGCTGAAGACAGACAGGCCCTGCTGGCTCAGAATCTCTCCTCAGAGCCTCAAACCAGCACGGATTTTGCAGCAGTTACACACCTGTAATGACGAGTTTCTTCTGGAACAGGAGTAATTTATCAGCCTGTCCAACTGTGCACACTGTTTTCCCCTCAAACCGTTGCGACAGACACTTGTGATACGAAGATTTAAAGCCAACAGCCTGCGCTGTTCATCTCCTCCTTTGCCACCATTCAAACCTAATTTCACCCTGTCAGTGCTGCTCTGCAGCCGAGCGCTCCCAACCCCTCCTGAACCCAGCTGCTCTCACACAAATGTATTTCACTGGCGAGGGTCAGCCAGGCCGGGCACCACAGCTCAGCCCGAGGAAGCGAAACTCTTTGGCACCTGAGGCTCACTGAGGAAGGAGCAGTAAACAGAGGCATTAACCACAGCGGATGCAGTCTGCCCCTGCATCTCCCAGCTCAACAAGATGGCACAGAAAGCAAGATAGAAAAAGCCAAGTCAGTCATCTGGGTCACATCTGTCCAAAACTTGTTCATTCTCAAGAGTCTGTGCACAGACAGACGTGTGGGAGTGCTACATGCCAAACCCCAGGTAAAACAATCCAGCCATCCCAAAACAACCCCAAACACAGCCCTCCACTTGGACACCCTCTCATCTCATCTTCCTTAAGCAGGATCTCATCTTTCCTTAAGCACTTCCTCCACGCTGCCAAGGGCTGGCCCTCCACTCGAGGCCATTCGGGAGACGACCCTCATGCTGCTTGCAGCAGCCCCTGACATCTGCACTCAGCCCTCCTGGCCGGGCTAAGCCACCGGTGTGTGGCACTCATCGCGTAGGACAGCCTCCAGCATGCGTCTCACATCGCCGGCCCTGAAGGAGAGGCTTCTGGCTAATTGAAAAGAAGAAAAGCTGTACACAAGATAATCCAATGTGGGTACCTGCATTTTAGATAGATGGAGGAAATGGGTTTATCTCATAGATTTTAAAGCCTTTTAAAGCTAGGAAGCATATAGCACCTTGGGGCATTTTTGCTTGTTATCAAAAGGCAAAATTCACCTTATTTCTGCACGAGTCCCCTCAGCCTTCCTCACTGAAGACAACAGCAGGCCTGGCTGAAGCTGCCGGGCACAGGTGGCGTCTTCACAGCCAGCACAGGGACGCAGCACACAGACCTGTGCAATGGGCACACCTGGAAGGTGGAACCGGCCCCCCTGGAGGCACCTCCGCTTCCGGGGCATTTAAAAGAGCGACAGAGCCTAGCCCAGCACAACTGAAGGCGGAGATGATGAGAAGCACGTGGGTGGAATTTTCCTCGCACTTGCTGAGAGAAGTCAGACAGAGGTAAGTGCTACTGGCCTTTGTTTTAACAGAAAAAGGCGGTGTTTTGGCAGGGTTACGAGGCCAGCGCGTTCTTTATGCCTGCAAAAGAGACATTGTCTGTCCCCGCTGAGGGACCTGACAGAGGAAACGTATTTTACAGCAGCCCTGGGTACAGCATTGAACTGGGACCTATTTCTACCGTGTGCTCTGTACCACATGCAATAACTCTAACAGCAACAATATTTGCTGCCATATTCACTCCAGTCACTTACAGGAGAAGCCCAAGAGAAAAAACAAGCCCTCACTCCATGAGACAGCGAGAGGTGGGCGGGATGCCACACTGCTTCCTGTGACACACGGCGAACCTGTATCTGCACAGGGTGATTGCAGCTGGTAATGAACCTCCAGTGCGGAGCTGAGCTGTCCCTTGCTGCTGGCGCTGTCTGGCCGAGCCCTGGCTACCAGCTGGAATTGCCTGAGCCCCTCTTGCTGCGCCGTCAGCAGCTCTTGGTGCTCCTGGAAGGCCAGGCTTGCACGCTGCCCTTCTCTGCTCCAGGGACAGCCTGAAGCCTCGGCCATCCATCAGCAACACACATCTCTGCAAGGAGGCGCAAGGGGTTTGCAAGCCCTGAGGTCTGTCACCTGGTTAGAGACCAGAACAGGGAGAACAGCTCAGCAGCGTAAGGACGGAGCCTCCGTCCTAATCAGGCGCAATTAGCTTCACTAGGTTTGCAGCAAATTAGGAAGAACCTGCAAATGAAGCGCTGAGGTCTCTGCTGGCCACAGCAACCTTTTAAAAGCAGAAATTTGCCGTTTTTTACAGGCAGCCAATACTGACAGCAGTTAGGCAGCACGATCCTGCTCGTCCCACCGAGCAGCGCTCACCCACACACAGAATGGCCGCACGCTGTGCGCCAAGCGCTCCTGCAAGGGGCTGGGTACTGCTGGGGATCCGGCTGTAAGTGCTTGGGATACACCCTGAGAGCAACAGCATCGTGGTAATGAAACTTGCACGGGCTGCAGAGGACAGCTGAACAAACCAGCTCCAAAACGCCAAAGCCCTAAATGTAGGTAAATATATGATTCAGAGCACAGAGCAGTTTGACAAATAATTGCATCTTCTCATGCCTAGCAGTATAAAACATGCAGCTGTTCTACCACCACAATTTACAGGGAAGGCTTTTCTCCTGGAAGTAAGAGAACACTTAGTATATATTCCTAGCCAGATTGATTACCCTATTTATACTGTAAACTAAGACAGCACGTACTAAATAGCCATGTAGTTAAACAGTTCCAGACTCCAGATCGTGGGCAAGGGGTCAGTCTGAGATCGTTCGCTGCACAGCCTGCTGCATGTATTACAGAGATCACACAGTTCTCTGCGCATTTTTTTTTTTTGGGATGTGCTTATCCTTGCGGTATTTCAACAACCACCAGGAAGAACGCTGACATTTTATGGGATCTCAGGGAATCACAGAATCCACAAGTTTTTTTTTTTTTTTAATAGCAAAAAAGTCACTATGTAACAACTGAAATCTGTTCTTGGAAAAACAAAACCACAAGACTGAATCCACTATCTTGTATCAGAGTGTACACATTTATCCTGCAGTAACATCAACCGATCAGCCCACTTTGTGTCGATCCAATCTACATGCTGTTACATCACTCTCACCTTAGAGACAACCTGCCCAACTGGACAACTCCCATGTATGCTGTAGGCTACAGCTATGGTTTCAACAACCAGCACAAGGCATATGCAGAGTTCTAGAAATCGCTCTCTGCTGGGTCTGCCCAGGAGCCACTGCCATTCCTGCAACACTTCTGCAGTTGCACCGGGCCAGGAGACCCTGCAAGCTTAACCAGAAGGCAAGGAGCCAGGCTTCACTGCAGTGTGCGGCTGGCTTGTTTACTCCTAGGAGAGAGCTTCTTTTCTAGCCAGCTTTGCAGTTTCTTTTTGTTCTCCTTTTGAACACTGGTAAGACATGAGATGGTGAAGTCGCAGTTTGGTTTCGGTTACAGGTTTTGAAGGGATAGGTTTTGGCGTGTTACTGCAACAAATACAAGAGCAAAACTGGAAGAGATGGAGATTTGAGCTAACAGAATTAAAATTTCTTCTTAAAAACAATTCACAGATATTCAGTGCCAAATGCAATCTGGAGTCATCAACTAGCATGGACATGAATTAATTTAATAGCTTCTGAAAAAATATGGTCCTAAAAAAATCCTCCTATTAAAGTAATTAAGTGTTATCAGAATCACAGAGCCATAATTAAACGTGGTTTATAATTAAAACAGCATGTGTCCTAGACAGAGAACACAGGAACAAAGAGAACATAACTGTGACAGCCAATGCCAGAACACATGCCAAGTATCAAAAATCAGAAACCAGCGGAGTTTCTAGCGAGCCGCAGATGCAGTGCCTCTGCTCTTCTGACTTAGCCATCAACACCTCTGATGGATGTCAGCAGGCTCAAGACCCCTTGCAGCCTTGCACAACGTTGCCAAAGCAGAAACCTTGGGAACCAAGCACAAGCCACTGAGCGCAGAACCCCAGGAGGAGCAGCGCCTGCTGCGCGCCAACGGCCACACAGCAACAGGACTCGTCC
Source organism: Alectura lathami (assembly GCA_013399715.1). NCBI lineage: Eukaryota > Metazoa > Chordata > Aves > Galliformes > Megapodiidae > Alectura > Alectura lathami. The sequence goes on from VXAV01009754.1 coordinate 182,190, forward strand.
TACCTGGCAGCGGCTGAAGATGTCCGTCAGGGTGACGTGAACGTTGAAGTGCTTCAGAACCTGCAGGGCCTGCTCCTTCGCCTTCACTGAGCAGTTCACAGAGAAGCACCTTCCCTCCCCGACCTGGGACTGCAGCTTGAAGAGACAGGACACAAACAAAAGGACAGCAGGTGAGGCACTCCGTGCATCCCGATCCTCATCTGCTTTTTTTCCTCGTACACTTGGTTTAGGTTTTAATTGCAACGAACATTTGGAGTTAACATGTGGTTACAGTTTAAATTTTGGTCTAAGAAGCACAATAGGTAACTCAACACCTAGCTAGTGCTGCAAAAGGCTCTGAGGGATCCCACACGATCTCTCGGGCTCCCTTTAACTGATCACTTGGTGGTGTGGTGCCTGGGATAGCAAGAGGAAGCTGAATTTGCTCACAGCTCTCACCTGAACCCTGGCCAGATCGCACCCTGTATGCAAAGGTACAGCCAAGGAGATGGTGTCTGATGATGGTTTATCACTTCGCCCCTTCTGGCTTACACCTGGAGTTCACTGATGGCCTTTGATGGAGCGGCTGATGTGGACACTGATGTGTGTTCCACATGTGGCAGAAAAGTCTCTCTGAGAACAAGAACTCGGGGTTGTCCAGACCCATCCTTATGAAGACGATGAGCACTGACAGTGAGCTGTGATCAGCTACTTCTTTACTCATGTAAAAGAGCCTAGCAGAGCCATTCTGTCCGAGTGCAGGGCACACAAAGGCAAGGCAACAAACGGAAGCAGACATTTCCCAGGGCAGTACTGTACACCACGAAACCATTATTTTCCTTTTGCAATTCCTACACAGTACTTTGAAATCAAAGGTTTGCCAAGTAAGATCATGCTGGACTCTGAATTACCTACTGCATCAGCTGCAGGCTCAGGGAACCAGTCTGGGTAAGGAACCCGCAGCACGGCACAGCTGCACTCCTCAGCTCACAGCATCTTGTAATGGGGGGAGTTTTCTTCAGTGCTCAGCTACTATCCAACAACCTAAATTCTGCAAATACTCCACGTAACTATTTGAGCAGTTGGGAGCTTTTATATCGGTAGTTTATAACAAAGAAGCCCTGCACTCTGGCTTATGCACGCAATTCAGAACAGTTTCCAAATGAATGTTTGGGTAATAACAAAGTGCAAAGGACTCGCAGCAGGCACTATGACATTGCAACCAATGACTTAACAGGTTCAATATATTTCCATCAACACTCTGTTTTGAAGTATGTCTCATGAAGGGCTCTGAACATCTGGTGCTGAGGGCTTTGGGTTGGGCTTTATATTTTATTTTATTTTATTTTTGTGTGTGTGTATCTATGGAAACAAGAAACCTCCACAGCTTCCACCATGACCCATGCTTGGTGGCTTCCATTCTTTCCCTCCCAAGCCTGAAGAAAAGTCTTTAGGTGTTGAAACCATGTCAGTGTGGAGCCAGGCAGTAAACAAGAATCTTTATGATAAAACACTTGGGAACGGAGCTGCCTTTCACCTGTCAGCGAGGCCAAACAGAAACCCTTTGTTCTGGGATTGCTAGGCTTGATTCTTTTAGTTTTTGTTTTCTTTAATGGAGGGCAATTGCGCTCCCCACTGTTGAAGTGCAGCGTACAGAAGACACTTCACCCAACCTTTGGCCATTCAGAAACAACAGGCCTCACAAGACCCTTTACATCGTTCTTAGTGCAGGAAACATGAAATCGCCCAGGCAGCTGCTGCTTTCACAGCTGACTTGTCCTCTTCTCTGCACACCCCACACCATGCCATGATACAATACCAGAAAAATGCCAGCAGCTCTGAATGCTTACAGTCTGATATGGGAGTCCAGAGGTTAAAATGACTCTTCCTTCCTGTCGGGCAATCTGGAAAAAAACAGGAAAAATCATAAGGAACATGGCTGAAGCTACCACTGGATTAAAGCTGAACGCTGGGTTCAAGCTTTCCTTTCAGTCAAAACAGAATATAAACTGGTGACATGGAATTTTCCTCTACATGTTGACATACACTAGGCCAAGAGTATCTGGGTCTGGTTCAACGAGATGCGTTTGACAGCAACAGCAGCTTCAGGTATCACTCACACAGTACACGTCGCCTCCCTGCCTTGCCTTGCATGTGCTGGAACTGCTACTTGTGCATCTGCATTGCAGATGGCCCAGGGAACTGATCCACCTTGAAATAATCCTATCAGAAAGCTTTCTATTTTCTTTTTTTTCCTCTTAACCCAGATGCTTTCTGTTTCCCCAGTCTGGTTCACAAAGAAGCAAGCAGTTCTGCTCTCACAGAAATCCACAGAGGAGAAAGGAAAAATACTCTAAGCAGGTAATTCCAGGGCCAAAAAAAAAAAAAAAAAAGGCATTGAATGTGTTTGTGAGCTCCACAGACACTTACAGAGTGATGTTCACTCCACCCCTTTAAGATAAGACAGTGTTATTCTCCCAGCAGCCCACGAGCAGACACACAGCAATTACGCTTTCCTTCGAGGCTGTGAAGAACATCTCCACTGGAGCTTATCGTCTCCGGGCTTGCAGTCCTGTCCTTTTATCAGAGGTCCTGTCCTTCAAGGGAAAGGTCTGCACTGAATTATCAGGGGTCTCATTATCCACACTTCCACCCTTTGCACTCGAGTAAGAGGCACTTTCAGATGGTTTGGTGCCAAAAGAAGATACTAAATCTGGAACCGCAGATCTTCACAGGGACGAAAGTGTGGCTGATCCTCGTGTGATTCAGTGACACTGCTCCCTCCCATCCCTTCACCCTCTCCTCCAAGAGGGAATCATTTCCCGGCCATAGCAACAGAGGGATTCCCATGTGAACCAGCACTACTGCTCTGCTCGTGCTGACAAGACATTGGCATTTGGAGGTAGGCACGAGGTTTTCTCTTCTCTGGCTTCGGTTCTGCTGGAAGCCCTTGTAGTTTTCACTGTTTCCAGATGCGTGTGACGGAGGTCTCTCTTCTGGATCGGCCTCAGAAGCTCTCTCTGGATCACTCTTTAACCCTGGCAGGAGGACACATTTGGGATCTGAGTCTTGATGCACTTCCCAGGCTGTTTGACAACACCAAGCGCAGCCAGGGAACACGAAAAAAAAAAAATGAACCGAGTTTTTATATGTGCTGCCTTGGAAAGCTGTTCTCTTAAGGCCCACTTGACCTTCGGCAACATGAAACAAGGGGAAGAATGCTCCCAAGGCACAAGCTTCCCTCACAGTAAAACGAGCAACTATTTTTCCCTATCTTGACCTTTCAGGTAGCCTCTTTCCTGCTTTCTTATATGAAGTCATTGCTTTGGCTGCCAATTCTGCACTGAGAAAGCGATTGGCAACAACTTCTAAAGCATCTTCCTACGGGCAAAATTTCTGTATTTCTTTCAGAATCCACCCTCTCTCACAAATAAAGGAAAAAGTCCTCTAGGAACAGAAACCTTGATGCAGAGACAACCCTTGCTGCACACAATCCCACTACAAACTGTCTGCATTACAACACTGCCCTGCCAACAAACCACCCTTGCAGCACGTTAGCAACGTAAGTCCAGTAAGGCAACAGCAAAACTTCCCCACAGTGATTTGCCGACACAGGAAAAGAGATATGAAATTCCTTCAGACCCATGTGTGCTTCAGGATAAGTCTGAGGATTTCACAGCTGGAACACTCCATTCTGACTTCCTGCATCCAGGGTTAATTAGTTCAAGCTTGATAAATCCCCTTATCTAAATGGCTCTGCAGGGACCAGCAAAGAACATCAAATAAAAAGGAGAAAAGCAGTGACTCTTCCAGTGTGTTTTTCTGCCTGTGGGACAATCACTGGGAGAGGCATGCAGAGCCAGAAAGGCCATGTGATAGCACACATCTGACTGGAACCCACGGAGGATACGTGCTGGAGAAATGGGCACCATTCCTTCTCTTCCCCTGAAAGAAATAACCAAGTGCAGCCCCGGGACCATCCACGAGACGTCTGCTCAGAGCCACAAACGGAGGAGAAGGATCTGTGCAGCATGCAGGGGTGGGTGTCAGGGTCTTGTGCTCCATCCCATGTGCTGCAGAGAGGGCACTGGCCTCAGTTTCACAGCCTATGAAAAAGATAATATCAACTTCCTCTGGAAAAGGCTGAGACTGGACAAAAAGCACTCCCTAATAACTTGGGGTTATTACTTAGCCCTTTACATGCCTGTCTGTTCAGCTAACTTTCGTCTTGCAGAAGTGAGCGAACACAATGAATTACAAGAGAGACCTGGAAGGGCAACGATGACAGAAGAGGGCAGAGAGAGACCCTATGTTTAGAAGCTAGCACTAGCAACAGAAAGATCTGTGACAACCTAAAGGATTCTGAACTAAGGCCAAGGAAAGTTTCAAGAAACAGCAGCACAGGGCCATAGATTTGTAATTTAAAGGAAAGAGAAACTGTGCTTGACATTGCTGCCAAGCTCCTGCATGATGTCTTGGGCAGTACTTCATGCCCTGGAAGAGGCAAACTGCAGTGCTCCCCTTGCAAGGCAGCAGAGCAGGAAAAGCTGTGCCTCCCTGCAGCAGCGGGGGGGTCAGTGGCCTGTGTGACCCTGTGCCTAGGCCAGCAAGGGACAAGTGGACAGAACGGGGCAGACAGACGCATCTGCTCCAGGCTGTGTGCCGGAAAAGTACCCAGCCAGGGATCTACAGCAGAACCTCGGCTTAACCCTGAAGTCCCTGACCTGAGTCTCTCAAAACTCAATGTCCCAGACAGTTAATTGAGAACTTAATAACTATAACTGCACCTCATCCAGCCCTGCAGTGCACATCCTGCACTGCTGCTGCTTCAGGCCTAGGCTCCTCTCCAGCATTCCTGAAAATCACACACTGCAACAAGGTACAGCGTGATTTTGTAATGTGGCCTTGAGTGCTAGAACAATCCATAAACGCAGCTTTGTTTCTTAACGCAGACAGCATTTGTATCAAGGTCTCCACAGGAATTCTCCTTCTGCCGACCAAACATCAAAAGTGAAGTCTGAATCCCCAAGGCAGAACAAAAGCCTGAGAGCTCTGTTAGGTTCTTCGTCTGCCCTCTGCGAGTTCACTCTGCATGCTGGCAGGGGGCAGATAGACTCGCAGACCTGGAGAGCGGGGTTTACATCAGAACTACGGAGCAAGATGATCCAAACTGAGCCAAGATGAGAGATCAGATCCCCCATCACAGGAAGCTCTGCTACCTGCAGTGCTAGAAGTCGCCCTTGCATCCCCTGGCTCCCAACCAGCTCAGACCCAGGTGCATGCTGCTCTCACTGGCTCCTGCACCCGGCCAAGCCTCGGCCTCTCTGACTCGCCAGCTCACCTGGAGTTTTGGGGACTACGCCTACCCTTGTGAGGGAGCCTTCTGCACCAAGGCAGCTGCAGGAAGCAAGTTCTGCCAGCCTTCAGGGTACTGTCACACTTCAAAAAATACCAGTTTGCATCAGTGTGCAGGTTCTTCTCAGAGATGAGGATGGTTTTGAAGACCGAGAGCACACGTCATTGAAAACAAAACAAACCCACAACCCAAGCGAAGGGGCTTTGAGATTCCACCAAGTCTTTTTCTTAGAAATGAGAGACCTAAGAAACAAACAATTTTCATGCAAGCTCCTGCCTACTCCTGAAGTGCAACATCGCAAGGTCTACTCCAGTTACCTCAGGCTGGTGGGTGATCCTTCAAGGATCCCACTGCTCCACCCAGTCCTGCACAACTGCCAAGGGAAGTGGCACACCCACTGAAACTTTCCCACCTCCCAATTCCCCCCTAGAAGGCCTGAAAGATGGGCTTAAGATTTCCTGCAAAGAGAAATTTGCAGAACACAAGCTGGAAGACCTGGTCAGAAACACCAAAGGAACAGGATGTGATTAAAGTAAAGAAAAATGCATTTAAATAGAAATAACGTATGTTCCTCACAGGGATAACAAACGGGAATGCAAAGGGTGGCTCACCCCAGTAATGGCAGCTGTACACACAGAAGGATGCTGCACAACAGACACTGAATCTCCACGTTCTTTACTACTAACAGAACAAAATCCCAAAGGGAATGGGCGCATGCAGAAATGACAAGACTTGGGATGCAGTCAGAAGGCCCTGGTGAGGACCAGCTGGATGCACATGGCCCTTCTCCGTGCTCTGCCAGGGAGCAGGCTTGGGCCAGCCCCGGCCATTACCCAACAGCGCCCCGAAGCACCTCCTGCCCGAGGTGCGGGACTGGAGCGTTGCTGCCAGGCAGGGCCATCTTCCAGGGAAAGCACACGGCATCCTGCCCGTCCCCAGCTCACAGGCTGCTCTCAGTCAGGTCCAGCACAGCTGCTGCAAATCTCCCAACAGCAACAGTGCCAAATATCCCCCAGCTGCATATCTGCTTTGCCAAACAACTGTGTGCAATGCGCTGCAGCAGCTAGGATAGGAATGCAACATGGTAAAAATGGCACAGCCAGCCCAAAGAACGGGAAGACCTGGAAAATGACACGGTGCCCATACCTGGACACAAGGCTGCTCCTTCCGGAGAGGCCGGTACTTGTGAACAGAAGGCTAAAATATCTTTGTAAGGATGGACTGAGCTTTTTACCTTCAACATGAGGACAGATTTAAAGAGAGAAATAAAATTTCAGTGAGAATTTATACTATTCCTCCATTATTCAAGACTTTCTGTGCCTATGCTTATGATATAAGCTTTAATCAGTCTCTTCTCCAGTTGAGTCCTAATCAAATGGCACCATGAAATACACAGAAGGCAAACGGGGTCTTCACACAGAAGCTAAATGTGGACAAACTGTGGAATATACCAGCTCCTGGTGTCAGAGGTCCTGCTCTAACGGGCTGGCAGATCTGAGATCGCAGAACTGATGTGACAAACTTGCCATGACAGCTGTTGTGCAGGAGAAGACATTTAGCCAACGACAGCAGCACCCTACGAAGCAGTACACAGTTAGCCTCGGAATGGGGTTTCTCAAAGCATGAACATTACTCTTATCACTACCACATGCATTAGTCTAAGAAATAAAAATCAACAGCTGCCCAAGCAGAACCTACAAAGCTCTCAGGATTTAGGTTTGATCTCTGGTAACAGAAGGTGAAGGACAAGACCCATCTGCCTACCAATACTGGAAGTCACTCCGACAAGTGACAGTTATGAGAGCAGTAAGAAGCACATGCCAGGCTATTCAGGAGTGCTTGGTGTAGGGACAGGCTGATAAATTATTTTTGTGAAATGACTTTAATGAAGAACAAACACCAGCTCTGTACACACTTAACATGTTCCTGGTGAGACTAGTTAGAGACTGTGCTGGGACAAACCCAAACTGTGTGCCACGTGTTCGGTGACCAGGATCCAGGCCTTTATCCCAGCCTTTCCAAAAACATTCGCTGTTTTTCGGGTGTACAGTGGTCAACATCCAACATTTATTAAATCAAGACTGCCAGATAGAAAGCAGGGTGGGAGGAGTCTGTTTTTATCTCCGATTATCCAAGCACAGATCAAAGGCCCTGCAGTACGGTAACACTCCAAGGGCTTTTGATAGTGAGAGGATGTTTGTCCAGTCACCATAGAGAAAGCAATGTAAAACATCCTGCCCGTAGCACGATAAGGTATCGGGATGAGGAGCGGAGACAGGGCTCTGGGGGGAGGCAGTGAGAACTAGTTTGTTTAAATGACTTGTGCAAGTTTGGCAGAGACAAGATATTAATTATTTCTGCAGAAGTTAGAGCTTGCCCAGGATTCAGGCCAAAAGACATCTGAAGAGGAAACATCCTGTGCACCAGGCTGGGTGATCAGTGCACATTTGATAGCAGCACACTGTGTGGGCTGGATATCTCCATTTCTGGCACAGTGGAAATATGTTTGAAATGAAGAAGCATGCGCCTCTCCTCCGAAAGGCAGAGGGTCAAAGCGGTTATGGGAGTCCAGATCAATGTTCCTTATCCTCATGCATGTTAGAGACTCTTCCTTTCCCAAACAGCTCACTGCAGTTTTGGCTGATCACCTTTGAGCTATCTCACAGGCTGGCAGCCAGCGAGGTCACACTGCCATTTACTATGGAAATGCTCCCATGCACCCCAAACAACTACCTCCTGATTACGTTTGTTCTTGGCTGACCCAGGCACAAGTCAGGCAAATACCTTCCCTGTAAGTCCAAACTGGAGTCCATCAGAACCCAAAGTGAATTTTGACTTCCCTTCTCTGATATTTGACTAGTTGCAATAGCACTACCACTGCCCTTGAAGAAGACACTTGAGCCTGAGGCCACACCTTTACGCTGTTTGTATTCTTCTGATGACTTGAAACATCCCAGCTCTCAAGGGCTTGAATGCACCCAGAGGAGGGCAACAAAGCTGGTAACAGGGCTGGAAGGCATGTGCTGTGAGAAGAGGCTGAGGACACTTCATCCTTCTGCTCTGGAGAAAGGAGGCCAGAGGCAGCCCCATTGCTCTCCACAACATCTGAGGAGAGGAAGCAGAGAAGGAGGTGCCGGGCTGTTCTCCGGGTAATCGATGACAGAAGGTGTGGAATGGCACAAAGCTGCACCAGGGGAGGCTCACACTGGACGACAGGAAACATTTCTGTGCTGTCAGGGTGGTCAAACACTGGAACAGGATTCCTAGAGAGGTGCTTGGTGCCCCAGACCCATCAGTGTTCAAGAGGCATTTGGGTAATGCCCTCAATAATGTGCTTTGACTTCTGGTCAGCCCTGAAGTGGTCAGACAGTTGGGCTTGATGCTCTTTGAAGGCCCAGCTGAACTATTCTATCCCGTTCTGTTCCATTCTGTTCTGTTCCATCAAGCACACAAACGTGTGTAAGATTTGAGTTCACAGCACTCTCTGCTCGCATCCTTTCTCCTGGAAATGGAGCACCAAGCCCACACACTGCTGCAGGGACTAGCAAATACCAGCTGGCACGTGGCACGGCTTCTTGGGCTGACCCAGAGAGCGGGCTCTCAGCACATGTGCTGGGCAGCTCCTGCAAGCAACTGACTGGCAACTCAGCAAACAGCTCCAAGGAGCACAGACAGGAGCTATGAACACGCACACCAAGACTAACCTCAGCAGCTTTCCTATGGTCATCCTCATTCTCCAGCATCCGGACATCTATGCCAAGGCAGCGAAGATAGCGTCCAAGGCCCTGCAGCATGTTATCGCAGACCACGCTGAACTCTTTTGGGGAGATGGGAGCACGGGGACACGAAGTCTCCTTGTGGGATGCTGTGCATTGCTACAGAGAAGCAAGAGATCTGTGAGCAGCAGAGAAGGCGGCTGATGGCCACCCCACTTGTGTTTTGCCTCCCTGCACCTGCCCACCGTGATAAACGCAGCTGTCCCCTACCACGTGTCACAATTTCTCCCACGCTCTGCAATACCTCCAGCTCCTTCATGTCCTTTCTTCATCGACCACCTAGCACCTGGGCAGGAGGCAGCACATGATGGGGCTAATTCTGAGTTGGTCATCTACTCAATGGCCACCTGGTCACCCAGAGGGATCTGCAGCCTTTCCTTCCAGAAATGCCAGCTTGGTCTCTGTGCTCTACACAGACACTGAATTCCATGAAGTCACAGAAATCCATCTTCAGCATTGCTATTCCCCTATCCAGTTAAGCTGCAATTAATACAAACGTACCAACATCATTCTGTGGGAAGGGGATCTGACAGACAGAGGGAGAAACAGGTAGACAAAGCAACCATGTCAGCCTTGTTATCTTTGGAAGTCTAAAAATAGGCAGTGCCTGAAATCTGTTTATTTTATTTCAGATGTCTGCTACTGGGGGAGTTCCTGCACTTGGAGATTTTGTTTTTGTGAGGCTCCCAGAACTACAAAAGCCAAATCAATGAAGAAGGGAAGTTAGTAAGGAACCTCCAAAGTTCAGCTTTGCCTGCAGGAACTTGAATCAGCCGGAATGACTGAAGGACACGGCCAACAGCCATGTGGGGTTGTGATTCTGAGATTCTGTGCTGTCTTTGCAGCATTTCAGATTAGCTCTGCAGGAGCTGACTCAGGCCTGGAAATGCTGTGGAGCTCCATGCAGACAGCTGGGCTGACTGTGTGAACTAGTTCAGGTCCTAGAGCTCAGTCTGCGTGGTGCTGCACGCACCCGAAGCTCTGCAGCGCTGGGTGGGCTGGCTGGACTGTCCCCAGCTCCTGGAAGGTGGATGGAGATGTGCCCTGAGGCATCGGAGTGCTGTGATAACAGATCAAGCTGACCCTTCAGTGTTGAGGTAGTTGGAAGACACTAACTGTGCTGCTGCCTCTGTTCAAACAGATGTAAAGAGCTGCAGCTGGCTCTTAGCTTGTGTTTATTCAACAGCCAGCAATGTCATATGCAGCTTTATTCTCACATTTCATGCCAGCAGAATGCAAAAGTCTTCTAAAGGAGAACAGTGTCATTAGCCCCACTTCAGACAGTGGACAAGGAAACACTGGGAAAGAGAGCTTGGAGTCAGGCAGGACGCAGAGCCAGGAGAAGTTTGTTTTTCTGAGCCCCAGTCCGGGTTTTACCAACTACCTCTGTTAATGAATCTGACTGTACAGAACACAAAGATCACCCATGAGTTCACAAGGTAATTCAAGCCTGAAGTACTTACTTTTCCCATCTCTGCAGCAGCCAGTCAGATCTGTTGTAACATACAGTATTCCCATGAACACGGTGTGCTTAGCAAAATGCTCTGCAGCTTTGTGCTTTACTGTCTGACTAATGGGATATGGCACCTTTACACAGGCTCAGTAAGGAGGATCCTGGAAAGGCAGCTGTAACCAAGAGCCCCTCTGTCCAGCCATGGAGGGTAACACTGACCTCAGAAGCTAAATTCTCATTTGGGACTACTACTATTGAGTCTTATCTGTTAATAAACAAAACTTGTTTTCTGCTAATGTTTTCATGGGTGCATAAACAACCAGATGGCTGCATTTTAAAAGTAAAACTGTATTACTAAGAGAGAAGGACCAGCCACGTTCCAAAACATGGAAGCAGTCTCACAGCTACAGGTTGCCAGCTAAGTTTTAAAGCTCTACCACAACATACGTTGCAGGGGAGAGGCCAGTCAAAGGCTGTGTGGTGGTGGGCTGGGGACCAGATAAAAACCATCCCCAGAAAGACTTTTTTGATTGATTATTTTTAACTTTGCAGACTTTCATTGCAGATGCAATAAAGGAGGCATTCCCACTGTGAAACCAAACTGCAGAAGTTCAGTTAAAAGCAAAAGTAAGGGAGTCAGAGTTTTGAAACCTGATTAATGCAACACCTTGGCTCCAGATTTCAAACCTACACCAATGAGGAAACGCAGCAGCAGCATTTCTACCAGCAAGGCTGGCTGGATTCTGCCACACAGATCTGCACCAACATTTTGCAAAGACAAATTAACCTAAAATTGCAGGGAAAGCTGAACCGAGGCATGCAAAGGCAGAAGCACATTTCAGCTGTAAAGGGGAGGAGCAGGGAAGACGTTTGCTGCAATAGTCCTGAGAACTGACTACAAACAGGCATGCCAGGCATAGCTAATAGTATGACTGAGAGACAGGGCAACATATGATTTGCAGGGGTCTTGAGCAACATGCAGCTCTTTGAAGATGTTTACAAACCTGTCCAGAAGGTGACGGTACCTCTTGTTTATTCAGCTGCTTCTTTGCCCTGGGTTTTATGCTTGGTTTTCCCACCAGACTCTCCGTCAGGTCTGAACTCAGACCAAAGCTCGGTGGATCCTTACACAGTTTCTCGTAGATCTCCAGCAAGCAGTATGCATCTGAAGCTGAAAAAAAACCAGAGTATGAGCATCAGATGGTTTCATTCAACAGTCAAAAAGAAGCTCCCCTGATGCAAGGAAGAGCCTTCATCTTTGCAAATGCCACTGTCTGCACACATCCTATGAAGCTCCAGCTTACTAATGTTGTACCTGTACTCTTTTACAGCACCATCACAAAATAAACAAAGGAAGAGGAGCTGAAAAAGTGACAGGCCTTCTGCTGTCTCTGCTCTAACGCAATGCAAATTGCAGTGTGCCTGCTTAAACCACCAGGCACGACAGCTTCAGCCAAAGCATTTTACTCTCCATTGTTACCGAGCAGCGGCTTGCCCACGGTTTATTACGGCATTTCAGCTGTGGGAAGGTAACTTCCCCATTAGATGCAATATCTTAAAAAGTAATAACTGAGTTGTTTGCAATCACCTGCCCACACGCACTGCCATGCAGCCTCTGCTCCTTGCAACGGGAACAAAGTCTCCAAGCCAGTTTTACAAGTCTTGGTGATTAACTTTTGTGGGAACTGTGTCAACTTCAAGGATAGCTGAACTTAACAAAGGGCTGGTTCGCTTCAGTAGGCTGTCCTTTGATGCCTCAGGAAAAGATTTAGACTCAGACTTCTGACTCTGGGGTAATCAGCACTAAATGCCACTGTTGCCTCCACAGTACCGATTCTGTGCTGCACTCTCTGACACCATGTCTACCCACTTTTAACCCTGCTCTAACAAGCACTTCACTATGACAAATGAACACAGTGCTTGTTTCCCAGAAAGGCTGTGAAATGAGGCAGAAGGAAGTGGACTTTCTTCCTTTCATTTACTGAGAGGAGCTTCCACTGAGATGATGTTGCATCAGACAGAATCTGCAAAGCACAGGAATTCTTTCATAAGGGAAATAATGAATCACTGGGCAGTTTAAATTTCAGCCATTAAAGCCACGTCCGCAAAAGGACAAACATAACATGTGCTGGCTTCTCTGAACAGGGATTAATCTGGAAAGCCATTTTCTCCATTTGCTACTTGACGATTTTCCTGGGGACAGACATCAGACAAACTCGGCCTCTAATGGACCAGTGCACCTTGTGGCAGCCAGTGAGCACACCTGCATAGAGGATCTGCTCCTCCCGGAGCGGCCGTTTCTCCCAGTTAGACATCTGCTCTGTTTTGTCTAGAGGCTTTCCCAGTACGTGTTGCACCAAGAGGCTGAGCCCTTTCTCCGGCTGCCTGAACCCTCCACCCTCACAGCTCTGCTCTGGGGACAGATCATCGACCTTCCGGCCACCCTTCTTCCACTCAATGGAGCTCTTCTGCAGCTGATGGGAAGAGAAGGACATAGAGCACATGGTTATAGAACACAATCTGCAGCACCTCCTGTTTCAGTGGGTGCGGCCACACAGCAATCCTATCTTCTTTATATCTTGCCTGGCACACTGAATCCCGTTGTCTCAGACAAGGGCTGGGATGGCATTAGGTATATAAAGCGTCTGGTTATTTGCTTAACAAACACACTTGCTGGAAAGTAATCTGCTTCATAGACAGGGAAGGAAAAAAAAGGTGCACTGTCTGACAACATTGCATCATAGCAGTGGGGCTGTGGTTGTGACTCCTCAGAGGTCTGCAGGGTGCTCAGCCACACTGAAGGCTATTGAACACCAACCCAGTGAAAAAACAGCAGTAGTTCAGCACCTCCCTCCTCCTGGATCCAGAGAAAAGGTGTTCGGGGAGCACAGTGGGCAACAGCCCTTCTGATGCTGCCATTTCTCGGAGAAAACTGGGACAACAGTTTTTTGCCAGGTACTTCAGACACCACAGCACTTCCCATGTTAAGCCATCAGTCCCAAAGTTCTGGGTCCTCCCCAGCCCACAGCCTTAAACACACTGCAATTTTACCCATTGAAGTGGCTGTCCTTGAGATTTCTGCAGATTGCTGACAACTAGGGCATGCTAGCCCATAGACATCTGTGTCTCAGCTGAACAGAAATTCCTGTGCTGAACCCACCTGCAGCCCCTCTGAAACATGATGCGTTCTCTGCAAATCATTAGCTCCACCATACCTGCTTCGATACCAGATGGTGTTGGAATATCAATGTTTCTACAAGAATTTATTTGTACCAAGTTCAAGCATGCCTTGTACACAGAAACTTCCCCCCAGCTGAGTGGAGCTGTATCTCCATTTAGATTACTTTTTCATTGCTTGTATGAGGTCTATGAAAGGCTATTAGTATACCAAGCATTAATTTTTCAGTTGATAAAGACTAAATGCTCCCGTCTTTTGCTGCAGAATCAGATTACCCTTGAAGCCAGAAGCGGACAAGGTCTATTCACTCACTCAGCATCTCCCTGCCAATACACGGTACAAAAACACAGTGCTGTGAAACCATGACCGTTATCTACCAGCACAGGCAGGAGACACAATTTTCCACATCTTCATGTGTTCATCCTTACTTGTCTGTCTATTGTGAGTAGGTCCACTACACTTTGTGACTGCTTATCCATGCCTTTCAAAGCAGAGCATGTGCCTGCCAGACAGCTAAGGTCTCCAGACATCCCATAACCTGGAGAGAAAAAAAAAATCACAGTTAGAAAAACTCAACTTGTAGCTAATGCACTGCAGCTTTTTCTAGTTTGGAGACAAAACGCTGACAATATGTAAATAAACTTTGGTGGAAAGACTGTTCAGATAGGGAACAATGCAGACACCCTTCTCTCCCGTTTCCAGGGGATACTCTTGCAAATCAAGATGGAGAGAGAAGAACTGGTGGATGAAAAACACTGAGTTTAAATTCAACTTTGTTAAAATCTGCTAGATCAGTGAAAGCTGAACAGGGCAAGCTCCACAATGAGCCTTTAGCCTCTAAGAACTTGAATGGGAGGATTATGGGATTACGAATTTGTCCTTGAACTCCTGCCCCAAAGCCTCCAAACAGAACCTAAAAGCAGGTACGGTGAGCTGGAGAACACTGGTATCTAGCAGGACTGGTCTGGGGCAGGGCCAGCAAATCCAGAAAGCTCTGGACAGCAGACACCCCTACACCACTGGGTGCAACTCGGGGTTTGGTACAGAACTAACCACGACAATCGCAAGCCTGAATGGGGAGGGTAACTCAGAAATCTTGGATCTCACCCGAAACAGGGAGACATTTCTACTGCTACCAGTCACCCTGTTCACCCTGCTTCTTGGTACGGCAGTCTTAGGATACCAATGTACAAAAGTTATCCCATGCTAACTGGACTGGGTAACAACAACCCCAGCAGGACACAGACATTTCACACAGAGCCGAGCTGCCTTCAAGACCTTAGGCAGAGGAGAAGCACGTTACCCAGTTTAGTGATGGCTGGATCTGAGTAGAGCATCTGGATGAAATGGGGAAGCTTCTCCTCCTCTCCCTCCACCTCAGCTTGCTCAAGGAGCCGTGGCAAATCCAGCAGGAACACTTCATCCCTCACAGCGATCTGAACGAGGGAGACACGGGGCTTCCCGACCATGCCAAATGAAGGCTTCCACTCCATGTCAATGCCAACAATCTGTCCAGGCTGCAACACAGACAACAACTTTTTGCGCTTGCAGACTGCCTATATTTAAAAATAGCCTGGACCAGCTTGAGAAACAGTCAATATCCACCACACGAGTGTTTCCTTTCCAACACCTCCATCTCTTTGCTGCTGTGCAAACTACTACAGTCTCAAGTGACTTTCACAGCACGTTCAAGTTACCCCTGTGGGGCTTCCCTGCTACGGCAATTCCCAACACACTCCCCAGTCAGACAAGCCTTTATGCCTCCCTTGTCCTTGACTTGTAGAGGGAGACACTGGATGGCAGTCACCCAGATGCAATCCCATGTACCAGCCTGTTTGCAGTTTGTGCTTCCTGCAAGGTAAACAGCAGAGTAACACTCACCTGCAGCACCTTTTCCCAGCACTGCATCATCTCTTTCCAGTTCTGCAGGAAGTGAATATTTGCACGTGGAATAGGAAGCTGGTAGTAATCCTTCTTAACCTCTTCAGAACTCTCTGCTCCTGCGGTCTCTTCCACCCTGCACAGAAGCAGATGAATCACTATTCAACGAGGGGAAATCCTGGCTTGGAGGAACATTAGGAAGCCTTGAGCTCCTCATTTCACCCTGGACTTCAATTTCCCCATGCCACTCAACCCTTTCTCTTACCTTTTCTTTCCTCATTTTCCCTATAATATCTGTTCCCTGCATCCTGGCTCATCTCTTTTTATTCCTATAAACAGTCACTGAAGTGGCACTGCATCTGCCACCTCACCATGCTCGTGCATTGTATCCATAGCAGAGAACAGGCAAACCAAAACACTGGTGTTAGTCAGAGACCCAGTCCCTGTCCTCAGTGCTCAGCTCTTTCCCAGAACTGGTGAAGCTTGGATGACAAAGCTGGGCAGCTGTTCCCACATTCAGAGATAAAACATTTCA
Organism: Alectura lathami; assembly: GCA_013399715.1. NCBI lineage: Eukaryota > Metazoa > Chordata > Aves > Galliformes > Megapodiidae > Alectura > Alectura lathami. The sequence continues at coordinate 198,348 of VXAV01009754.1, forward strand.
GACGTACTGCTTCCTGCCCCTGAGCTTTCCATGGAAGTCTGCTAGCACCCGTGGTGTCACACATAACAGAGAAGGCATCTGGGACCAGCACTGAGTCCAAACCGGAGCTTCTCACCTCCCCGCAACGCAAACCGGCTTGGAAAGAGAACCACACTAAGATCGCTTCCAGCCGGGAGTGGGTGAGTCTGTCTCATCATTTTGCAGTGAAGGCTTCACGGGCTGCCTGCTGCTATCCAGCTTCTTCTCCTCCATCCCCTTCCCTGCAGAGTGTCCACACAGGCTGCACAAGAACGTTTGTCCTACGCTGCTCATCTGGCACCACGCTGCCAGCGGAACCCACAGACTATGTGCCTTGCCCGCTGTGCTCCCTCCACTCGGGTTTCAGGTGATGCCACACAGAGGAATTTGGTATCTCTCTGTTAACACCCTGGGACTGCAGGGAAGATGCCTGCAGACATGAGCTGATTTCCTACAACAGGATCTTACACTGCACATTTTTTTTCAAAATGCAGCAGAGTCTCTTGAAATGGCCTTGTAGCTGGAAGGTCAGCATATTGCTGCGGTGTCTCAGCCAGATGATGCAATCAGAGGAAAGAAGCTAATAAAAATATCCAGCTATTTTGGACATATCACAAATTTCTGGATAGTCTCTTTCCCATAGAGACTTGAAATGGTTTATTATTTGAGAAAATATTTACTAACCTTGTGTTTAGGGGACTGTGTGACTAATTTTGTAGCAGAGCAGCTTTCACTGTACAAACACTCTTTGCCATGCGTTTGTGTGCATGAGGAAGTCAATATTTGTGTAAAATATTTAATGAAGGTGTGCAGTCTCAGGTCTCCAGGAATACTCTCCTCTGCAGAGTTCAGGAGCAGCATGAGGTGTGACCAGTGGCAGAGAGATGTCACTTGCACGCTGCTGCCACCTTGTTCTCTACAGTGTGAGCACCCTCTCTGGGAACCTGCTGCTTTGGTAGCTCAATAAATAGTAAGGCAGAAAGACTGTTTTCTTAGGTTCCATGGCTCCACTGATTTTACAGCAGCTACTGCAGCAGGTATCACAACTGGAAGAGTAAACTAGGGCTAGGTAAAACAACGGGTTTTGCTTGTCTGCCACAACTCCTCGTGAATGGCAGAGCACATCTGAATCAGCCTTCACCCCAGCGGCACATGCTACAGGCTTCCTGGACCAGAGACGTGCACTGAGGCTCCTGACCTCTTTGTTTTTTATCTCCCTAGATGCAGAGTCTGTGGCTTTGTCACACTCCTGTTAACCACCCCTTTGTGTTTTGAGGGATTACACCTCATGCAAAAACCTCCTGGCTCCAACAGGCAGCTGCTGCAGCTTCAGAAGGAAGGAGGAAGCAGCTCCACAAGGCATCAGAGCTAAGCAGAAGCATGTCCCAGACACGCAAGAGTTTCCTGTGCTCCAGGAAAGCCATGCACCATCTGGAGAAGAGGGTCTTTGCAGACAGTGCTTTGAGGGTGAACACATCCGGGTCACATTTCCTGAGGGTACAGGGGACTTGAACACGTTCAAGTTCTGTACCGGGAGAAAGATCAGATATGAACATGAATTGTTTAAGACCATCTGTGAAACCCTTCCCAAATCACCACCATGAAGAACAGTAATACACTGTGTACTCATTCACCTTCTAAGTAATTCAATTTAGTCCAGCCTATAGTCCAAAAGTTAAGAAAAGCTCCAGGTTTTTTCAGGATCACCTCTTCCAGGAGATGGAAGTTTGCTCTAGTGCTGAAGACAATAACCCTGACGACAATCTTGTTAGAGCGGGTAACCTTGCCCAGTCTCAGGCGTGCTCTGCCTAACATGGTCTCCTCAGTGAGGGCTCAGCATTAACCAGGCACCCAGTGGCAGATCCTAACTGCTGGCTGGAGTTCATAATTCTGATGTAAGACATCAGTAGGAAAGTTTTGCACTGAGAACGTAAGGTAAAACGGAGAAAAAAATCATCTGCGTGTTCTGCAGCAACACGTGGAAGCCCCTGACCATGTGAGGAGGCAGAGGAGCAGAGGAGCAGGCCCTGACTCTGCTTCTTGCACCAAGAGCATGGAGCTGAAAGCTTCCAACTTGCCACCAAAGGAGCAGTGATCATGGACCTTGTGCTGGCTTTAATCCCCCCCAGATGGGCAATGTGTGAGGTCACCAACAGCTCCTCCTGGACCCACAGTCCGTTCCCAGTCAGGTTTCCATCACATGCACGGAAATGTTCAGCCCTGTACATGAGCTTATTCCTTCATATTACAGGTTCCAAGGGTTATGTTTGAAGGATGCTGAAGATATGGGCTATCAGCTAGCACAAAACTGTAAATGGTTACCTCTTGGGAGTGGTCAAGATTTTCCCACAAACTCTCCTCTAATCTCACCTGGCTTCTGAACTAGGAACACAAATCTTCACGTTAAAATAAAAAGCACATTTCACAAGAGAAGGTAAAAGAGACATCAGGCAAATAGTGCCAAGTCCAGACAAGCACAACACCCTGCAATAAAGTGACTGAAGCCTATAACAATGGAAGAGTCCTGAGGGACCCAAAAATCATGACTCTGCTTCCTCTTTTCTGTTTTTGACAAAAGCCCTGACTCTACTTGGAAATGTGATTGCTCCTCGAATGCCAGCAAGGCCTTGAGCTATGCTGCACTGCAACCAGCCCACAGCTCTCCTGCATTTGCACTGAGCACTCAGGGATTGGCGCTCTTCTGTGCACAGAATCCAGTTAGATGAATCCTTGCCCTTGAATGAGTAGAGAAAATCCTGCTTGCTTGCAACAGGCCAGCAAAGGGTCTTTAATTACTCCGAACCCAAGGGCTGTGGTCACTGCAGCCCTGCAGGAGTTTGGTTCTTGAACACATGGGGGCACAGAGGCTGCCAAGCTGTGTTTAAGGGACCAGACCTCACCCAGCCCGAGGTTCCAGATCTCCTGGGTGAGATCCTGAGAGGAACCTCATGCAGCACCACCTGCAGTCTCCTCAGCTCCTCAAGACTTGCAGTAGCCTGCATACGTGCAAGACTTTCTGCAGAAAAAAAAAAAAAAAGGTTGAAAAAAGGGTGCCAAACAAGGCAAGTTCTCAGTAATTTATTTTAAAATGCTTGTGGACAGAGTCACTGAAGCATGGCAGAAACATCATCACTCATGTGAGTAAAAAGTGAGCAGCTGAGGCTCAGCAAATTCATTGCAAGGCCATTTATCGAAACACAGCCCTTCCTCCTCCGTACGGCACAGCTAAGCAACTGTCTGGGAGACTGCTGCATGAAGAGGATGGTTTGGGGCTGTTAGGGCTGTCACTGGCTAACCTGCTGCGCACAACATGGGGATCGCAAAGCAGGAGAGGAACCATGGTACTGCACTATTGGGGTTGCATTAGAGGAAGGAAAGGGGACGGAGACCAATTAGGGGGCTAAGGGCATCTTAACCTCATTTGGTAAACCTGTGCCTGAGAGTCTGGCTTTATCCCAAATTCAACTAACACAACTCCTCCAGGATCTGATCCCAAATGTCAAAAATCCCTATTACCTCTGAGAGCTTTGGATAAAGCAAGAATTACAGGCTGGCTTAAGAGCTGTCAAAGGAGGAAGAAAACACATATGATTAGGAAATTTTGAGGAACTTTAAAACTATTTAGCTGTCCATAAGTCTCCCAAAAGGCTTTAAACCAGATTACAGCACAGTGGGGGATGCAGAGTACATGGAAAACTTGGACAGATATGTAATCAACTCAATAAAATAAAAGCATGTTCAGATCCTACTCACATCATTTGCACTGGTGATCTGGCAGAGGGAGTCTGAAGACCCCTCCACAGCATGAAACATTCTCATACACCTTCTGAATACTCACGAGTGAGCTCTAAATGCACCTTTCCAGACACTTCCAGGCTTATGAGAAGCAAATGCGGTGTGTTCATCGCCAAGACGTGATCTCAGTTTTTGCAAAATTATCTCACCAAGGAAGCATTATGGTAGGTTATTTTAAGCAAATACACAGTCCTTGTATGATAAGTTATCTACACTGAACAGGCATGAAACGGAGTGTTTACCTCTCTTGGATCTCCAGCTTCTGAAGCTTCTCAGCCACTCCACAAGGCAGCATCTCCTCGGGCATGTTGCAGCGTTGTGCCCACCTCGCTGCCGTGCTCAAGTCACAGTAATTGACCAGCAACTGCATCAGGTGCCCCTGAAGCCATCGATTCTCCCCAACTGTGCTCTGCAAGGAATTAGGGGTGAAGGCAGACTGTCAGTACAATTTCCATCACAGGTATCTCTCATTCCCCCTAAGGAGACAGCATCCTCCTGGGGTCCTGGAGCAGTGCAGCAACCCCTGCCCTGCCGGACTGATGCCGTTCGAGCCCAGCGAGTGACGCAGTTCTTTATGCCAGGAGATGAAGAGCACATCCAGGCACTGGAGAGTCTTTGGATTCCTCGGCAGTAAGGCTGCTCCAAACTGCATTTGTTCAGGGAATGTCACCTTGTCTGAAGGCCACCGGTGCAGCAGAGATAAGCAAGAGTAAAGCCATGCTGTTTGGCCAGATTGATGGCTAGCATATTATTTGCTTGATCTCAGATACTAATTACATTAAGGAAAACCAGAACCAGTGACTGACCAGAGAGCACAGCTCTTCAGGCTCGTTAGGCAGGTAATTACAGAAGGGGCTAGAGTTTGGATTGCTTTAGTCCCATTCTGTGCCTACACATGGTTCTGAAGTGACGCTGTGACTCGATGCCCTGGAAGAGGCAATCGGATGGCTTGGTCTCCCTCCAGATAAGACAGCAGCAGGGGGGTCTCCCCCAGCTTTGGGAACATCTGCTTGGCTAACTAGGGCTACACAATTTGTCAGTCACACATGGGCTCCAGGTAGGACACAGCAAAGCTTTCCTGAGCAACAGGCTCCGGTGGACACTGTGAGGGTAATGCTCGTTCCTCAGCAACACACCACTGCTGTGAAAACAGGGCACCGGCTCCCTCCGGTAGCAAAGTGGGTGGCAACAACCCGCTCCTGCCCAGGCAACCCAGCTGTGCCTGCAAATGTCCCAGAGCCACTGCAGTCAGACCAGCAGCTCATTCCTCTAGCCAGCCCTGTTGACTGATTTACTCATGGATCTGCCTTAGAAGTTAATACTGTCAAGAACACTTAATTGCTAAAACAAGTTGAAACCCTCCATGGTGGATCAGGTTCTGCAGATGTACGGCTGTATTGCTGCTAGCACTACCAACAAGTAGGGTAGTGAAAGGCCACAGGAATGAAATGCTCAGGTGTGCATGCCCCTGCCATCTCTCCTTCACTGCCCCACCAAGCAGAACTTGCAGGGTCAGAGGCTGATCCCAGGGCCTGCAGGCACTTTCCTCTTCCTTCCCTGCATGTGCAAACAGCGCTGGCTGGGTGGTGTGCCGGGGCCACGGGGCCTCATTCCTCACATTCCTTCAGTAACTAAAAGGTGAGAAGTTTTCTTCCAAGTGGATGCCCTGCACAGAGATCAGGAAACAAACCTGGTGATGGCCGGAGGTAGAAGGGAAGGAAAACAAACACACAAACAACAAACACAAAAACCCAAAGCAAAAAACCCCACAGAAATGTAGGAGGGGGTACAGACTTGGAAGAAAAGCCACAGAAATTTGGATCCCAGGTAGTGCACAGGAGCAGCCAGCTTGCCCGTAAAAACCACTGCCTCAGCACTAAGCCTGCACCCCTGTGACTTCACCAACTGCCAAAACACACTTCTTCTCAGGGGTATGAGGAGGAATACTCCTACTGCTGGTCCTAAGGGGCTGCAGACACAGCGGGGAGCTGTGTGAGCTGGATGGGGTCCAGGGGCTGGGCAGGGGGTAGCCAGGAGCTCTGCTACAGGAGGGAAGCAGGAGAGGAACACGGGGATGGGGCAGAGCTGGAACGGATCAGCTGACACAGTGCAGCTCTTGCCCTCAACATTTCCTCCCCCAGATCTCTTCTCCTGGTCATGCCAGTCCAGACACTTGCTGCATCCCTCGCATCTCTGCTTTATGCAACTGAGCTCAGCCAAGCTCCTAGGACATGAAGGGGGCTTGAATAACTCTTGTCTTGTTTGCCAAGCCACTTCTCAGAGTCTTTCCCCAAAAGAACATATTTTTTATTAACATCACAGAGCAATTCCCTCTTCTAGGTTCCCCTGTGTCCATCCTATTGTCTTTCTGCCTTTTTTCTACAACACAAGTCTTTGGGGTTGGATTTCTCTTCAGTTCACTTAGAGTCAATTCTTAATAAATCTCTTCATGTCAGCTTTATTTCTGGAAATAATGAGGTGCAGATTTTTTTCTTTCTTTCTTTCTTTTTTTTTAATGATAACAGACTTATTCTTTCAACCACAAAAACAACTCTGGAAAGAAGGTTAATCTCTCCAGAGATATCTTGCATTCTGAAATGGAAAATAGCTTTGTTTGTGTTTTTTTTTTTTTTTTTTTTTAACTGAAAAAATAACATTGCTATAAAGGGGAAAGGCTTCCACCACAACAGCTCTGCAAGAAGCAAGAATGTGGAAACTGGCCCCAGAAGACGTGGGTACAGATGCAGAGAGAAGCATTTCACTAGGGGTGACATTTCATGCCTTTTGTTTTCAGTATACAGACACTTGAGGAAACTGGCACGGTTGTCCTGATCAGCATCAGCAACACCTCCAAGCAAGAAGCGATTATGTATACCAGGAGGCTTGTTTACATCCCCGAGTTCTAGACAGACCATACGTTCCTTAATCCACAGGCACACACAAAAATTCCTGACACAGACATTAACCCATGATTAAAGCTTTCCAGAATGACTGCTGCAGATTACCTACCCGTAAATCCTGTTCTTACCCAGCCAAATGCTTCACAGAGCTCGTAACAACCAGAGCAGAGCAAGCCTAGCAATGTCCCGATCTTAACCCACAGCATCAGCATTCCTCCATTGTTATCAATAACATGGAAATGAAATATCCAAAATCTTTTCTGGAAGTCACCCTCACCAGCCTTAGATCGCTTTTATCTGTGTGAGTTAAGCTGCATTTCTGTCTGACAGAATTCTCCACTTTCCCCCAGTATCTTTTACTGGGCAGTGAAGTTATTCACACGAGTGACACTGACTATTTGCAGAGTCAGATTTTAATTTAACTTTTGAATGTCTTGGCCAATTTCCCCTGTTCTCAAGTGCTTCCAGAAACAACAACGCAATGCCCTGTTACTGCAGAGAAAATGTCAAGTAGAATATTTTAAAGCCAGCAACTGTAAAAGGGGAAAAAGAAACCTGTATGTGCAAAGGACAAAACTGCTGTAAGCACTGGAGGACACCAAAAGCATTTCTGAAACCACTGCGGTGTTGCAGGTACTGCACAGGCACACTTGTTTTAAGGGCTCCCTGGAACATCCTATCGTGTTATTTTCATTGTTACTTTATTTGTGATGGAGCTTTCTGGTTTGCAGTCGGCATCGTTTGTACTGCTCGGGGAGACGCTGCATTAGTCCCTCAGGTAAGGAACGGATTCGCACATCAGAGCGGAGCAGGGACCCTGAGCACAAGCTCAGAGCAGGATCAGAGCCTGTTCCACCAGAGAAGGGGAGCCGGACCTCCAGATACCTGAAATAGATGGCACTGGGATCAAGGATGCCAGCTTCACTCACACTCGCTGCAGAACAGGGTTTCTTGTGAAAGCAGCAGGCCACTCACCCATGGCCAATGCACAAAAGACAGAAGCATGAGAAAGAAGGACTTTCTCACCACTTGAGCTGCTCTCTCTCTCCCGGCACTGGCTACTCAGATGCACTAATTTATGAACTGAAGAAGCACAAAATAGCCTCCATTCATATCCCAGAAGACTGACTTTCAGATAGCAATCAGTGCGTCATTGACAGAGCCACACTTCAGTGTTCTGGAGGCCATTACCACATCAATGGCGGGGAAGTGGGCTTTCTTCTCTCTTTCAACAAAACTCTGGCAGTGCGGCTCCCTGGGGCATGTTCACACTACCTAACTCCAGCCCTGTGAATCAGGAGACTCAGCTCCGTCTCCCAGCGCAATCAGCTCTTCAGAAAGGCAGTTCAGAGGAGCCCAGCTTCTGGTATCGCTTGAATGGATCAAGGCAAGGCAAAGCTTAAAGCCAACTTGCCACTGCACTGGGGCTCCTCACAAGGAGCTTTTTGTTTCTGGGACACCTCAATGAAGCTGCTGGCTTGGGACGCCTGGCTAGGGCTGCGCCAGGAGATGCATCCGGCTCCGTCTCTCTCTGTGCAGCTCTCGCAACCTCACCAACGCGATTTCTTGCTCAGAAGTCTATCACCACTCTCAAACGGAGGCCAGAAGAAAAAGACACATACAGCTTGTCCGTCCAAATTCACCAGGCTCCCTGCCCGCCCTGCTGTGGCCCAGCCAGTGGGCTGAGGGAAGGGATTCCTGCCCTCCGCACCCGGAGGCCACACCAGGATGTGGGGCCTGGTTTAGGCACCCCGGTGTGAATGAGAAGCAGATAAGCAGGGGAGATGTCAGCAAGGAGCCTCTGAGATGGAGCACTGGGTGTATGGGAGGGACTGAGGGAGCTTGGTCAGCCCAGGGAAGGCTAAGCTGGGATACAACTGCTCTTTTCTGCTGTATCATAGGCCACCACGGAGAAGATGGAGTCAGATCCTTTCAGAAATTACAGCTAGGCATAAAGGAAAACAAGGTGACAGTGGGAGTGCCAAGGCACTGAAGTGAGTCCAGAGGGACTGCGGAACCAGGCAGGGCCGTGCAAGGCCGTGTCTACCATTTGGCACTGCTCTGAGCAGGAGGACAGACAAGGGGCCTCCGCAGGCTCCTTCAAGCTGAAACCAGCCTCTGGCTCTGTGATCCGTGCGGCCCTGCCCTCCATAGCACAGACAGGCAGCTTCTTGCAGCAACTGCTGCCTTCAGGTTCCCAGCACCTCCCGGGCTAAGAACACCCAAGATCTCGTCTACCTGGAATAAGGGATGGTCCTGATCATGCTCAACAGTATGACACAGAGATCCAAAATACATTTCCTGCACTGGGATTCTTTCCAAGCTCCTGTCAGGCAGCCCCTGAGGGAAGTCATTCATCTTTGCCAGATGAAATCATCATGTCTCCAAAATCTGCCCATCCTGCCACAGATGAGAGAAGGTATAGAGGTAAAAGAATGAACTCTGCTTTCAAAGTCAGAACTGGAAGGAGTGTTTTCAACAAACATTAAGCACAAAGTTGATACTTTTAAAAAACCCACAACACTGGACAACTGAACACCCCCTCACAGCAACCTTCACCCAACGCAATGCTGTGTAACAGACAAGCTGTCTGCTGGCCACGGCTCCATGTCACAGGGCACATGACACTTCCCGCTTCAGAGACGGAAAAGCTCTCTGTACAAAATCTAGTTTCTCTGACTCTAACACAAACATTTCCAGCTTTAACTTCAGTAGCTGACAAGAAATTGGTATCCATCTTGGCTGCAGAAAGCCCAAGCCCAGGTAGAAATCCAGGTTTAATGGCAAAGGGGTGATACTCTACAACAGTGCTCCCAACATGCCCAGGCAAACGGTCTGCCACACATCGCCCAGGTGCTTCAGGACACCACGGGATTCAGGAAAGAGAGCCATAACACGCCTGTAAGACTGTACAGCTCAGCACTGAGGCTGCATCCTCACAGACTCTGGTGAACCCCAGCAGCATGGGAATGGGAATGCAGCCTCTCCAGTGCTGTCCCGAAAAATCTGCTCCCACTGTCTGATTAACCACTGCTGTGCTTGCCCAACGGCGTTAGCAAAGCAACCCGCCCCCCCGTGCAAACCGATCTGTCCCCCCACGCATGTCACCATCTATTTCAGACAAATCTCCCAGGGGGGAAGGCAGCCTGAGGCTGTGTGGATGAGTCAGCCAGTGACACTTGTGCTGGGGACACGGATCACTTCATGGTCCTCTTTGGTTTAGCAGTGCAGGTGTAGCCTGACACTCCGAGGGGCTTTCACAGTGGGAATACTAGAAGACCTTTTCTTCTTTTAACCCAGAATTAACTCATGCTCCTCAACTGTTTTCCACAGCAGCACCAGTTATGAGGATACACAGAATCAGGGTGCATTCACCTGCAGTATTCATCCTCCCCTTCACCACCTGTTCAGGGAATGCCACAGATGTACTCCTTTAACGAGCTGTAGAGCCAAACCAACTCTATTCAAATGAGCATTACTTGGAGAGAGAGATAATCACATGGCACCCATAAAAACAAAACAAAACAAAACAAAATTAATACAGTTCTTTAACAAACAGGCTAAAATCCCTTTTTCAGTATTGCTGCAAAAGCATAATCTGAATCCTGGTCTAACCGTGGCCCCAGAATGGCTGAATATTATTCATCATGGGGATCAGCAAAGGACCGTGGACTTGCTCTGAATAAATAAGCCACACAGTTTTGATATGCTTCCAGATTTCTCACACCTCTTGGTCCCATGATGGCAGGCTGGAGATATTTTCTGGGAAGAATCCAGCACTTGGCAAGACTGAAGATGAATGAGGATGGGGAAATTGGCCAAACCCGTTCGGAGCACAGAGTAATATGTTACTTATCACAGTAGATGCTTTGTCTAAGACCAAATACAGTGCATTGAAGACAAACTGGAAACCCTTATCTTCCCAGCGTATTCTGAAGTAGCAGTCAGCTATCTGCCTTTTGTCATTCTGTCACACACACACACGAGCAAAGTGTCACGGTGGCAAATGGCCAGTTGTGCTCACCACTCCAAGAAAGTGAGGGCTCCCACCACACACTGCACATTAGGTGACCTACGCTGCTGCTGAAGTTCACCGAGCCTGATCTTACAGCCCAGCATTTCTCTGGTCCCTCAATCCTAAGAAGTTTCATATACTGGCCAAGCACTTCCATAAACTTTCTACAAATGTCACCATAACACAGTTCTATTTTATTTCATGTATTGAAGCATGAAATCCTGCATGAGGAGAACATGACACTTTCTTCTAAACTATGACTTAGCAGAAGTCTGAGGCTGCCTGAAGGATTACGATCAGAACGTGATTATTCCGAGATCCAACTCAGCAGAAGTGTACGACATCCCCTCGCACCACAAGGTCTGTCTGCAGGAGCTCCTCTCCACCTACACAAGCACAGCAAGGGACCGCAGCGACAGCCACGTGCTGCCAGAGAACAACAGCACCGCGGGGACAAGAACAGAGAGCTGAAGCACTGCTTCACTGTGGGGCTGTGAGAGCTGCAGATGTGTAAAGAGGAAGAGCCTGCAGGAACAAAACCACTGTCACTGTGTCTCCTCTGCTGCACGAGCTGGCAGGATTTCACTTAATCAGTTTTTATCAGGATGCACAGGAACTGAAGCCACCATGACGCCTTCCCGTTTGTTTTGGAAAACCCTAATATTAACCCCAACAAGCTAAACCAGTATACCAATTAACCTAACCAATCACCCCATTAAATGTTCCCATACCCAGCAACATGCATAATGAGAATTCATAAACTCCATCTTCCTGTGTAAGACGCGGAATTCCTGCAGAACTCCATCGCTTCTGGCCCCAGCAGGGCAGGAGGGTTTCCTGCTTGCGTCCTGCCTGTGCCAGCTCCACACAGCCAATGCAGACTCCAGAACGAGGACCTCAGAAGCCTCTTTCTCCTTCTGTTCCTACTCCGTGCTCCCTGCTGTGGTCAAATTCCAAGTTATGAAGCCAAGCAACAAAGCAGGAATCTCCCCTTCCTTTGTCCAGGCTCAGGACGTATTTCAGAGACCTTCCACAGGGGTCCTTCCATACCAGGAAGCATTGCCACGCTGCCTGGGCACAGCCCTAATGCCCGGCAGTTCCCTCAGATCTGCACTGTTCTTGTGAAAATAGCTGCATGAAAGATTGGTCATCAGAGAGCTCTAGGTTCTCAGCTGTATCACTACCCTAACTAAAAGGCCTGTAATCTCTGAGGTGGAATTAACTTTAAATCTCTTGTGCTCATTGCCAAAGAACAGAAGAAAGAAACCAATTTCTTTGCTTTCCTTTTAACTCAGCTCTGAGCTTCGCTCCCATCAGACTTCTCAGCCTCTTCACCGCTGCCTCACTTCTGCGTGGGTTTGTGAGAGCTCCTGACCAGCCTCAGAGGCCCTTCTCCACGCCCTGGAGTGCTCGCTGTAGTTATCTCACCAGTCCTCCTGAGCCTCACCGTGCCCTGGGCTCACACCTAGCCCGCTGCCTCGCTTTGCTCTGCTGATGGACCTGTTCCAGCCCAGGCTTGCTTCAGAGCAGTTAGGAACTTGGGTTTGGGGTCTTTTCTCTGAACAGGCTAACGTGGCATTCCTAGCAGGGACAGTTTCTGTTTAGGGCAGTCTTCAAAGTGAATAAGCAAAAATCTTGATGATGGAAACACTTGCTCAGGAGCCCTCACTCTTCCCATCATTAGTCTATGATAAACAGATGCCCACAAGAAAAACAGGGGTTACCACTTATTTCTGTTTTACCATTCACAAACCTCATCTGGCTCACAGCCAAAGCAATAACAAGTATCTTTGCAGGATCTTTACCGAAAGAAAAGCTTGGCAGTAGATTTTTCTCTCCTTTAATCTCTTTTGGTACATTTAAACTCCTGGTGTTTTTGTTCTGAGGGAGAAATGCTTGAGAGGGCTGACTGAATGAACTCTGAAATTCACACCCCAGCAAATTGGTCTGATTTCCCAAATCCATAATAACAACATTCCTCAGAGATATGCATTCTTTCAGAGCGAACAAGGGAAGATTAGTTTCCTGTTTCTTCCCATTTACATGACTTCTCCGTCGAGAGGAACTTTTTTCCTTCTTAAACAATCCTCTGTTTATGTGGTTCGCTTCTTGGCAGGGAACTAGTGAACTAATCTTGCCTAAAAGTATAATACAGCCAAACTATCAATTGCAAATAACCCAGCCATCCTTGCGAGAGGCAGCTGATTTGCACAGGCCTTTAGAACCCAGTGTCTATCTGTGGGAGCACTCAGACAGGTACCGATCGATTACAGGGGTTTAAATAATCTGGGAGGAGTAGTGAATGCCCGGATAGTTTTACCGTGGGCTGGATAAGAACAGAAGAGTGGATCTGTCCGTGTGTGTGAATGTGCACAAGGCTTAAAACTTTAGTAGAACTGGGCAACTGCAGCCCCCTGCCTCTGCATGTCCTCAGGCATGCAGAAACTACCAGAGGGCAAGAGCACTAAGTCTCCCGCTGCAGAGCTGCAAGTAAGAGCCGTCTCCCACTTGCAAACGCAATCGGTGCAGGGCCCTGTTGGTAGACTGTGGGATCGAGTGCATCCTCAGCAAGTTTGCTGATGGCACCAAGCTCAGTGGTGCAGTGGATACCCCTGAAGGAAGGGATGCCATCCAGAGGGACCTGGGCAGGCTGGAAAAGTGGGCCCACGAGAACCTGATGAGGTTCAGCAAGGCCAAGTGCAAGGTGTTGCACTTGAGGCAGGGCAATCCCAGACATGAGTACGGACTGGGAGAAGAACTCCTTGAGAGCAGCCCTGCGGAGAAGGACTTGGGCGTCGTGATTGACAAAAAGCTGGCCATGAGCCGGCAGTGCGCTCTCGCAGCCAGGAAGGCCAATGGCATCCTGGGCTGCACCAAGAGAGGGGTGGCCAGCAGGGAGAGGGAGGGGATCGTCCCCCTCTACTCTGCCCTTGTGAGGCCTCACCTGGAGTGCTGTGTCCAGGCCTGGGGCCCCCAGTACAGAGGGGATGTGGAGCTGTTGGAGCGGGTCCAGAGGAGGGCCACCAAAATGATCAGAGGGCTGGAGCACCTCTCCTGTGTGGAAAGGTTGAGGGAGTCGGGACTGTTCAGCTTGGAAAAGAGAAGGCTCCAGGCAGACCTCACTGCGGCCTTCCAACACTTGAAAGGAGCTTACAGGCGGGAGGGGGACTGACTTTTTGCATGGGTGGATAATGGTAGGACAAGGGGGAATGGGCTGAAACTGAAAGAGGAGAAGTTTAGGTTGGACATCAGGAAGAAATTCTTCCCTGAGAGAGTGGTGAGGCGCTGGCACAGGCTGCCCAGAGAAGCTGTGGATGCCCCATCCCTGGCTGTGTTCAAGGCCAGGCTGGATGGGTTCCTGGGCAGTTTGATCTGGTGAGCTGGTGGCTGGCAGCCCTGTCCACGGCAGGGGGGTTGGAACTGGATGATCTCTGATGTCCCTTCCAACCCAAGCCATTCTATGATTCTATGATATTTGCCTCTCACTTTCAAAGGAGCAGTGAACACACCCTCTCTTTCTGTGCAAACACAGGAAGCAGAAAGCTCAGTGTCCCATTCTCTTCTTTTCCCATTTGTGCTGGAGAAGCCAATGTCAGCACTCTTGAAACGATTCCCCTGTCTTAGAGCAAAAAGAACAGGAGTATTTGTTCGGTTTATGTTCTAGAGGAATGAGACTGCCCTTATTCTTCCTTTGTGGCATAAAATCCTCTAGCTGATGCAGTCTGGAGTCAGTAACAGGTATCCTGGAAACTACTACATCAGGCTCTTCATGTAGCCTTTAAGGACCCACATAAAGCCCTGAAGGACAGTACTTCCTGTATTATCCATAAAAGCAACGTTTCTCCCATTTGGTTGAATCAAACCTGCCACCAAGACAAATCAGTTGAGTCTAACAGCTTGCTGGAGGTCTTACTCTTTAAGCTACACTGACCTTTCGACCTACAGCCATAAGCCAATTACCCTCTTTTTCATACCATACCAAATCTCCTCCTGATGAAGCTGTGCTTTTGAATGAATGCATGCTAGTGACAGAGCTGTTATTATACTGCTTAGCAGCAAGCTAGCCCGGCCTGGCTGCAGGAGTTTTAAGGTCAGAAAACATCTCTAACACACTGAAACAATTTTACAGACTTCCTTTTTCCCCAACGCGTTCCCTCCAGTTTCCTTCCTCCAGCCTCTAGTACTTAATGTGTGTGTACATAAAGGCTCTTTGGACATCACTTTTAAAACTGAGGTGCTGAGCTTTCAGAACTACTTGCCAACACCTCGCTGAAGTAGAAGATGGACACCCAGCTCCCACAAGCTTCTGCTGAATGCCCAGAGCTCGGCCCTGTAGATCCTTAATGAAGTAAACGTGAGCTGATTTTCCAAGGTTATTGAGCAAATGCATCTTCCATCACTTCAGAGATATCTGTTGCTGATTTTTTTCTTATGTTTTTGACATTTTGGTAGGTGGTATGGAAAGAAATTATAGTTTTTATTAGCTTATTTGCACCTAGCATAAAATTCCACTAGAATTCATGAGCATGTTTCTGCTTCACCACAATTTATGCATCTAGAAATGGCTGGATTACAAATACAACAAATATAATTATTATTAGGCACACCAGCCCTCCAGGTCTGACAGACAACACTCCTCCCTAAGCCGTGCAGGAGGTACGCTGAGGTGTTTACCTTGAAATGTACATATCATCGTTTGCTATCCGTCTTTAGGTAGGGAGGGACGGAACGCACACGCACAGAGTGTTTGGCTTTTCCCACGTATTTCTTGCACAACAGCTGTGATTTGTTAAATGAGAAGTTCCCACTTCTTTTAGAGTAACAGTGCTAACTTCATTGGTACAGATGCATATTTTACTGCTCTCTATCCAGAAAGCAGAATGCAACTGAAGAGTTACGTTATGCTTTTCCCTGGACATCCACGCATGTGCCTGTTTTATGCCCTATCAGTAAGTCCTTTTGCTCTGCAAATCTGATGGTGTTTCAGCTGTCAATAAGTCTGTGACACCACTTACAAACTGAGCGGAAAAATAGATGGAAATCTATACCTTGCCTGCTACTTTCATTGTCCAGTTTCTCCACGTGTTAGTATCCCCTTAGGTACAATACACTTCTACATCACGTCACGGCTGGAGGGTCTCTCCAGAGACCTCCAACCAGACCAGTAAATCTAAAGGAAAAGGCCTGGGGCAAAGGCAGAGGGGTTGCCGTGACTGAGACTGGAAACACTCCCCGTACCCCTGAGCTTCTGGTCGGCCGCAGAATGCAGGAAGGGGAAGGAAAAGAGCAATGGGAGAAGCACGGGGGAAGAAGTCCTGCCAGGTTTCAACTGACAGAACGCAATTCCCTCACTCTGGCTTCACAAGATAGACACTAGATCTTACATCTCTCATCTGTCCCTGTCTAAAACCATCCACTTTGCAAAAGGGAAAACGAAGAGAAAAAAGAAATCTCCGTCTTAAGTGGCAGCAGTTAGGAAGCTGCATAAAGTTGTGGAAAGATAAATACAACTCTCCAGCAACAGCATACAGGCAAACTGCAGGCACGCTGCCCCGAGGCGAGCAGCAGCTCCCAGTGCACTGACAGCACACTGCAGAGCCCTGAGCACCTGACCCAGACGATGATTCCTCCCTGGCACTTTTAGGGCCAGAAGGAACAAATGCAGCCACCTGCCGGCTTTAACTTCCTGCTCTCAGAGAGGCCATAAATACTAGCGAGGGACACCCCGCACCGGCTGGCCGGACGAGTTCTGGTTCCTACCTTCCAGGAAAGCAGCCAGCCTAGATTTAACGTCTGAGTGATGAAATCCATTATATCCCTGAATAAACAGTCCACTCAGAGAGAGTGAAAGGTAATTTGACAGGCAGACTTACACTGAAAGACACGTCGTTTATTAATCACCTCCTGAATGCAACTCCCATTTGCATCGCACAGATTGCCCAACTCCCTACAGATATTAAGTTACTTACACTACAGGGACCCTGCAGTACTCAAAACAATCCTGAGCCAATTTAAAAGTTTGCCTCAACTCAGGACTCCTAGGGAGGGACACCAGATATGGATATTTGCGAAGTGGCCTTTTTGACCCCTTGTTCTTATTAAAGATTCCCCAGAGCGGAATTATTGGCCAGGTGTTCTGGCCACAAAAACTTAAAAAAAATAGTAATTGCATTCTGCCCTCTAAATACCCCTCAAAATCACTTCCTTGAGCATAATAGCTCTTACATTTTATTCCATAGGTAGTTATATTGTAATTGGGGTCAAAATGATCCTGCAGAGAGACAGGGTATTAGGATCCTGGTGTCACTGAGGATGTTTGCCATGCAGATTTTTGCCATTTATTTAACTGGTTACATCAATAAGGTTCCATCAACTGCTTGCTGTAGCGTAAGATAATTTACAACTATTAAGGACCAGAAACTGCAAAAGTTTTTCAAATGCACTTTAAATAAAGCAAGGCAACTTACTTTTATGCCTACTGTTTGGCAGATCTCTGAGTATTTTCTGCAACGTAGAATAACATCCTAGAATTTTAGTGCAACTAGGGTTATACATCTGCTACGAATTACCAGCATCTCAGCCCCAGTCACCCAGGAAACAAGACTGATGAGCTCACAGTGTTTGATTTTCATGGTTAGAAATTTTAGAATAAATAAGCTGTCTCACTGTCACAGCTGGAGAAGGAGAGGAGATTGGCTGCAGCCTCTCCCAGCGCTGAACACGGGGAACAGCCGGCCACAGCGCTCATCGGCTCCGTTCTCATGTGGGACAAGAGCAGGCTGGATAGCTGCAGAACAGCGGCACTCCTCCGGGCGCTGTATCCCCATGCCCTTCTCTCAGGTCACATGTGCCACCTGAAGGACAGGCTGGTGCCAACCATTAGCTGGCAGAAGGGATGGACGGACGGACAGACAGACCCACCCATGGATGGACGGATGGATGGTGAGCCCCAGCTCACAGCGAATGCCCAAAGAGCAAGCAGTGTTGTTTCAAACTCCAGCATTTTTTTCTGAGCACTATTTTTGGAATGGTTTAGGATTTACTGTGAGAGAAGCTAAGGGACGATTTGCCCTGTGCAAAAAGTAGCACAGAAACTAGCATGGGAAGCTTTTTGATTCAGCAACAGAAAGCCCTTTGGCTCAACATCAGAAAAAGTGGTAGCACCATATTTACCACTTCACTGTCGCAGACATCTTGGAAAATCAGTAATTATATGCTGACAGTCCTAAATAAACTAATTGCTTTAATTTTACTCAACACCGTATTGTAGTTATTGCCCCAAATGCTGAGTCATTTTGCTGTTCACTGTCACCTTGCTCTGTTCTGTGGGAAAAAGAAATTCATACAAATCCATGCAAAAACACCTACAGTTCCTGGGCCAAAGTACCCTGAAATAACACTTTAAACTGGTTAGTTCTGCCACAGCTGAAAGATTTCTTGCAAAAATGCTCTAGATGTCAGAATGACCAAGCACGGATGTGCCTTCTGGGGTCTAACTGTTCAGAAAACACCCACAATATTCCGTCATTCCCCCTGCACACACCTCAGAGATCCTAGCTGTTCCTTGTCAAGCTAAGACTGTCACTTGTGGGTGGCACCAGGACCTCAGAGCTTCCCAGGCAGCTCTCTGCTCCTGCAGACAGGCACAACTGCGCTGTGGGCCAGCCTGGCTGCGAAGGGCCATGAGTGACTCCACACAAAAAGCTGGGCACTTTGGCATAAATTAAGCTGAGACTGGAAGGGCAAAATTGCCAGATCACCCCAGAACCACCCCCTGAGAACACTGCATGCTGAGAGGGGCAGCAAGGTGCCCGACCCTCCCACTCCTGTTTAAACCAGGGAACTTCAGGTCACCCAGCCACTGGTGGCTGGTGCAGTCTGAGATGCCCTTGGCCTCCAGCAGCCGCTCAGAAGGGAGTGAGTGCTCTCTGGCAGGTCCCACGTTGTGTCACCAGCCTTGCGTGAGTGTCTCAGGTGCTGACAGCTAAACCAGTGAGATGTGACATCGGCAATCAGAGCCGCTTGCCTGCTATGCCCCTCGCGCTGCTGTTCTGTGTGTGCTCGCTTTTTAAAAGCTTGGCAGATGACTGAAAAATGCCTACCACGCTTTTCAGTCTCAGAGTGATTATTTCCTGCAGAACTTCCAGGCCAGCATCAGCATTCAAAAAGCCTCTCTTGCTGCTGGCCAAGCGCTCTCTGCAGCCGCTGGCAGGAAGATTGCTCCGGAACGCGTGTGACCAGCAACGCACCGACCGCTCCGCGGTGCTGTGCCCAATTCTGCTGTCTTTACGCAGCTGATTAAAGCTGTGAAAAACATTAAGCATGCAAAAATGGAAGTATAAGGCCACATTGCAAACTAGACAGCTGGCTCATGGCCTGCCTGTTTTTCTCCTGCATATCTACCATCAGTGCCCTACACACCTTCCCCTCTGCTTGTGAAGACAGGCACTCTCCCTGCGTGGTTCCATGCAGCTCACAGAATCACTTAGGCAAGCTGATGAAGAGCAGCGCAGCTGGCACAGTGCAAGAAGAGTGTTCTTCCCCTCCCTGTGCCCCCAAGGCATCTGTGCTTGGAGAAGACACAAACTGCAGCTCTCCTCCTGGGCAAGCAGGCTGCCAAGAGGCAGTTGATGAGGGCATTTTCCCTGGGGTATGAAGACGTTTTGATCCCTTGGCTTTCCCTCCAGCCCCGGCCTGCTCAGCCACAGCCTGGCCAGCACAGCAGCAGCGCTGGCACTGGCAGGCAGCAAGGGGCAAAACCAGTCTGCTACAGGGCTGAAAACAGGTTCTGTCGGCCCCACAGTTAACTACAGGGCTTCTGCCTTTTGTAGGAGCAGTCAGGATCACACCCTCTTCATCCTACAGGGCAGGAACAGGAAAATTCTGTTGTGGATGTAGCACAGAGTTGAACAAAAATGGGCTTTAATTCTATGGAAACCTTCAGTGTCTTTTGACTTAAAATTGAAAAATGTATCCAAAAGTTCTAAGTGAGAGCTTGCACTGGTGGAGTTTTGTTTCCCACTGCCCCAGGGGGCCCAGAGGTCATGCTGCACCTCTCCCTCTGCTTCACACCCAGCGCTGTGTGTCTTCAAGGCCACATCGCCAGGCAGAGCTCGGGACCCAGAACCTCTCTGTGGGCCTGAACTAAATGTACAGATGGGGCACAGGGCACCAACCACAACTCTCTCCGGCTCTACAAGGCATCACCTAATAGAATAGATTTTTTCTTTTTGGTCAAAACATGCCAGGTGATAGGTGACAATTTGAGTGAGAAGTACAATTTTTCCCTCATGTAAAATCCAATCCTTCAGAAAAAGATGTCAGCCTTGGTTTTCACACCGACAAACAAAACATGCCCAGAGATTTCTACTTTGAAGCTTTTCTGTTGCTTGCTGCAGCCCTGCTGCTAGCAGTGTGGAGCAGGAGCTTATCTGCACATGCGATTATTTCAGTTTCCTCCAGATGCACAGGTACAGACTCTGGTTGCTTTAATGTGATGCCAAAGACAGTAATCTCTGATAGCACTGAGAGTCAGGACTGATAACAGGCAAGTTTAAGCACTACCCATGTGATAATTACATAGTTATCAAAACTGTATAAGCTGTAGCAATCAGGAAATACAAAGTCTGCAACAGTCTGAGACAGCAGAGAGGACCTCCTGCCCCAGTCCATCACCCAGCGGAGCTCTTCCCAGGCACCAAAGGTTTCTGAGAGCCTCCCATCCCTACAGGTGACTGACATGATCTGTAATTGTGTGTTAATTAGCAGGCTTTTCCCACACTCCACGGTGGCACCGGCAGACACCCATACACTGCATGCACCGAGGTTGTGGTGCAGATGTCTGCTACCCCTTCACTGCCAACCCCTTCTCGGGTCCTGCATTTATGCTGGCCTTCAAGCCTGTGGGAATCAAAGGGAACCCACAAATGTGCTTAAAAGATCATTGAGATCAAGAGGCAAGACCCATTATTTCCTCACAGAGTCTGGCCTCTTGCATGGGTATAATAAGCTAGGCATGGAGTTGAATATTCAGCACTGAAGACACCCCGTATGTTTGACGGTTTCCATGAAGGGATGCTGGACATCTGATTACAGCTCTGTCACAAAAAACATATCCTCATGCTTCTGCACTGTCCTTTTTCCTTCTACCTCTTGGAAGAGAGAAGAAACACCTCATGTTTAAAATGCAGCCAAATGCGGTGTGCACAGACAGCACATAAAACCTCATGTGCCTGAGATCACTGGTAACTGGGTAGTGCTGGTACCACCCAGAGGCCCACGACGACCATTCAGATGGGTTTTCATAGGCAGCTCACTGACAGAAATCCTTACTGGCTGCAGAATTCAAACTGAGAGGAGTTACAGAAAAGGAGCAAACACCATGAAGCTGCAGTTCCACAGATATGTCATGGGCATATAAATTGTCACTGATGGTTTGTCACCATGGGATTTCCTGAAATTTCCTTGCCATGTGTGTATTTATTGTAGTATCAGGCCAACACACAGTTGCCTGAACTCCTCTATTTATACACAAAGAAAAAAGAATTCTTCTCCCTTCTGCCTGTGTTATTAAAACTACTGATATCTTACAGTACAAGATGTAGAAGTCACAGGATCTAACAGCCACACAATAAACCTGTTGAAAATGATCAGTGGAGCATGTAGGGGCAATCTAACATTTGTTTGGTTTCATTCATATGACTTGTTAGCTGCCTGAAGAAAGTTTCGTTTTTTTCCTCCTTGCAATTAAGCAACATTTTTGTAACGTTCTCTTACAAATAAGTGCATGGAAGTGAACGAATGTACTTGATAATCCCACCTAAATGCTAGAGTTAAAATAGAGCATTTTTAAAGACAGAACAGGAATTCAAATAATTTTTTTCTTCCTTGCTCTTCCCTGCACATACTATTTTGCTGTATGTGTACAAATACAGGAAAGCACTAAATTGTAATAGTTGGGCTCCAGTATCACGAGTTGTATACTCTGAACATGTGAAAATAATCTGCAAGCAAAGCCTGAGAAACGGGAAAGAGAAATCCACACTCACCTGAACGTGATCTGTCCAATTCTCCTGAGTCATGGTTTTCTGAAAAGACAAAATTACCTCTGAGGCACTGTACAAAGGGAGAATGTCACACACAACAAGCTGAAATTTCACACACTGGCATCAGTTGAGGAATGCGCCCTGGAACGCAGGGGAAACCTGTGCTTCTCACATGTCACCAGCCAGGGCATGGGAGGAAAACACATCCTAGATCTAATTCAGACAACTGTTCAGACTACAGCACGTGAGACAAAAGTCCCTGTCTGATTGAGGTACACAGGCAACACAGCTCCTCACCCAGCAGCGCCTCAAACCCAGAGCTGGGTTTTGCTCATTGTGAAAAACCAGCCACCTCCACAAGATTCTGCACAGTGCAGTGGCATTTCTGACAGCCTCCAAGCTCGACATGCTCTTGCAATGACCAAGATGTTGCTGAGCAAAGCTGAAGTAGGCCATGCTCGGGTGGAACACATGGATCAGTACTGTTGCTTTTGCCTCAGGAGATCTGCAGAGTGTCCATGGATTGTTCACCTCAGCTGCTAGCCTGACTGAGAGATGTCCCCATGGGCTGCAGTGAGGAAATGATCTCAGGGATTATCTGCAACGCTGAGCCTCCAGAATATAAAAGACAAACTTTTCTCCACAGCCAAGTCATGAAAAATCCTCTGGAATCATGAGGCCTGGGAAAGGAAACTGATAAGCTAATATTCCCATTCAAGTGTCATTCAGAGCCAGCCTCGGGAGAAACTTGGGATGGGACCTACTCCCCGCTCTGCCAAGAACGCAGGCTGCAAGAGACTGATCGGCCATGGAGGCCAGAGCCTCACCCCATACTTCTGGCAGAGGTAAAGTGACCACTAGTGCCACTTCTACGGAAAGGTACAAGCGCAAACAGGGAGTAAGTGCCTCAGAGAAAACATCTTTGAGCTATACAAGCATGTAACCTAAACACTACTGAGATAACAGAGCCATCTGACCAGACCTCATACACAGCTGAGAATGGTAAACATGGAACCCCAAAGAGCTCTCAAACGAAGAGATGGTGTCCAGAAACAGCTGCCAAATGTACCTTCATTGAAGTAACTGGCCAGGCTGGATACCTGAAACCGAGCATACACTCCAAAACAAACGAAATGGAAGGCCAGGGAGAGCAGAGCATCAGAAAAAGGATCCATTCTGCTCTGCTAAATAAATACACCTGGACAAATGCCTTCCCTAGAACACTGTCACCCACCATTAAAGCCTTGAGATGAAGGATACTGAAATGTCCGAGTTGATGCAGGCCTTATGCCAGTGAATCTGGCAGGCAGAATGATGGATGAGAGCCTTCACTGCTGGATCAGGAGGTCCTGGAAGCAGAACTGCCCATGCCAGAATGATGTCAACAGATCACCACCACTCAACCCCATCTTTGCATTCAAAGCAAACATCAAACGAATCCTCTTTGGAACAGAAGTACAGGCGCTTCTGGAGGAGGTGTCTCATTTCCTGAAAACTGGATCTCTGAAGACCAGATCAACAGTACCACACACAGGGAACAACCTGCGGGGCTTCTGAAATCTCTGTTAAAAAGCTTCCCGCAGCTACACGGAGGAAGTCCTCTGTGAACTGCAGGTGAAATAGCGCTCTGTGAAATGCTTGGCAAACACATCTTGATGATTCAAAATTCATGAAATGAAAACATTTCTCTATGCTGTTCAGGCCTCTGTGGTCCCTGTCCCTCACAGCCCACTTGATACACCTGGGCACAACACTTGCAAGCTGTTTTTTCCACGAGAAGAAGCAGAACAAAAACTTATTCTCAGCTGGGACTATCTGCCAGGGACAGGATGGTGGTGAATGCCAGACAATCAAGACAAGCACTCAAACTGCCTTGTTGTCAAGAAGAGCAATGTCGCAATGTCCTTCCCACCGCAGTGTGCTCAAGAGCAGGCAAAGGGCAGTGACTTGGCTCAGTGCACTCACGAGAGGGGAGGAAAAAGCACTGTAAAGAAATTCTGCAATTAACTGCAAGTCAGACTCCAAGCTGCCTCCTGGCAACCCACTCCTTGGAAAGAACTGATGGCATCTTTCTACTGGCACACACCCTCAGAGCCAGGACAAGAATTTGGAAAGAAGACTCAGAAGCTGGACAAAAGTACATTTAGTTCAGAGAGCGGTTCAGGAGCTGAAAGTACTGCTATGCTGCTCAGCAGTGACAGCGCTGTTAGCGCAAAAACCCTTCTGTGGCAGGGTGGGGACCATACCATCACAGCCGGGCCACTAGCGACAAAGCAAAGAAGTGGCTGCAAAGAAACCAGCAATGCAGAGTGCTTAAACAAGTGTTCTTCAACAATAATAATAATAATACTAAAATCTTCTCTGTCCAGCATGCTTCCTGTTCATTTGTGAGGGCTGAGAGGAACTGGAGACATGGAGGGTCCACCTTCACCCACCTGTGTGCTGACGTTCACGTGTCCCAGGTCACTGCTGAGCATGCTGAGGTGAACAAGCACCCAGCTCTGAGTAATGATAACCCGAGCCATTAGGTATGAACGGACACCCAAACGTTTCTGCCACAGAAAGTACGGTGCAGTGGCATGCCCATGCACACGTACACACTAACAACCACAGGAGCTGGTTCAGGCCTCGTCAATACACGTCTATGGTGCCAGTTATTCAGAATGAAAAAACAAATAGAACCTCATTCAGAGCCATGCCACATCTTACAGAAACATACCTCAACAAACCTCTTGTAGAAGAGATACTTCAGAGTCCTCAAGTGCCGCTGATTTATGACATTAGGGCAGAGAGCTAAAAGAAGGGAAAAGACATTAAGTATACAACAGAGCTGAACTTCCTTTAAGCTCTACCGTCTAGACATTACATTTTCCTTCCCCAGATTCAAACTAAGTCAGAGGAAGGCAGGATGCCATCAAACTTAGAACAATGACAGACAGATACACACATTGTCAGCTTATCTAAACCATTAATTGTTATTTACACTCTCAGCCATGATTACCAATGCTAATCCTTGGCTACTGCTATCTCTGGCTCCACCGCCCTTGAGCGATAAGATCCACTTGCTGGTTCAATATCCTTCACAGTCAATGACTTCACACCTTTAATTATTAGCATCCTCATAGAGGCACCACCTCCAGCCTCCAAAGGCTGCATTAATTTTGATTTAAATTGAAGTTGTGCTGTTCATTCACTGAAGAAGGTTTGAACATGTTGCTCAGGATTTACACTTGTGGCTGAAGTTTATCCGGCAAAATACATACCCATGAAAGTCTCCATACCCATACAAAAGAGGGAGGTGACTACTGTTTTGCTGAGCTAGCAAGCAACAGTTTTTGTTTTTATTTTTGTTACTGTCATCTTCATTAGATATGCATAATTACAACCAAAAAAAATCAGATCTTCACATAGCACCTTGTTTTGAAATCCAACGCAACAAGAGATAAACGCAGAAGATAAAACAGATTAGACAGGATTAGCATACGGATCTGTCAGTTCTTGCTAGATGCCAGTATGCAAGCACTCGGAAAGACAAAAGCAAACCCTTCACTGGGGTTTCAGTGGCTAAAACCATCCCACTGGTAGCCAGGAGGAGCAGGATCAGCAATCAGAAACGGTAACAGAAAACAGAAAAGTGAAAATCCTCTGCAGCCTCACTTGCAGGCAGCAGATACCAGGAGAAACCAGTGCTACCGACGGGAGGGCCTCCAAGCACAGGACCCTCTGTGTCTCACACGCGGAGTGCCCAGAGGATTGAAAACAGAGAGAATGAAGGAAGATCTCTGAACGCCAGACCCTGGATTCAGAGGACAGGAAACAGCGCAGCACTGGCTACGGCAGCCTCTCAGAGTCCCTTGAAGCGCCACTTCATAACCTGAAACATTTCCATCTCGAACACAAACGTTTAACACACAGCGTGACCACAAAACCTTGAAGAAATTATAGCAATCATCCCTCAGGGTATTACCCCAATAACAGGAGATCACCACCTCACGAAAAGTAACCCTTCTTAAAGAAGGTATGCTCTACAGAAAAGCTAGCAATATCACTACCTAACTTAAAGATTTCAAAGCACTTCAGTAAGAAATACGGCATGATCGCTTTAGATCACCAAAGAGTATCCATTAATCAACTAATCCATTAATTTCTGTGAGACTCCAGAGTAAATATCCAAAGCACGGGACTTGGCTGAATGGAGGGATTTCAAGTGCCAGGACAGAGGAACACAGATATGCTGGAATATTTTTGAAGACAGGAGTGATATTTTCTACTCTGATGGAGAAGGGAACTGAATTTGAATCCAGTGTTCAGTATTTTAATATAAACAACAGAGCACTAATCAAAAATGTGAGGATGAAAGTAACTGGGTAAGACAGATAAAGAACTGAAGAGTTCAAAGAACAGCAAAATAAAAATAAACGGACTTCAATAATCTCAGAGAACAGGCGGGTAAGATTGCAAGTGGAAGTAGTTTATGAGGGAAAAGGAGTTTAGAAGGGCTGGCAATGGAAAACTGGAAGTGAAGTACGGGACTAACTCTGCTAGGTCAGAAGATTCATGACATCGGGGCAGAGAGCGAGGAAGGGGCAGAGCCTCACTAAAAGGCCTCAGGTACAGCACGGAAGCACACTGAAAGTGGAACTGGATAACACACGTACAGAGGAGGAACGCAAACACCTTAAGGCCAAAAGCCCAAAATTAAACACGAGATGCATCTACCAAAAGCCATAAAGGCTAGAAAAAAAAAAGTGAAAATACATTAGTAGAAAGAGGAAGACAAGGGAAAGTGCTCGTCAGCTGCTCAGTAGAGAAGGAGCACATGAGGAATACAACAGATTATCACACTTGCTTTGCTTCACTTTTCATTAGAGAAGCACAGCCAGAGGTGCTAACTGAAAAAGAGCAACAAAAGGATCACAGCTGCGGTTAGAGAAGCACCAACCAGGCTAGCACGTGCACTCAGGAGCACTTCAAAACAGGCCTGGGGTAACCCAGCCGCGGGTGCTTAACAGGCCCCCCCTGAAGACGGGAAGCACGGGTGAGAAAGCTTACAGAAGCGCAAAGAGCAACTGCACTTGGCAAAGTATAAATATTTTCTACACCTATACCTATACAAACACATTACTTGTGAGCATGTTCAGAATACAAGGGAGATGGTTAACAGCTTTTGTTCTGTGACTAGGTAAGCCCAGTACCAGCTAAAGAGGAAGCAGCAGCTATGGCTCATCTCTGTTAGAGTAACTGATAAATGCAACATTCTAGGGAGTCTTCGAGACTTCCACATTTACAGTGGATAAAGCTGGTGGTAATGGACTTAATTTATAGCAAGAGAAACTCCAGTTAGCATTTTGGAGGAAAAAAATTCTAATGGCAAGGCTAGGGAAGAACCACCACCACGGGCTGCATGGGAGACTGTAAACTTTCCGCCTTGGAGGTCTTTAAGAACGGGTGACACACTCCACACAGAAACAAGGGGAGAGGGCTTCGGCTTTGGGCACTGGGGGTGAAACAAGCGGCACTGCAGAATCTTTGCCAACCCTTTTCCTGCGGTTTCATGACTATCTGCACCTCACTTGCAGAAACCAAAGCACTTCAGGGAAGAGCAGCTTACCCAAGGCCACACACCTGGGTAAGGCGATGCACAAATCTGAACTCAGGTCTCCTGAGCCAAAACCAGCGTTCCGTTTGCAAGAGCAAAAGATAGTAACCAAAGTTCCTGGGACCAGGAACCATCCTTCTATCCAGTACCTGTACTACGGACAGCCCAGGGATCAGGACGGGGTTGTGGAGCACCAGTGGAATACAGGCAGAATAATGCCAGGAAAGCACCCTACGGCCATGTGTCAACTCTCAGCCTGGCAGCTCCACCACAGCAGTGCTGCACCTGAACTACGGTTCACTTCTGGGACTGACTCAGAAGCAAACACTCCACTCTGCTCTCAACTATTGGCAGAGAGTTAATGACTATTAGCAACTGAGAGGAAGTAAAAATGAAATCTATTTGTTACATCGGATATGAAACCACTAATCCACACCTATTTCACTCATGTAACATACGTAACGTGTCTTCTGGGGACATGGTGCAACATATTTTTAGGTGTGGTGTGTGGCTGTTGCTCCCAGGTCACAGATGCCTCCTCCTGAGCGGGGATGCGGACCAGCCCTCTCGTCACACCGAGAGCCTGACTTCCATTCACAATGGGACTCCTTTACTCTGCCCTGGCAGAACAGAAGGTCCCACACAAAGCACACTTTGTTCTGGGACAAAGTAAAGCAGACATGCTTTAATAAAATCCGAGTACATGAAATTTTAGAGGCTTTTACCCTGATATTGCTAAAGACTGCTGGGGAATCCGACGAGGATCGAGCTGTGCATTAGTCTCAGTATATTATGATAAGATTATTCCCTACGTGCGAAATAGTGGAGGGTAGAGCAAGACTCAAGAAAGCCTCTTTTTCTTTAGCCTCAAAGATGCAGATGAGGGTAAGCAGTCCTCAGAAGGGAAGGTGAAACAGCAGGAGCCCCAGCCTGGCCCCAGACCTTTGAGCCACCTTCTAGCTGCGCTGCCTGGAGCACTGGCTGACCCTGTGGAGGAAGAACAGAGAGCACAGCACACGGGTTTCAATCTACACCTAAAGGAAAAAAATGCTTCACTATGGTCCTTACACGTCTCTGCCTAGGATGAATTGATGCTCAGAACTCCAAGGCTTTTCCAACAGAAAGTTTGGAGCTGCTGGCCAACTCGTCAGAAGCAGACCATCTTCTGCTCCTTGTACTTCAGCATAGTAAAACGCATTTGAGAAGGAACGGACTAAGGAGGAACCCTGGCATGTTCCTGTTTCCTTCAGCAGCACGACTCCAGCTGCTGCAGCCCCAGGGGCAGAAGGCTCCCAGCCTCTGTTTTCTAAGCCTAGAGGTGCTCCTTAGCCATAGAACCACAGAATGGTCTGAGTTGGGGGGGACCTTTAAAGCCACCCAGCCCCACTCCCCTGCAGAACACAGGGACACCCACAGCTGGGTCAGGGTGCTCAGAGACCCTGAAGGTCTCTGGGGATGGGGCATCCACCGTCTCTCTGGGCAGCCTGTGCCAGTGCTTCACCACCCTCACTGTAAGAAACTTTTCCCTTATATCCAGCCTAATCTCCGCTCTCTCAGCTTGAAGCCATTTCCCGTGTCCTGTCACAACAGACCCTGACAAAGAGCCTGTCCCCTTCTTCCTTGCAGCCCCCCTTCAGACACTGAAAGGCCGCTGTCAGGTCTCCACCAGGTAAGGCGGAGGAACGACCCCCGTAAACCAACTGCGAGGAAAAAGGCCAAACGAACCGAGACACCCCCTCCCAGCAGCCGCACCGGCCGCTCCCCTCCCTC